>CM074720.1:482904265-483229265 GCA_037306005.1 Rhinophrynus dorsalis | reverse complement strand
CTTTCGCACCTGGATCACAAACCTCTGGATTTCCCTGGTGTGAGTCATGGCAAATGGGACCGCTTCTATGGTGGAGATGAATTTCCCTACTAGAGAGGACAACTTCCTGGCTGGAACTGAATCGTGAGCCAGAACAGCAGAAACCCTGTGGGCGATCTGGTGCGCTACCTCTTCTGTGAGAAACACCATGCTCTGCTGAGTGTAGAAGAGAAGGCCCAGGAAGACCAGAAGCTGGGACGGGACAAGATCCAACTTGTCCATGTTTATGATTCACCCATGATGGGTGAGAGCATGAATGCAGCCCTGAACCTGCTGATGAAGAAGTTCCGCAGAAGGGGCCTTCAGAAGCAGGTCGCCCATGTATGGAGTAACTCTGATGTCATCCCGGTGGAGGACGGACACTAAAGCTCCCAGGACACAGTTGAAGACTTGATGAGCTGTAGTCAGACCAAAGGGAAGAGCTGAAAACTGAAAGTACCCTTGGTCGCAGGCAAATCTGAGATACTGCTGGCTCTCTGGATGAATGGTGATGTGTAGATATGCGTCCTGAAGATCCTTGAGATCCTTCAAATCCAAAATGGGACGACAACTGCCGTCCTTCTTGGAGACCACAAAGGTTTGAGTAAAAACCCATACCTCTGCGTTGAACTGGAACAGGTTCTAGAACATCCTTGTCCAGAAGGGCCTGGACAGCGCTGTTGAACAGATGGCGTTTCTCTGCGCACTGGGGCTTATGAGAAGGAAAAAAGCAAAAAGGAGAAAGAGAAACGAAAGGGATCCTGTACCATTCCGCCACCACCTGTAAAACCCACGGGTCCTCCACTGAATCCTCCCAGACGCTGTGGTAGTGACACAGACGGCCACCCACTGCAGTGTGGGGACCTGGGTTCGGAGAGTCATGCTGAAGAAGGCTTGGAGGAGACCTTGGGCTTCCCATTGCTGTTTGGGCTTGGAGGAGGCACACGGAGCTGAGGGAACTGCTTGGGTCACTGGATGTGTGTCTCAGTCTGGATGGAATGAAAAAAACGATTATGCTTGAGAGGTGTTTTCTTCCTGGGGACCAAGGGCAGAAGGGTACTTTTACTCCCTGTGGCCTCACTAATCAGATCCTTGAGATCAGGCCCAAAAAATGAAGTGCCTTGAAAAGGCAAGGAGAGAAAGGCTTTCTTGGAAGCAGCGTCAGCAGACCAGATCTTGAGCCAAAGAGCCCATCTGGCAACCACAGACATGGTGGAAACCCTAGCCACCAAACGGATGGCACCAAATAAGTCAGCAGAAACATAGTGCTGGGCCTCAGAAATGTTGGCAAGAAGCCGCAACATATCTGAAGTAGGAGCACCTTGACGGACAGCCAGGGTGAGCTGTTCAGTCCAGAAAGCAATGGCCTGGTTATATTAGATTGTACTTTGCTTTCTTTAATAAAGAAAATATAAATAACAAAAGTACATGAAACATCACTAGAACATGACCCAACTAGAACTAGATCCAAAAAACACTGAACCCAGTAGGGAAAGTGCCCCCCCAAAAAAAACCCAAAGATGCAAAACCAGCAGCTAAAGTGTTAAGTTACCACATAAACCTGCTCCAAAACACCCAACAGACATACAGATAAACCCAATAAGTGCAGGAGTGTGCAATAGGAACTCCAAGGGAAAAACCCATGTGCGGAGGGGCACTGTGGGACATGTGGACCTGCAGCACTCAAAGGTTACTCACCTTTCCTGCAGATCTTCTGTCTTCAGACTACCATGTATTAAGAAGAAGCCTCAGTGGGCAACTCCTGAGGAAAGAACTTGTAGCCAAAATCCCCCCCCCCACCAGGGCTTAAGGTCCACAAAAAACACCTGGTTACTGAGCTAGCCACATTTAAGTGCATTGTCAGTTATGGTAATCCGCCTAATGGTGGTATTCCATTTCTAACAGAATTTTTTTTTTTTTTTTTTTCTTCTAAAACTATAGCAGAACTGTTCTCTTGTCTGTGTCTTCACCAATGAACAAATCTTACTGGAGCTGGTTGGCTAGCTGCAGCCAAGGAGGGAAGGTAGGCTCCACCCCTGCATGCAATTCTAGAATTGTTCCTGCCTAATTCAAGGGGCGGATCGCCTACTAGTAACCTGTTTTGGACGACAGAGAAATAAACTTACTGGGCAAGTTCAATCTCTCAAACCTTTATGGTTTGAGAGATAAGCGCTTAAAGTTTCCCCCTTTTGCTGACAAGCTGTAAAGCTGTCAGCAGTGGAGTTGAGTCGTGTGACTCAAGTGGCTCTTCAGCAGAGCTGAATGAGCGATATCTAAAAACAGATACTTCACCGGAACGGTCTACAAAATGTGCTTGATTTGAAAGTACACTTTGAAGACCTTTCCACTGAAGTATTTGTTTTTCGATATCACTCATTCAGCTCTGCTGAAGAGCCAACGGCCGGTCTGGGACCGAGATCTCATGACATCAGCTAGATGTTGAAGTCTGGAAAAGGGGATGGAGGGGGTAACTTTAAGAGCTTATATCTCTCAAACCATAAAAGTCTGAGAGATCGAATTTGTCCCAGTAAGGTTATTTTTGAATTCCTATAACAGTAGGGCTTGTTAATGTTCGACATTACTAACCCTTTAAAAATGTCTAATATTGTAGCTATTAACTATAGAAGTAGAATAAGCTACATTTCTCAAAATGTTACAGTTTTTGTTGCTCTTCTCTGTACCCTCTCCAGTTCTAGAATATTCTTTTTCCCAGAACTACACTGCAGGAGAGGGGTATTCAATTGCTGGACCTTCATTCGTTGGTAACTAAAACTTCCCCCCATACCCAACAAGGCGGGTGGTGGGACCTGTAGATCTCTACAGCTGAAGGTTCAACAATGGACTATGCCTGCCCTAGGACACTAGAGGCCTCCCCAATACACTGCAATGCACTCTAGTGGAGAGTCACCTCCTAATAATAGCCCTCCTTAGCTTACTATAGCCAGAAAAACCTAATGGCCCTTATGAATTTTGCTCGTGTCTTTGTTCAAGAGTGTGAAGATTCTATCAGAGCTGAATGCCATGTCCATACAGGCAGCCATAACAGTTGTGGGCAGTGTTTTTAAACTGAAGCAGGCAGAATGCATGTGTCTTCTTAACCCCCTAAGGACCAGATGGGTGTGCAGCGCATTGAGAAGCTGTGTGTTGCACAACCTTCTGGCTCTTAAAGGGATAAAATTGCCATGTGCCGTTGGCACAGTGAGAAGGTTGCCATGTGCCGTTGGCACAGTGAGAAGGTTGCCATGTGCCATTGGCACAGTGAGTAGGTTGCCATGTGCCGTTGGCACAGTGAGAAGGTTACAATGTGTCATTGGCACAGTGAGAAGTAATACTACCATGTGATTTGGCACAGTGAGAATTAATATTACCACATGGTATTGGCACAGTGAGAAATAAGATTACTATGTACAGTTTGCACAGAAAAATAGGATTTTAGTCTTACCTGTTAAATCCTTTTCACTTCGTCCATACAGGTTACTGGTAACTCTGGGAGGCGATCCGCCCCTTTAAGTAGGCAGGAACATTTCTCCAAATGTATGCAGGGGGAGGAGCCTCCCCTCCCTCCTAGGCTGCTTCCCAGTCAGCTAACACCAGAATGATTTGAGACCCTACTAACTGACCAGAAATAGGAGAGAAGACGACTCCTGTGAGCATGCCCCGAAGGACTCCCACAAAGTGCCACAGGAGAGCCAAGCATGGTCTCTTGACAGGATGGGAGACCAGTAACCTGTATGGACTAAGTGAAAAGGATTTAACAGGTAAGACTAAAATCCTATTTTCACTGTCGTCCAATACAGGTTACTGTTAACTCTGGGATGTCCAACCATTGAGTTATCCTGAGGTGGGAAGGAAGCAAGGACCAGGTGCAAGGCCTCCAAAGTCACCAGGACCTCCATGAACCTACTGGACAGAGATCCCAACAAAACAGAAGTGTCAACGGACACCAACTAGGGGTAAAAACAGACCCCAGGAACTGTTACACAGCACACTGAACCAGAGCCAACAGGGCTCAACAGTAAGGAAGCACTGAGAACCTCAGAAGAAGAAGATCCTAGACAGGCAAAACTGCCTCCAGGACCTTCCTCCCAAAGCTGGCATCAGCCGAGGCCAGCACATCCACACGGTAGTGCTTCAAGAAGGTGTGCACAGAGGACCAAGTGGCCGCCTGGCACAGCTGATCAGCAGATGCTTGATTCTTGTAGGCCCAAGAGGCCCCAATGGACCTGGTAGAATGGGGCGTAACCCTAAATGGAACATGTTTGTTCCTCAATTCATACGCCTTACGAATGGTAGACTTAATCCAAGATGCAATAGTCACTTTGGATGCCGGTCTCCCAGCCCTAGGACCCTCCGGAATGATGAACAGAGCGTCAGACTTCCTGATGGATTCCATGCAATGCACATAGAACTTGAGACAACGCACAACATCCAACAAATGGAGATCCCTCTCCTTCTTGGAAGAGGGGTTAGGGCAGAAAGAGGGCACCACAATCTCCTGATTAATGTGGAACTCAGAAACCACTTTAGGTAAGAACTCCTTAGAAGTACGAAGAACCGCCTTGTCCTTGTGAAACACCAAATAGGGTGGTTTACAGGAGAGAGCTTGTAACTCCGCCACCCGGCGGACTGACACAATAGCCAGAAGAAAAGCCATCTTCCACGACAAAAGATGTAAAGGAATGGTAGCCAAAGACTCAAAGGGAGGACGCTGGAGAACTCCTAACATCAGATTAGGGTCCCACTGAGGAGCCGGACTCCGAAAGGCAGGACGCACATGAGCCACTCCCTGGAAGAAGATCTTGACATCAGGAAGAACAGCAATGCGCTCCTGGAAAAAGACAGAAAGCGCAGAAGTCTGAACCTTAAGAGAACTCAAACCGAGTCCCTTATCCACACCGTCCTGCAAAAAGGCCAGGACATTAGGAAGATGAAAATCGTGAGACAGGTCCCTGTCAGCACACCAAGACAGAAAAGTTGACCAGACCCGGTGATAGATCTTAGACGAAACAGGCTTACGAGCCCGAAGCATGGTAGACACCACAGCAGAAGAAAACCCCTTCTTCAAAATTGAGGATTCAACCTCCAGGCCGTCAAATGGAGACGATGAACATCCTCCTTCCACAGATAACCTTGAATCAGAAGATCCGGACGAGGGGAAAGCGGAAAGGGCTCTGCCACCGACAGAGCCAGAAGGTCCGGATACCAGGACTGACGAGGCCAATTCGGAGCAATGAGGATGACCGGACAACGCTCCACCTTCAGCTTCTGAATCACCCTGATCAGCATCGGAAGGGGGGGGGGGGGGGGGGGAAGATGTAGGCCAGGGAAAATGCCCAAGGAATCGACATGTCCTCGAGCGCCAGAGCCAGCGAGTCTCTCCACCTGGAGCAGAACGTTGGAACCTTCCTGTTGTACCTGGTTGCCATCAGATCCTCCAGAGGCATGCCCCACATCTGAGTCAATAGTTGAAACACTTCCCACTGTCAACTGTGTGACGACTGAGAAAATCTGCCATGACGTTGTCTACGCCTGGAATGTGCACCGCTGAAATGGCGGGAACGTGAACCTCTGCCCAGGACAGGATGGCCTTGACCTCTAGACACGCGGCGAGACTTCTTGTCCCACCCTGCCTGTTGATGTAAGCCACAGCGGTGGCGTTGTCTGATTCCACCTTGACCGGACAGTCCTCCAGCTGACATTCCCAATGGCGTAGAGCATGGAAAATCGCCTGAAGTTCCAGAATGTTGATGGGGAGAAAAGACTCCAAGGACCACTTCCCCTGAGCGCTGAAGCGACCCAATACAGCAACCAGCCCGAGAGACTGGCGTCCGTCGTGATCTTGGTCCAGTAAGGGATACGGAAGGGTCTCCCCTTCAGGAGATGGGAAAGGTCCAACCACCATTCCAAGCTCAACTCGACGTGAGGAGGCAAAGACACTGACCGCTTCAGATGATCCGGTCGATCACTGCACGTCTGGATCACAAACCTCAGAAGTTCCCTGGTGTGGGCAATCGCAAATGGCACCGCCTCTATCGTGGAGACGAACTTCCCCACCAGTGAAGACAACTTCGGCACTGGGATCCGCTCGAGTGCCAGAATCCTTGCAACTGGTTGGGCAATTTGATCAGCCACTTCCTCCGGCAGAAACACCATACCCTTCGAGTGTCGAACAGCAGACCCAGGAATATGAGACTCTGGGATGGAGACAAGTCCGACTTGTCCAAATTCACTATCCACACGTGACGGGTGAGGGCATGAATGCAGGTCTGAACCTGCTTATGAAGGAGTTCCGCAGATTCCGCCTTCAATAACAAGTCGTCCATGTACAGAGTCACTCTTATGCCATCCCGATGGAGGGCAGATATAAGTGCTCCCAGAACTCGTTGAAAAACCTGGGGAGCAGTTGTCAGTCCAAACGGAAGAGCTGAAAACTGAAAATGATCCCTGGCGCAGGCAAACCTCAGATACTGCCTGCTCGCTGGATGAATAGGGATGTGCAAATACGCATCCTGAAGATCCAGAGAAGCGAGAAACTCCCCTGGAGACATGGCGGCAATGACAATGCGCAGAGATTCCTGGCGATAGTGGGTCTTCACCACAAAGGAATTGAGATCTTTGAGATCCAAAATAGGACGACCCCCACCGTCCTTCTTGGTCACCACAAAAAGGTTGGAGTAGAACCCCAAGCCCATGTCCACAGGAAGCACTGGCTCTAGAACCTCTTTGTCCAAGAGATCCTGAATAGCGCCGAACAGACGCAGTTTCTCTGCATCTTGCGGAGAACGAACGAGATGAAAACGAAAGGGATCTTGTATCCCTCTGAGACCACCTGAAAAACCCATGAGTCCGTCACAGATTCTTCCCAAACCCTGCGAAAGAGGTGAGACGTCCCACCACGGCACGGTGCGGACCCGGGTTCGGCGAGTCATGCCGAAGCAGCCTTGGTAGACCTGGGCTTGGAAGCAACCTTGGGCTTCCAGGACTGCTTGGGCTTGGAGAAGGGACGCGGGTCGGACGGGACTGACTTAGTCGACGGACACGTCTGTCTGAAAGGAACGAAAGGACCGGTAACGCTTAGCCGGCAACTTTGTCTTGAAGACCAAAGGCAAAAGGGTACTCTTACCCCCAGTAGCCTCGCTAATGAGTTCCTTGAGCTCAGACCCAAACAAGGAAGTACCTTGGAAGGGCAAGGAAAGCAAAACCTTCTTAGATGCAGTGTCAGCAGACCAAATCTTAAGCCAAAGCGCACGCCTGGCTACCACAGAAGAGGTAGAAGCCCTAGCCATCATGTGGACAGCGTCAAAAGCAGCATCAGAAACACAATTTTGGGCCTCAGAAATATTAGCAAGCAAGCGCAACTGTTCTGAAACAAGCACGTCCTGATGGACCGCCGTGGTGAGTTGCTCAGTCCAGACCGCAATGGCCCGGTTAACCCACGCCACAGCAAATGCCGGACGCATAGCAGTGCCAATAGAGGCAAAAATAGACTTTAGGCAAACTTTCAACTTTTTGTCCGTCCAATCCTGTAAAGCAGAAGCATCAGATACAGGTAAAGCAGTCGATTTAGACAGTCTAGAAACAGGGGCATCCACCTTGGGAGGATGAACCCATTTGTTCAGTTCAGCCTCAGAAAAGGGATAAAGTTTTGCAAACTTTTTTGAGACTGAAGAGGACTTGTCGGGATTTTTCCAAGCATCAGAAACCAAACGTTCAAGAGTAGGGTTAGGAGGAAAACAAGTGACAGCTTTAGCCGGTTTCTGAAAGACATCAGTTGGGTCAGAGGGAACCTCTTGACTCAAGGGAAGGTTGAGGGTGGTCAGAACGGCTCTAATTAAGCCCTCAGCAGAGAGTTCAGGGTCACATTCAAAGGGGTCTCCAACAGATCTGGAAGACTCAATAGCTGTACCATCCTCAACATCAGAATCTTGCAACAATTCTTCCTCAGAAGAATCAGACACATCAGGTGCCCCCTGTGGTTTAGGCAGGGAGGTCCTGCTAGTAGAGGGAGCCTGCCATAACTGCAGTGCACCCTGTACCTGAGAGGGAAAGAGTTGAAGAGTGGACCCGAGGTCCCTAGTTGCAGCCTTAAACTCTTTAACCCAAACTGGCTCTATAGCATGGCTGGAAGGCCCTGGGTTGCTGTCAGGACCTTCTGAGCATGCTGGGCATAAATGACCAGAGAATTCCCTAGGCAGCCCTGAATGACAGGAGGAGCAATGCGCAATGGGGGAAACTGAAGCCCCAGCCTCCTTAGTCTTAGGTCTAGTCCCAAGCTCCAGCGGTGTAGACATACTCACAGTGTCAAATATACCCCACTGACAGAAATCACCCAATTTAAGTGTGAAAGATTAAATATTCATCCCAAAAACGTTAAAACTAAACTTATCTGGCAATCGAAGGGTTAATCAACGGAGGAGAGGGAGAAGGTCCGGTCCCTGCGTAGTATACTCGATGAGAAGAACTCACAAAATGGCTGCCGTGACGGGAGTCAATCAGAAAAAAGGCGCGAAACGAGCGTTCATGGGAAACATAGTTTTTCTCAAAGAGTACCCCAAAGCAGTGCCCGAAGTCCCCCAAGTCCCCCAACACACTTGAACATGAAACCGGATGAAAGAGCAATGGAAGACAAACAAAATGAGCCCACTCTGAAGTTGCTATGTGAAGCGGTTCCAGATACGTCCCACACAGTGTAAGCCCATAGAGAGTAAAGGAGCAATGGCGGCCATGCGGTAAAAGCGCGCCTTAAAGGCACGGAACAGAAAATTTAAGAAAATAAACCCCAATAATAAAAATGTTAAAAACACATATTGCACACATGTACATGATGAGAAAACACTATCCCATAAAGAAAGTGTAACAGAACCCTTAATAAAGAAGTCAGACCAGCAGACAAAAGGGTTAAAGTGCCACATAGACTGCTCCAAAACTCACAGGCATACACATATATACATTATAGATATATATATAAAAACACCCAATGAGTGCTGGAGTGCGCAATGAGAACTCCCAAATACAAGCCCAATTTTATGGAAGGGACACTGTGGGACAAGTGGACCTTCAGCACTCAAAGGGTGGCTCACCTTTCTGCAGGTCTTCTGCCTTCAGGTCACCATACAAAGACAGGATTACCACAGAGGATAATCCCCCAGGGAAGTACTTGAAACCAAGTTGTTCCCTCATCAGGGCATAAGGTCCACAAAAAAATCCCTGGACACTGAGCTAGCCACTTTGGAGAGGGCATTTGTCAGTCATGGTAACCCACCTAATGGTGGTATTCCATATTTGACAGAAAACAAAAAAAAGACTAAACTGAAGAGAGATGTTCTCCACCTGGTGTGTACACACCCAGGAACAAATCATTCTGGTGTTAGCTGACTGGGAAGCAGCCTAGGAGGGAGGGGAGGCTCCACCCCCTGCATACATTTGGAGAAATGTTCCTGCCAACTTAAAGGGGTGGATCGCCTCCCAGAGTTACCAGTAACCTGCATTGGACGACAGTGAAAAGTCCTTTTGTCCTGTCAGCAACTGCCACGTTCGACTCAAAAGGACATGACATCCTGGACTGACTGTGTTCTCTCCTAAACAAAAGAACAAGAACAAAATTCATAGGGGCCATTTGAATTTTCTGGCCATAGTAGGGTAAGCGAGGAGTTATTTTTAGGAGGTGCAACTTCTACGAAAACACCTTTTTTTTTTTTTTTTTTTTTTTACAGAGCCAGAATATTATTTCATAGTTCAAAACTTTCAGTCATGTGCTGATAATGGAAATTAAAATGTTTCTTTAGAATATATAACCAGGGAAGAACAGGTGTTTATTTATCCGATTTTGTCTATGGGGCCGTTTAGAGAGACACATGGTACAAAAGATTGAGAGATTAGGGCATGCGAGCAGAGAAGAGGCACACTTTGTACAAAATGTCATCCTGGACATGTTTAATGATAAACACCATGAGACACAAAGGGCCTTCTTGCAAAATTAAAGAGGCAGTCCTGACCCAAGGCAGCCTGCGGTCCTGCCACAACCTAGGCTGAGCTCATCCTAATTACAGCCTGCAGCAGCAACCTTGCCAGGCAGAATGATGAGAGATGCACAATGACAGCTTTATCAGTTGTGCTCCTATGGGACAAAGGTCACTGTTGCACGTCTCCAGTGGAAAGAATGAAGGCAAAAAGAAGCAATCATTATGCAGTTCAAATTAAATAAACATGCTTTGTTTACACACAGAATTCATAGGGTTTCCAATTACTTTAGCAGAGGTAGAAATCAGCAAATTTGTGACAGAAAAAGAAAAGTTGCATATATAAAATCAGTAAAAAGAAAAAAAAAAAAAAAAAAGTGAAAACAGAATCCAAAATAACGAATATGTAGGTAACTGACACAGGTAAAGCAATGTCATTTTGGTTGGGGTAGACAAACCATATGACCCCTGACCCTACAAACAAATTCTTACGGTAACCTTTAGACAGCCTTAGGGATGTTGAACAAATTTCAAAGAAAACTCCAATGCAATGATAATTGTGCATGTAGGAGCAGATTTATCATACAAATTTAGCTGAAAAAATAATTTCAGTAACAGTTGTGAAAAAAGTCAGAAATTCACAAATTGGCAAATAGAAACATTTCTCAATGGTACCAAGGGTTTCACTAAAATAGCCATCTTGCATTTATGGTATAGCACGTCATTTTTTTTTTTTCTTTGCTGCTTTTTATGTCAAAATACCTTAGTTACATCATATCTATCTTCTATAAATAAAAAGGAAGAGTCATGTGAAGAACAACCTTTGTCTGAAGTCAAACACACCCAGAGGCAGCAGTAACAAGGAGTTAAAGGGATAGTAATACTTCGTTTTAACTTTATCTTATTTTGTAGGCATTAAAAAAACATGAAGAATGATATAAGTCTTATCTCTCAAACCTTTATGGTTTATGAGATATTCACAAGCAAAGTTCCCCTCCCCGCCCCTTTTTCCTAGTGTAAGCCATCTCTTCTCAGATGCGAGTCTGGTTGTATGACAGTACAGATAACAGAAGGGGACAATTTTCTTTGTATGAAAACAATGAAAGCCCTTCCCCCCCTTGACAAGTTTTTCAGCTTTTTCCATTATCTTAATTGAAGATTGTCCCTCTCTGCAGTCTACCTGGGCATCTCCCTTCTGATCTGGTTGAAGAGGGGGGGGGATACTTTGTTTGTGAATATCTCTTAAACCATAAAGGTTTCAGAGATAAGACTTATATCATTCTTCATGTTTTTTTAATGCCTACAAAATAAAATAAAGTTAAAATGAAGTATTACTATCCCTTTAAGCATTGCTCCTCTGTACTGCATGTACCACTGGTGTAAGCATGGGGTGTGATTTTCACAGGAGTGGGCACATTACACACATCCATCCTGTCCACTTTCCCTCCCTTTTCATCCTGCCCACCATCCTGTATGCAACCACTTTCACGCTTCACTCTCTAACAGCCTTCCTCTTCATCCTCACCACCCTCTCTCTCTTCCTCCTATTTGCTGTTGAGCCCTCTCAGACCTTACTATGCATTTCATGTGTCCACTCTTTCGACTTACTCCACTAATGCCTCCTCCAAGGACTTCACCTTCCAGCATATTACACACCCCCTTTGCCTCATTGTGTCTCTGGTCACGTGCTCGACTCACAGCCCCCCCCCCCTTGCCTCATTGGGGCTCCGTTCAAGAGGCAATGCCTCTTGCCTGCGCACTCTACTCTCACAATATGTTCTATGTGGACACATTTCAATCACTGCCTTATGTTCAACACACTATTTAAACCCACCATACTACATTACCCAGCATGCTCTCTCTTCATTCTGATATGCATGCCTTACCTTCTCCTCTTACTTATGCCTCTAGTTCACCAACCACAATAACAATCAACTAGAACAATGTCTCCACTTATATACAGGCAACGCTGTGTCCAGTTTGCTAGTTATCATATATTATCCACGTGCACTTGAAAGATACCCAAAGGCCAGGATTGTCTTCTTGGGGAGCCTTTAGATCCAGTTGTCCTGCAATTTATACGTCTCCATTGACATAATACCCAGTGAAAATAAAATATTAATTTTAGAGAACCAATCCAGAACAGAATGGTCTTCTGTAAGTGAAATTGTTAAATGGTAATATTGCAACAAACAACACATATAAATGACTCCTTGGTCAATAAGAACAGTTCAGCGTAATAACCATCATTGGGAGAATATAGGCTACTCATCTGGACTTTTAGGTTATGCTTTCTGTGTTTCAGGACTTGTAAACTGCATCTACTCTACTTTCCTTTCTAACCTGTGAGTTAGAAAGGGGGTTTCAAGGCATTCCACTAGTCTGGAACTTAAAGGGTTTAAAACATACTTGCATTGGAGACCTTTCTTGCATCCAAAGAGTTAAAGGTATGAATTTTATATTTCCACAAAGATTTGATAAAATTGGTTCCACCATGGAAGAGAGTTCAGAGGTCAAAGGTTTTCTTCCTGAAGTGTCAGACAGACACATACACATACACCCTATGTAAAGGGGAAGCAACCCTTCATAATAATAACCACCACACTTCTCTCTTATATGGCCAGACCCATCCCTTGCATGTATTCCAGGCTTCAGTCCTGGCTATTGTCCATGGTTGTAGATATAACAGTTGCTAACAGGACCACAGGACACAAACTCTACTCACGAAATACAATAATCTTAACCCTTTAAGGACCAGTGGGGTGTACAATGTATTACTTCCCAAAAGCACTATGCACTCCTCCATAAAGGGTTAAGCAACAGCATGTATGCCTCCATGGACATGGCAAGGACTGATCGAAGAGCTTACCTCCTCTTGAACACAGCACAAGGTAAAAAATGAACAGGGGCCATTAAGATTTCCCGTCATAGTAAGGTAAAGAGGAGGGGAGCATTATTTTGATACAATTTATTACTTCCCCTTTAATAATGTAATAGCATAAGGACAGGCATGCACAAAATTAGATATTATACTGATTATTGTATGCAATCCTAGCTTGGCTAATAAATCACCTTTTTATTTCCCTACATAACTATACATATTCAGATTAAATCTCTGCCTCACTGCCAGTGGAGTAGCTAGGTTCCCAAAAGAGCCTGAGATTGGGCCAACCTAATGCGTTATTAGTGCACCATGCATGCTGATTAGGGTGATTAGCATCATTACATGCCGCAAGCTGGCAACAAGACATGGGGCTTTAATAAGACCTGGAGGTTTAGCCAGTACTTAGCAAAGCCCCAGCTCAGTGATAAAGATTAGGTACAGTTTACGATGATTTGCAGCAGGTCCCATACTTATTATTGAAATGAATAATAGGCCTTTTTTTTGGATATCCTTGCTGTGGGCAGTGTCGCAACATGTGCCTTCTGCACCATGTTTAATGTGTCTTGCTTTTCCCAGTATATTTATCGAGTACATATATGGGTTGGCAGAAATAACCTACAGCACCTAGCCTACCCAGGAGGTCTCCCATTCAGGTCCTGACCAGGCAAAAGCTTGCTGCACTTCAAAGTTCAAACAAGTTTGGGTGCATTCAGGCTCCCAAGGCCATAGACAATATAATAGAAGGTGTGTGGCGCGGCTTCGTACGTGCGGTGAACCTTTTCTTTTTAATATGTATTACAAGTCAAACCTACTGATCTCCCAGACGATTCAGCGGCAGATCAACAGAGGTTATGTAGGGGAGCAAGAGGGCTCCCCTGATTCCATCGTACCTTTACTACTGGGTAGGAATGGGCAGAATGGGTCCACTCCTAACTGGATACTTGGCATAGGATGGATGCAGGGGAGCTCTGTTGCTCCCCTGCGTCAGCTCTAATGATCTCTCAGCTGAATTGGCTGGGAAATAAGGAGCTGTGGGGCATCAGGAGTCCTGATGTCCACCACATGGTCTGACGTTAACAATACAAAAAAAAAAAAAAAAATACAGAATCCTAGAAAGGCTGAAATCCATGGGCAAGCATCTCAGTCAGTGCACCACTAGCAGATTATGGACCAGATAGTATGATAGGCCTTAAATAAGACCAGCTTCCTAGCTTGGAGCAAAGCAGAGATGATAGCATCCAAAAAATCCTTCAGATAGTATCATAGGCCTTAAATAAGACCAGCTTCCTAGCTTGGAGCAAAGCAGAGATGACAGCATCCAAAAAATCCTTCTTCAAGATGTTCGCTTCAAGAGCCATAACGTCAAAACCAACCTTTCCACCTAAGGATAACAAACCAGGCCCTGGGTCAGGAGATCTGGTCTCTGTGAAAGAAGAAATGACTCCGCAATAGACAGATTGAGAAGGTCTGAGAACCAGGCCCGACGGGGCCAAAAGGAGCTGATCAGTAGGACTTGAACACTCTCCATTCTTATCTTCCTCAGCAGCCTTGATAATAAGGGAAAACATATGCCAGATGAAAATTTCATGGAATGGACAGTGCATCGATCACAAATGCTAAAGGATCCTTTTGCTTGGCATAGAACAGAGGAACATTAAGGTCCTCACTGGTCGCCATGAGATCTACTGATGGAAGTCCCCAGTGGTAGACAATTTGGTTGAACACACTCTGGTTGAGACCCAAGACCTGGGATCCTGATATTGGAGACTTAGAGAGTCTGAAACCATGTTTTCCACACCTGGGATGTGAACCGCTGAGATGGCTGGCATGTGAGCTTCAGCCCACTGAAGGAACTCCTGAACCTCCATCCAAGCGACTTGTTTCTGGTTCAACCTTGGTGACTAATGTATGCTACTGCTGTCCCATCGTCCTGCTGGACCATCACCCAAGTTTGTCTGAGCAAGGGATCAGTGGCGAAGCTCTAAGCGAATGGTCCGTATTTCCAGAATGTCGCCTGGAAGAAGACTCTCCGCCCCGGTTCAACAACCTGGGTCCACTCTCAGGCTAGCATCCATGGTGCTCACTATCCATTCTAGGATGAGAAATAGATGCCCCAGAGTTAGGTGGGGACAATGGAGCAACCAGCGAAGATCCTCCTTTGTCTGTGGAGACAGGGAAACTGCATGGGATAGGTGAGAGCATTGTCTTGACCAGCTCTGGTGAAGGACCAATTGCAGCTCCATCATGTGAAATTGAGCACAGGCAACAAATTCTACAAAGTGGAGACCAAACGACCTAGTACTGTTATATACTCCTTCACATTTGCCGAAAGACAGGATATCACTTGGGTCACCTGTAGAAACAGTGACTGGATCTGGTCTTCCAGCAGAAACACCCTCCCTTAGAGGGTATCTAATCTCGTGTCTAAAGAATACATGACCTTGGAATGAACCATAGTGGAATACCCAACCATTTTGCTCCAGGATGTGAACAGTCTTGAATCTGTGAACCTAGAAGTGCCTCTGAAGAGGCCTTGAGTAAAAGGTAATCTAGATAAAGAATCAAGGATATTCCTTCAATGCAGATGTGAATTGCCAAAGTAGCCAAGACCTTTATGAAAATCCTTCGAGCATATGCTAGACCAAAGGGAAGAGAAGTGAACTGGCAGTGATTACTCTCAAAAAACAAAGCATAGAAAACACTGATGATTTGGTGAATCAGTACACGAAGGTAAGCGTCCTGGAAGTCCAGAGAGGCAAGGAATTCTCCCAGACACATGGCAGAGATGACAGGCCACAGAGAATCCATTTTGAAGCTTGGAGTTACCACATTATGTTTGAGACACATTAAACCAATCAACATTAAACAAATTTTTCTTTGTTACTACATAAAGACTGGGGTAAAAAAACAGTGAAGTGTTCCTAGACTGAGACGGGAAACAACACCTGTTTTTCCAGCAGGGAAGATACCGTGTCTATGAACAGACACCCCCAAACCAGGTCCAGAGGAACGCTGGACAAAAAACAAAAACAGTGAGATGGAAGGGACTTGAGATCTATGCAGTTCTCTTTTAAAAGGACCTTCAAAACTCAATGGTCCATAACTGAAGACTCCCACGTCTTGAAAAAGATGGAGGTGATCCCCTCCAGGCAGAGGCAGGGCAGGACAAGAAGGAATACATTTCCTCCATATAATTGTAAACATACTCCACAGAGGAATCTGCAACCAACTGAGAATAACCCCCTGAAGACACACGTAAAGCCCAACATGTCACTTTAATGTGTCTGGTTTACAGCCTGACTCTACTTAAGAACACTGAGTAAAGATAAATTCAACTTTCCTATACAGCTAGGCTTTAATTCAGTGGTTATAAAACTTTTGGAAGTGGTAGAACCCTTGTGTTTCAAATGAAATCCCCATGGATCCCTAAATCAAATACTCTAACCTCTGGGCTCAAAAGAGATCTCAATCACATGGCTTTGTCATGCACTGAAGCCTTACCTAGCATCCAAATGCTTAACAAACTATCAGTATATTAGGATGCAGGTTGGTCTTAGGCAAGAGGTCACATTATTATCTCTCTTATAATACTGTTTTTCAAGACTTGGTTATAGTGTTTATTGCAAGTTCAATCTAACAAACTAAAATGGCATTGTATTCCAGGGTAGCCAAGTAGCAAAGGTTCTGGGCGTCCCACTGACACTATTCCCAACGCTCTGCAGCTTATCAATATTTCCAGACTACACCCAGTCAGCATACACTAAATTGTTAGTCCAAGAGCTGCTGGTGATGGCCAGGAAAATAGTGGTGATGGCATGAATGACTGCTCACCCACCATTATTTACTCACTGGTTAAATATTGTGAATTGGAACCTAACACACTATAGACTTGTTTATGGCAACAGGGGGATCTCCTTCAAAATTTTATAAGGTATGGGATGCCTGCATAATCCTTTGCTACAGGAGAGAGGTATAGGGAAGTCCATGGTATTCTACTTCAGAGGTTCTGTCTGGTGGGAGGTTGTGGTTTTTTTTTTGTACTATTAATAATAATAACTATTTATATAGTGCCTTTCTCCCAGTGAGACTCAAAGTGCTTTCAGCGCACGCTCTCAGAATTAACCGAATCGGCAGCTGAATAATAGATGCTATTATTACCCAATCAATGGAACTCTCTTATCGACCTCGGAAGGATGAAGAGCCGAGGTGACCCTGCTGGGAATAAGACCTGCAACTTTGAGGTTTGTGCAGGCTCTGCAGTCAGGGCATTTACCACTGAGCTCTCTCACCGGCCTTACTTACTTACTATTAGCAAGTTAGTGTTAGATTGGTTGGCGTGGGTTTTATACAAAAATGTTAAAATATACATTTTTAATGTCATTCTCTATTATCCAGATGTCTACATTTTCTCAATAAAAACATGTAAACAAAAACAAAAACAACCACACCATATAAATATAGCCACCAATTGAAAGGTTTTATTTTCTAATCCCTTGAATCAGGGCTCAAACTTTCCAACTCGTCTCCTCACATTTGGTGAGGAGAAAGGGAGTTAGGGCGAGTTAAAATTTAAGCGCCTACTGAAAGCAGACAACAGCCGTGGGACTGTGCTCTGTGAAGCAATGAGTCCTCACAGTGCATACTGCCCAGCCATGCCCATGATCCCTTGACCAGGGGTGTCGCTGGGGGAGGGAGGGGGGGGATGGCTAGAGCCCCAAATGTAGACACCAGCTTCTGCTCCATGACGCTTTGGGCTCATCTGCAGCCAGCATTACAATATGTATCAGCTTAGAACGGCAGACGGGGGAATTGAGGCCATGATCAGGTGCAGCCACGCTCTATGCCTCACATGGTTGGCACAGGCTGCTTAAAGGAGCAGTAAACTTTTTTTTTTTGAAAAATATATATTGTAAGGATTTTCCTATTGAGAAAACAAGAGTACTCCCACTGCCAGGAGATTTATATTTCCAGAGTTATTACAGTTTAAACCCATGTTTTTTTTTACATTAGCAGTGCCCTCTAGTGGTCAAATTCTAATTAGATTTCCTGTTAGATTCTAATGGAGAGGAAAGTCAGAAAAGTCAGAGACATATAGTTCTCCATAGAATGTGATAGAAACTGCTGAGTCACTTCCTGTCAGTTAGAACTATCAGGAAGTAAACACAGTAAATTCACTTCCTGATTATTTAAACTGCTATAAATTTTGAATAAAACATCTGACAGTGATGGGATTGACCTTGTTTTATTCAGCAGGAAAAGTTCTATAAAATATGTGTTTTCATTAAAAAAAAAGTTTACTGTTCCTTTAAAACTTAAAAATGTGAGCTACGCATTGGCAGATGTGTGTGCTATGTGCTGCTGTAGGTGCAGAGCCTCTCTCTGTGCCACACGCCCTCCCGATTTAATTGCTGGTGCTGCTTATGCCTGAAAGTCCTCCTGTGCCACCCGAATTGAATTAGAAGATCCAGGTACTAATGCTATTGGAAAAAACCTGACTGTAGTTTTAAAATTAACCTAAAGTTTACACACGGTTAATACAAATACCATGGTTATCCCTTTGAGTATCAGAGGGGTCTTCAATTCATTGCACTTTGTTGTGCACCCCTCTGATCCTCCAGAGTTTAATCAAGCATTATGCCCACCCCCAGTTTTAAACCAACCCAGTATATATTCTATAAAATTAAGCAATTTATGCATATATTTCATCACTCTTGAAAAGTATATTTTTTTTATTTAAAATTATATTTCTATATGAATAATTTTCCACAATGCATAAATTAGTACAAAAGAACACAAGTTATAAAAGTGGATTCTGAAAAACTAACATTGGTTTAGATCCCTTCATTTTATAGGCTCCATGCTGAAGAATTTACATTTGCTCCATTTCTGTGATTTGATTCTTATTTAAAATCAAAACCACATTAAAAAAAGTGTAGCTAGAGGGGTGTGCAACACATTGCAAAGCATTGCACACCTCTCTGGCACTCAGAGTTAAGGTTACATGAGGAAAAAAAAAGCACATTTTATAAGTGACTTTTCAGTTAACATAACTGTTTCCGTAGTCACTGGCATGTTTATATGTTTATATAAAGTAGATAAGTTTACCTGTGGATATGATGCTAACTCCCCACTGAAAGTCCCTATTTGAAAAAAAAAACAAAAAACAAAAAATGCAGCTCCTTTTGACCAGCTTCTGGAGGTTTCAAGCATGTTCCAGGGCTCCAAGGTACTGGGACACAATTTGGAAAAAGATGCAAGCACGCTCCCTCTACAGGACTGCACAGCACTGCATACTGCTTCCTGTCTCCTCAGTGCAAGCTGCTTCCTGTCTCTTCTGGTATAGGGAGAGAGATTAATCTCTTTTACTGTAACACTAAAGCAGGTATGGTAAAAAATTGGGAAATTCTATGGTAAACAAACAGCACCATAGGGAAGAAATAAAATGCCCCTTGAACTAAATGTGACTTTTAACCCCTTGATTGCTAGACGGGTTTTCAATTCCTCTTTAGCATTCAAGGTGTTAAAAGTCCAAATTAAATCATTGTGCTTTGTGTTTGTTTTCCCTATGGAGTGTCTGCAGAGTGCAGTCTGGGTAGATGGTCTTCTCAGTCAGACTCTTCTGCAGCCTGTTAGTTGCTTGTGTGATAACACCACAACACCTGCATTCTTGAGTAGAAGCTGCATTAGAGTATGTGGGGATCATATACTAATGTAAAATGGTACAAATCTTGGAGAAAACCACTACACCACAGAGAACAAATAGAAATGACTTGATTTAAATGGGGATTCTAACCCTTCAATGTACACGTTTCCAACACATTGCTCTCTAGCATTTGGTGTGTTAAATCCCAATTTAAAAGGGAATATGCTAATTTTTTTAACCCTTTGAGTGCCAGAGGGCATTGCATACCTCTCTGGCACCCAAAGTAAATTACTTCCTATGGTGCTCTTGGTTTACATCACAACTGCACCGCTTTTCTTAGTAGATGAGCCTCTGTTTGTAAGATATACAAATCTCAACTCTTCATGTGTCCTTGCACTTCTCGGTGGGAGAGCTCCAGAGATGCCACTGTACTCTGCAGAGAGCTAAGATTATTTTATCATGCACACACTTTGAAGTGGCTTTCATGAGATAAAATGGGTGAGAACATGGCCATCATCCAGGGGAAACTGTGGGTCCAGGGCCCATTTGAGGAGAGGTGGTCTGGATCAGATGTGAGAGCTCTGTCAAATCAGTGGGCTTGCAGATTCAGCACTTCATATAACATCAGTTTGGTTAGTTTTATGGGAGGAGGTTTACAAGCTAACTTTCATATAACCTGTGCAACTATTGGAGTTGTGGAATGACCCACTGCCTCTGCATAATCTGGCAGCCCAGGTTGTAAACTGGAGACACTGACTGGGGGAGGACCCTCTTTACACGCTGGCAGACCAATGGAAGGTAAGGGTAGTGGGGCAAGACGAAAAGGAAATTAGTATGCTGGACTTCCATCGAGTGTCTGAGTGTGTCCAAGCTGGTAAGGGTGTGTATACACTGTAAATAATTGGGTCCCAGGTACAACTGACACTGTGTATTGTGGCTAACTGTCAAAGGTTTTCACTACTGATAACTTCAGCTCAGAGAGCCACTTGCATCCCATATATGAACATCTGTAAAATGGATGAATTATGGCACACAGTGTATATAGTTGAACACAAAATGGTGTCATACCTCCCAAGTGTCCCTCTTTAGGATATATTGGGGTCCATGCCTCCCAAGTGTCCCTCTTTAGGATATATTAGGATCCATGCCTCTCAAGTGTCCCTCTTTAGGAGCTTCTCCATACTTGAAATGGGTGGGGTTAAAAGCAGGAATATGGGTGGGGCTAGGTGTGGAAAGAGGTGGCGAGTAACTTTTTCAGGCCTGGCTAGTAGCACAGGACTTGAAATTTTGAGCCCTGCCTTGAATGGTATGGGTTTGTTTACATCAGAGAAGTGACATCTAAGGGGTGATAGGATTACCATTTACAAATATATTCAAGCTCAGCATAAAGAACTCTCAAAAGAGAGAGAGAGAGAGAGAGAGAGAGAGAGAGAGAGAGAGAAAGAAAAAAAAAAGTGTCATCCATTAAGATTAGATTAAATATACTTTCGATTAACACAAAAAGCAGGTATTTTTTTTTTAAAATCCAGGGCAGTTTGGGCTTCTTTGCCTTGGTGTCAAATCAGGTATACAGGAGACTGGATCATGATTAGGGTACAAAGGGCTGATAAGAAGCCTAAGGCTCACAGTGTTTGCAGAGGTAGCAACGTTTGAGTGCGAGGCTTGGGAGCGGAGCCAGAAACCAGTGTACCCTTTCTGGAGTCACCGTATTAAGGGTGCTGGCCACAAAGCCAGATATTCCACCACCAGTTGAGCCAGGGGACGGACCAGGATAGGTGCGCAAGCCAATGAGTCAAGCCAGGCGGACATCAATCGAAGTTATGATACAGGCATAGCCCTAGACAGGTGGAGTTCAAGAGAAGGCAAGGTACAAGCAGAGACAGGCAAAGTTCAAGCGAAGTTAAGGTCAACCGGAGAATCAAATACAGCAAACAGAAAGTAGGAAACAGTCATCACCACCAGGGCCAACAAGTCAACACTGGGAGCTCAGACAGGCTGATTTAAATAGTCCCTAAACAAGGTACAGCTGGAGTCCATTAACCAATAGGTACCAGGAGAGCCAGGAAGACTAAAAGAACAGTGCTGCTACAGAACAGCCTGCAGATGAAACGTCCTCTAGTGGCTGTGATGGAAGTTGCAGGACCTATACTTGAAGGTTGCTTGTTCAACTCAGGAAGAGACCAGAAAACGGACCATGACACACTGGATACTGTGTTTGAAGATACAGTAGTTGATTGACAAAATTCTTGATACCTTTATAGCTCAGAAGAATATTGAGAATTATGCCAGTTGGTTTCAAACCATATAGGATGTTCATCTAGGGAAATATCCAAATGCTCTTTGTGGTCAGGAAAGAGTTCTTATTTATTTCTTTTTTTTTTACAGAATTGGAGGTTAATTGGAAACACTTCTAGGAAAAAGGTCTTAATGGATGCCACAAATCAATTATATGGACTGGTTCCCCAAAACAAACCTTCAAGAAGTGCTGGACATATTCACTGAGGTAGACCGGGTTCTTTGTTGTAGGACTCCTGGACCACAAACTCTCTCTAATGAAGTCTTCCTACAAGATTTCACTGAGGAGTCTGGGTTCCTGAAGTTCTTTAACCCTTTGACTGCGAAAGGGGTACGCAATGCATTGCTAGGCAAAGCTTTCGGTAACCCTTTGTCATGCAAGGGGTGAAAACAACCTTATCGGATCACGGATGATACCCAGCACTAACTAAAGATCAACTGTATCCGAAGAAAGAATAGCTCTTAATTCTTTAATCAGGTTTTACCTATGTAGGCGTCCTTGAAATGGAGGTCAGTAATTTTATTTATTTTTTTTATTTGCATTTTATCTCTTTCCTAGTCTCATAGTTGATTCAGTATAAACAGAACACCCTGTGTCCCTTAAGAGTCGTTCAGATATACTGAAGCACATTATGTGCTGAGGGGAGGTGTGAATGAGGCAGACTTCAATAGACTGAACTGCAGATACACAGAAAAACAAGTAGATACATGTGACTGCCTTACTCCTTGTATAGGATTCCAATGTAATCCCTTTCTCGCCTGAGAGGTGTGCAATGTATTACACACCTTAAGGGACTAAAGATTCATTCTGGAAAACTAATTCATGCACAACTGATTCATAAGAGCCATTAGGATATTCTGTTCTGTTAAGATAAGTGGGTGTTTAATATGAGAAAATATTAGTGTTCTTTTACTTTATAAAGGGCCAACATTTACCAAAGCACTGTACAGATTGAAAAAGGTCAAACAGATTGGAGAAGCCAAAAAAATACAACTATATAGGAGGAGTGGAGGACCCAAATCCTGATACAAAGAGCTTGAAAATGAAGCCACCTTTTAACCATAAAAGCAGTGTAAAAAGAATAAAATGACAATACTAAAAGTATGTGCATTTAATAACGTCAAACATTTTGAATGTGCTGGTGTGACTGAGAATTAAAGACAAGTTGGAACATTTATTAAAAAGCAAACATACATCAACAGATCATTAGTTAATGCCTTGCATAATAGAGGCGCCTATTTTTATATAAAGATAAGAGGGTGAAACCAAACCAATAGGATTTATTTTCTCCCCTTAAAATACTACCTAACTTACTGCAATTTTGCCCTGTTAGGCAAAACCACTTTAAATAGCTTAAAGTTAGAGCGTTCGAGAGTAAAGTTCTTACCTCTGCGACCAGGATACACGTGAGGGTAATACTCATAGTAAAGATCAGGTTGATCAAGGTTTTTAAATGCCTCAAATTCCATTTCAGCATTCTGAAAAAGGCCCAGCTTCATCAACAACGACAGTCTAACAAACCAGAGCTGCAAATAAAGACATTGCCAAGAAATTCATATAAACCATTTGTAAAATTATTTGTGTTTGATTTTTATTCAAAACAAACAAGAAAATGGAAACTAAAAAGCCTGCTCATAAACAGGGTCATAAATGTGATTTTCAGTTTGTATACATTTGTCGTTAAAGGGGAGCTAACACCTAATGATGAGTTGTTTCCTTCACCAATTATATAAAGGATGCCCCTTAGGAAAGAATACTGGATGTTCCTACTTGCCACTGATACAGCAACAGGAAACAGCCAGTCCACATCTGGAACATTAAAATATCTCATAATTATTGTATCACCTCTCACTGGAATCGTTGATATGTCCTTCATCAATGATTATTCAGTGCTAAATCTAGTCTATGAAGTCTATAAATGACTCCTCTTCAGATCTTACACTAAATACACCTCATTTTTCCTCTGATGTAGACTTTGTTATTGGTTACATAAAGAGCAACTCCTCCTCTCTTTTTGTTTGTCTTTTCTGTAAAGACTACACACAGGAATAATTATGACACAGTTATATCACTCAGTTATAGTCAAGACATTTCAATTATCTGCAGTTATTGATATTACTGCAATGAGTTTATAAATCTCTGCCATTTAATGTGATGATACACTGTGTAACACAACAGCAGTAGTCGTCAGTCTTTGGAATTGCATTTGTTGGCTGGCTGTGGATGATTGGGCCTGTAGTCCACAACATAAGGAGGTCCAAAGATTAAGAACCACTGAAACGGTGTGTCTGCATGTAATATGGTGTAACAGTTAGTGATCCCACACAGGACACTCTGCCAACTCTTGAAGAGAATTTCAAATCAATTTCACTTGCACAGCAAAATTTTAAAACATTTACTAAACATGGTGTTTTTAACACAGGTACTGGCCAGGCTGTAGCCTATTTCACTTACATGTTTAGGTGTTTAAAGGGATAGTAATACATAGTTGAAACTTTATTTATTATTATAGGCATTAACAAAATATTAAGAACTATGTAAGTCTAATCTCTCAAACCTTTATGGTTTGAAAGATATTCAAAACTAAAAGTCTTCCTGTCTGTTTTAGCCAAGTCTGCCATCTAGCTGACAGATTTGGATTCTGGTCCACAGACCGGCTGGCGGCTCTTCAACAGAGCCGAGATTATGATCTTTACAAAGAACTACTTCATTGGAACGGTCTACAAAGTGTGCTTGCAAACCAGGCACACTTTGTAGACAGTTCCAATGAAGTAGTTATTTTTTAAAGATCGTGATCTCTGCTCTGCTGAAGAGCTGCCAGCCAGTCTGTGGACCAGAATCCAAATCTGTCAGCAGAATTCACAGAGGGGGGAACTTTAGTTTTGAATAGTTCTTGATATTCACTGTCTATAATGATAAATAAAGTTTAAACTAGGTATTACTATACCTTTAAAGCTTCCTGAGCCTGAGAAAATCTAACCCTCTTTGAACTTTGGCCATAAGAACCAACAGCTCCTCCATGGAAATATCAGCACAGTCAGCCTCCAACCAGCTGTTCACCCCACATGGCAACAAACCTACTTCCCAGGCAGAGGCAAATATGGGTTTAAGTGCTGATCCAGTGGCTGCAGCTTCTTGCCAGCTGGCTGCTTCAAACCTACTGCATCCGCAAGACGAAAAGCAATAGTTTTAGCCAAAAGCAAAGTAGGGGGGGTTGACAGTCCGTGGCGAGGTCCACTGCACCAAGGCTGCCTCAGAAAATGGCTACTGCTTAGAGAACCTTTTATTGATGAATAGCCTTTTGTCCAGGGTCTTCCACTCATCCTGAAGAATATGGTCAAGAGTGGCATTAGGTGAGAAGACTTCTTACTCCTCTGGAAGAAACCTGATCAGAGGTGTAAAAGACCTGAAGGAATACTGCTCTAATGAGCCCTCATCCTAGGGGAGAGGGTCAGTCTCCTAGAACTGTCCATAGGTGTAGGAAGAATACATATCAACATATTCCCCATCACCCTCCTCTCCTTCAGTTGATTCCTCAGAGAAGGAGGCCCCTAGAACCTGAAGAATGCTCTTACAAATAGGGGCCATATACTTAAATGTAGTGAGGGGCTTTCATGACTGAAGAACCCCCTAAAGAGAGAAGGAAATTTGGCCCACTGAAGACAGTACTGTCTTTACCCAATATGGCTCTTTGTCATTGCTGGAAGGCCACGGCAGAGTAGTGGGGGCCACAGAGCAAGAAGTGCTGAGAGATCCTGAATACTCTCTAGTAAGGTCAGGTTGGCATGAGGAACAGAGAGGCAAGTAAGGGACACCCCTGAGTACTTAGCCTAAGATTTACCTCATACCCCTTAGTGTCCAACATCCTTTCAACAGTCTCCCAACACTACAAAAAATAAATAAAATAGAACTAGCCCCAGAACAATATAACACCCTAAAAAAAACTTATCTGGCAAGCAAAGGGTTAATCTGGAGAAGGAGAGTCTGCATCTGTGAAGGTTAGGCAAGAGAGAAGTACAATGGCCAACAAAACTGACAGCCAATCAGTAGAAAGCCAGCAAAATGCTTACTTCAAAGCCATATGCATAGATAACAGACCGTTAAATAACATACCCAAGTGAGTGCAAGAGCCTGCCAAGGCTCATAACACCCCTGTATGGAGAGGCAACATGACGGGAACATAGTAGACCAATATAATATAATGTGTGTGTGTATATTTATATATATATATATATATATATATATATATATATATATATATATATACCCATAGTTCACAGTTCACAAAAAACTGATGTAAAGAGCACTCAAGAGGTCTTGTGAAAAATAAATAAACTATTTATTGATACATGTTTCCAAAATATCGACGTTTCGGCCCTCACCGGGGCCTTCCTCAGGACAACACATGTGTGAAACAGATGACCGTATTTACAGTGTATGTGAACCCAATTTGGCGCCAACGGCGCTAACAGCGCAAACGGAGGTCATCGCAACGTCACCTTTGCCCTCTGACCTCTAGGCAACGTTGTCACCGTGTAACCCTTCTAGTGCCCTAGCATAGTTTACAATATTACGTCCGACCACATGTGAGTTGGCACGGACAATGTAGCGCAACAAGTTGAGACAGATAGCAAACATCCAAGTAATCAGTGGTAAATGCATTATTGAATAACCTAAAGCAGAATTGTAAAGAAAACCAAATCGTCTTACCACGTCTCCGTGAGATTACAACTCCGATCCCAGTAGTGAAGCGAGTACCGCTTCAGCTGTATTAAATATACACCAAGCTGGCCTGTCCTCATCATTATGATCAGAGATTTAGCGCATCCGTCGCCCGGTAGCGGTGGTAAAGGTTCAACGTGATTCCAAGTGTCTCACGGATTTAGACATATCCGTGTGTCATTCCCCTGGCTCTACATCTGCTGCCTCTGCAGACTCGATGGAGACCTATTATGGGGTTGCAAATTATATTTGAACCTAGACACCATTCCAAATGCTTATTGCTATCGTTAGAAGAACCAACACGAACCCTGGCTCTACGCGAGCTACCCTAGGTAGACTACGCGGAGACCTAGAACGGGACGTGTGAGAAGAAAAGTGAAGTCTTAAAACGAGCTTGGACTAATAACAGACTGGCAATTGATGTGAAGCCGGACACACGGTCAAGATATATAACCCAGACCGGGTGATCCAGCGACACTCCCATCCAGCCCGTCTATTCACGGAGACGTGGTATAGCAAAAAAACAAGTCACATTCAGCGATGTATAGAATTATACCCTAGTAATGCACTTTACCACTGAGTTACAATTACATGATGGTGAGAAGAGTATGTACATATTTTCTTCAACTTATAACCAGTGTTCTCTGAAAAGGCGATTGCTATGACAACCACAGGGTATCAAGCCATCTGTTTTTAACCAATTAGAAACAGAGCAAAAAAAGGGTTAACTTCAATCGTCATTTCAATGGTTAAAATGAAAACATTAGACATTAATGGTGCATCTAGACATTCACAGAAAACATTGTAATGATAGTCTGTCATTGAGTCCTTTGGGGGTTATTGTATCCAGATAGTAAATCCACTTAGCTTCCTTCTGTAGCAAACGTATTGCTCTATCCCCTCCTCTAGGCAGTGGGGGTACCCAATCAATTGCCATATATCGTAGAGTTGGAAGCGGATGTTTCATGAGTGCAAAGTGGAGAGCCACTGGTTGGTCTTTAATCTTGGATGATTGTTTTTGTGTAGGGTTTCTATCAGCTTGCAGGGCCGCTTTAATTGCAGACCTATGGTTCCCCATGCGTTCTTTAAAAGATGTGATAGTCTTTCCTACATATAATAATCCACACGGACATTGAATAATATATATCACAAATTGACTGGAACAGTTCAGATTGTAACGAATAGGGATCTTATGACCTTTGTGTGGATGACGAAAATGAGTACCAGTCATCATGTAATTACAAGTAGTACATGAGATACACTTATAGCACCCATTTTTAGTGGTGCTTTTTTGTGTGGTATAGCATTGTCTAGGGTCCGTTTTAACCAGAAGATCCTTCAGATTCTTGCCTCTTCTGTAGCTGAACATTGGTTGTGCATTGGGTATAGTGGCTAATTGGTTATCCGTGGATACAAGAGTCCAATGTTTATATACACTTTTTCTGATGTATTGTGTTGCTGTATTGTAGGATGTCTGAAAAGTCATCCTCTCAACTTTCGGTTTAGATTGTTTTTTGAAGCTCTCAATACGAGTAGTGTTCTTGATGCTATTTTTACACTCCTCAATCCTTTTTCTGTCATAGCCTCTTTCAAAAAATCTTTCCCCCATCATATTCAGTTCTGAAGAGAGTGTCTGTTCATCGCTCACAATGCGTCTTACCCTTAACATTTGCGATTTTGGTAAGGATTGGATTAGATGTGGAGGGTGGTGACTGCTAGCGTGAAGGAGATTGTTTCTATCAGTACTCTTCTTATATAGTGTAGTTTCTATTGTATCATTCTTAATCTGTACCAGTACATCTAAAAATGGAATTTCTATCTTACTATAGTGTAAGGTCAAAAACACATGTTGATGCAGGTTATTTAGCTCAGATACCATTGTTTCCAATTCCAATGCTGTCCCTTTCCAAAGTATAAACATGTCATCTATATATCTAGTATATAGACCAGAGTGTGTACGGAATAATGTGTGTTTCTCCAAATACTCAGTTTCATAGCTAGCCATATAAATGTTAGCATATGACGGGGCCATACATGCCCCCATTGCTGTCCCAGTCAATTGTAAGTAAAACTGGTCTTCAAATTTGAAAAAGTTCTTTGTGAGGCAGAATTCCAAAAGTGCTAACAAGAAATCTACTGGAGGACCCTGGTAACGGGGATTATTGGATATCAAGTTCCTCACTGCCAACAAACCCTCCGCATGTGGGATGATGGTATATAGGGACCGTACATCCATGGTACCCAAAACCAGATCTCCAGCATTAATCTCTATGTTAGACATCAAACTCAGGAAAGTGGAAGTGTCTTTCAATAAACATGGTAACTCTTGTACACACGGCTGAAGTAAGGAGTCAATATATTGTCCTAACGGATGCAACAGGGAACCAATTGCAGAAATGATCGGTCTCCCTGGGGGGTTGATAAGAGACTTGTGAACATTCGGAAGAGTGTATAGGATAGGCCTAATAGGGTGTTCTGTCTTCAGAAATGAGCAGACAGTCTCACTCAACCACCCAGCACTACCTCCCAAATCAATCAATTTATCCACTTCTGTTTTGAACTTAATCGTTGGATCTGATGTTAATGCCATGTATGTATTTGTGTCAGACAATTGTGTGCAGATTTCTCGTCTGTAATCCGAATAGTTGAGGATGACAATAGATCCACCCTTGTCAGCAGGTCTGATCACTATGTTGTGATCGCTTGTAAGAGTCTTAATAGCTTCTTTTTCTATTTTAGATAAGTTCATATAAGGCTTAGTTGACAAGGGTGCATTTCTTATGTCATATTCCAACATTCTCTGAAAAGTTTTAATTGATGAATTATTACTAGATGGATCAAATGTCGATTTAGATTTGAATCTTGAGGAAGATGAAGTTGAATCAGAATTTATTTTGAAAAATTCTCTTAATCGTAATGAACGGGTAAATTTGTAGGTATCAACATGCCAATCGAATTTAGATGGCATATTGGTTGGTACAAATGATAATCCACGTTGTAATAATCTTTGTTCTCCTATGGTTAAGTTATGTGTGGATAGGTTATATATCAGGTTTTCGGAAGTGGTGGTTTGGCCCCTATGTCTGTTTTTGGTCTTGCCCCCCCTCCGCGTCCTCGTCCTCTTGTGCCCCCTCTGTTTGATTCCTGTGATCTGGTTGTTACCCCTAAAAAAGCAGTTTCTGTGTTACTTGAATCTGTCTCTGAGTCGAGAGGATGAGAGGGTGTCTTCTTTATCTGTCAGCCCCTGTAATTGTGGTTTTTGTCTGGAACGTCTCCTAAATGTTGGTCTCTGAAAGTCTGTAGCAGATCCTGTCAGCCACCTATATACCCTATGTTCCTGGTAGTCAGACAGTACTTTATTGAACTTGTCCCTCTTATATTTCGCTAATTTATTTTTGTATGTTTCAACCTGTTCTTCAATTTTTTTAAACCAGTCAGTGTCCTTATCATTAATCAATGTTTCACTATGTCTACTTTCAAAATTCACAATATTTTTTCTCACCTCTGTAAGTTCAAGGTTAATCTCCTCCACCACTAGCACCATCAAATCCAGGGAACATTGGTTAAGAATGCCAATCCATTTTTTACAGAAATTGGCACTCATCCGTCCAATTGTGGGTATGTTTTTAATGCGAAAACCCCTTGGAATTTTTTTCTCACGATGATACTCCGATAGTGTAATGCCGTGTAGAAGAAGATCAACCTCACGTTTTTTAGTTTTGAGGATTTGGAAATAAAGTTCCGATGCAGTAGCTTGACCGTATGTAGTGGAAAAATTGTCCTTAAATAAAATATTATCCACCAGTGATTGCTACTGCATCGGAACTTTATTTCCAAATCCTCAAAACTAAAAAACGTGAGGTTGATCTTCTTCTACACGGCATTACACTATCGGAGTATCATCGTGAGAAAAAAATTCCAAGGGGTTTTCGCATTAAAAACATACCCACAATTGGACGGATGAGTGCCAATTTCTGTAAAAAATGGATTGGCATTCTTAACCAATGTTCCCTGGATTTGATGGTGCTAGTGGTGGAGGAGATTAACCTTGAACTTACAGAGGCGAGAAAAAATATTGTGAATTTTGAAAGTAGACATAGTGAAACATTGATTAATGATAAGGACACTGACTGGTTTAAAAAAATTGAAGAACAGGTTGAAACATACAAAAATAAATTAGCGAAATATAAGAGGGACAAGTTCAATAAAGTACTGTCTGACTACCAGGAACATAGGGTATATAGGTGGCTGACAGGAGCTGCTACAGACTTTCAGAGACCAACATTTAGGAGACGTTCCAGACAAAAACCACAATTACAGGGGCTGACAGATAAAGAAGACACCCTCTCATCCTCTCTTGACTCAGAGACAGATTCAAGTAACACAGAAACTGCTTTTTTAGGGGTAACAACCAGATCACAGGAATCAAACAGAGGGGGCACAAGAGGACGAGGACGCGGAGGGGGGGCAAGACCAAAAACAGACATAGGGGCCAAACCACCACTTCCGAAAACCTGATATATAACCTATCCACACATAACTTAACCATAGGAGAACAAAGATTATTACAACGTGGATTATCATTTGTACCAACCAATATGCCATCTAAATTCGATTGGCATGTTGATACCTACAAATTTACCCGTTCATTACGATTAAGAGAATTTTTCAAAATAAATTCTGATTCAACTTCATCTTCCTCAAGATTCAAATCTAAATCGACATTTGATCCATCTAGTAATAATTCATCAATTAAAACTTTTCAGAGAATGTTGGAATATGACATAAGAAATGCACCCTTGTCAACTAAGCCTTATATGAACTTATCTAAAATAGAAAAAGAAGCTATTAAGACTCTTACAAGCGATCACAACATAGTGATCAGACCTGCTGACAAGGGTGGATCTATTGTCATCCTCAACTATTCGGATTACAGACGAGAAATCTGCACACAATTGTCTGACACAAATACATACATGGCATTAACATCAGATCCAACGATTAAGTTCAAAACAGAAGTGGATAAATTGATTGATTTGGGAGGTAGTGCTGGGTGGTTGAGTGAGACTGTCTGCTCATTTCTGAAGACAGAACACCCTATTAGGCCTATCCTATACACTCTTCCGAAGGTTCACAAGTCTCTTATCAACCCCCCAGGGAGACCGATCACTTCTGCAATTGGTTCCCTGTTGCATCCGTTAGGACAATATATTGACTCCTTACTTCAGCCGTGTGTACAAGAGTTACCATGTTTATTGAAAGACACTTCCACTTTCCTGAGTTTGATGTCTAACATAGAGATTAATGCTGGAGATCTGGTTTTGGGTACCATGGATGTACGGTCCCTATATACCATCATCCCACATGCGGAGGGTTTGTTGGCAGTGAGGAACTTGATATCCAATAATCCCCGTTACCAGGGTCCTCCAGTAGATTTCTTGTTAGCACTTTTGGAATTCTGCCTCACAAAGAACTTTTTCAAATTTGAAGACCAGTTTTACTTACAATTGACTGGGACAGCAATGGGGGCATGTATGGCCCCGTCATATGCTAACATTTATATGGCTAGCTATGAAACTGAGTATTTGGAGAAACACACATTATTCCGTACACACTCTGGTCTATATACTAGATATATAGATGACATGTTTATACTTTGGAAAGGGACAGCATTGGAATTGGAAACAATGGTATCTGAGCTAAATAACCTGCATCAACATGTGTTTTTGACCTTACACTATAGTAAGATAGAAATTCCATTTTTAGATGTACTGGTACAGATTAAGAATGATACAATAGAAACTACACTATATAAGAAGAGTACTGATAGAAACAATCTCCTTCACGCTAGCAGTCACCACCCTCCACATCTAATCCAATCCTTACCAAAATCGCAAATGTTAAGGGTAAGACGCATTGTGAGCGATGAACAGACACTCTCTTCAGAACTGAATATGATGGGGGAAAGATTTTTTGAAAGAGGCTATGACAGAAAAAGGATTGAGGAGTGTAAAAATAGCATCAAGAACACTACTCGTATTGAGAGCTTCAAAAAACAATCTAAACCGAAAGTTGAGAGGATGACTTTTCAGACATCCTACAATACAGCAACACAATACATCAGAAAAAGTGTATATAAACATTGGACTCTTGTATCCACGGATAACCAATTAGCCACTATACCCAATGCACAACCAATGTTCAGCTACAGAAGAGGCAAGAATCTGAAGGATCTTCTGGTTAAAACGGACCCTAGACAATGCTATACCACACAAAAAAGCACCACTAAAAATGGGTGCTATAAGTGTATCTCATGTACTACTTGTAATTACATGATGACTGGTACTCATTTTCGTCATCCACACAAAGGTCATAAGATCCCTATTCGTTACAATCTGAACTGTTCCAGTCAATTTGTGATATATATTATTCAATGTCCGTGTGGATTATTATATGTAGGAAAGACTATCGCATCTTTTAAAGAACGCATGGGGAACCATAGGTCTGCAATTAAAGCGGCCCTGCAAGCTGATAGAAACCCTACACAAAAACAATCATCCAAGATTAAAGACCAACCAGTGGCTCTCCCCTTTGCACTCATGAAACATCCGCTTCCAACTCTACGATATATGGCAATTGATTGGGTACCCCCACTGCCTAGAGGAGGGGATAGAGCAATACGTTTGCTACAGAAGGAAGCTAAGTGGATTTACTATCTGGATACAATAACCCCCAAAGGACTTAATGACAGACTATCATTACAATGTTTTCTGTGAATGTCTAGATGCACCATTAATGTCTAATGTTTTCATTTTAACCATTGAAATGACGATTGAAGTTAACCCTTTTTTTGCTCTGTTTCTAATTGGTTAAAAACAGATGGCTTGATACCCTGTGGTTGTCATAGCAATCGCCTTTTCAGAGAACACTGGTTATAAGTTGAAGAAAATATGTACATACTCTTCTCACCATCATGTAATTGTAACTCAGTGGTAAAGTGCATTACTAGGGTATAATTCTATACATCGCTGAATGTGACTTGTTTTTTTGCTATACCACGTCTCCGTGAATAGACGGGCTGGATGGGAGTGTCGCTGGATCACCCGGTCTGGGTTATATATCTTGACCGTGTGTCCGGCTTCACATCAATTGCCAGTCTGTTATTAGTCCAAGCTCGTTTTAAGACTTCACTTTTCTTCTCACACGTCCCGTTCTAGGTCTCCGCGTAGTCTACCTAGGGTAGCTCGCGTAGAGCCAGGGTTCGTGTTGGTTCTTCTAACGATAGCAATAAGCATTTGGAATGGTGTCTAGGTTCAAATATAATTTGCAACCCCATAATAGGTCTCCATCGAGTCTGCAGAGGCAGCAGATGTAGAGCCAGGGGAATGACACACGGATATGTCTAAATCCGTGAGACACTTGGAATCACGTTGAACCTTTACCACCGCTACCGGGCGACGGATGCGCTAAATCTCTGATCATAATGATGAGGACAGGCCAGCTTGGTGTATATTTAATACAGCTGAAGCGGTACTCGCTTCACTACTGGGATCGGAGTTGTAATCTCACGGAGACGTGGTAAGACGATTTGGTTTTCTTTACAATTCTGCTTTAGGTTATTCAATAATGCATTTACCACTGATTACTTGGATGTTTGCTATCTGTCTCAACTTGTTGCGCTACATTGTCCGTGCCAACTCACATGTGGTCGGACGTAATATTGTAAACTATGCTAGGGCACTAGAAGGGTTACACGGTGACAACGTTGCCTAGAGGTCAGAGGGCAAAGGTGACGTTGCGATGACCTCCGTTTGCGCTGTTAGCGCCGTTGGCGCCAAATTGGGTTCACATACACTGTAAATACGGTCATCTGTTTCACACATGTGTTGTCCTGAGGAAGGCCCCGGTGAGGGCCGAAACGTCGATATTTTGGAAACATGTATCAATAAATAGTTTATTTATTTTTCACAAGACCTCTTGAGTGCTCTTTACATCAGTTTTTTGTGAACTGTGAACTATGGGTATATGTCTTTAAGGAGCACCGAGGCACATTTAAACAGTTGGAAGTAATTAATTTTTGGAGTGCCCACTTGAACTCTTTGTATATATATATATATATATATATATATATATATATATATAGAGATATATAGATATATAGATAGAGAGAGAGAGAGACACTAATATTAGGACACATGGATTCTGGGTAAAAGCAGGCAGGGGGAGGGTTAAACTTGAGGAGCAGGGAGTCTTTACCCATAAGAATCTGACTGAGATGTGTCCTACCCTGCAGGAGGAGGGACTCAACCCTGTGGTACTGCTGTTACGTATTGGATGTAAGAGAAAAATTCAGGGGTTAATTGTAGCATGTTTGAACCCTCAGGTTCATCAATTTATTTGGTGAAGTGATAGTGGACAGAAGCCATGTGATAACATCATGGTACGTTATACCTTCCTCTTGATAAAGCCAAGTCTGTGCTTTAGTCTATGTAGTCATTTGAATGTATCTATCTTTATAAAGCGCTTTTCAGAAATAGTAATAGTACAATACAAAAATATAGGACTGCGTTAATAGCATTAGACTAAAGTGTGAGCATTGCATCATAATCGGCAGGAAAAGTGCAGCAAAGGGAATCATACATTGGGAAAGGGAACCTGCTCCATGGAGCTCACAATCTAATTAATTGTGTAATCTATGTATCTATATATAGGGAAAGAGAAACACCTGCAAAGCTCACACGTGGAAAGAAGGAAAGATTGAATATCATATTTTGGCACATCAGTAAGTGACACACACAAATACACGGCTTAATGGATAAATGCAAATTGGAGATATTCTGGAGCAAACCAACTGCACCACAGGATACAAATAAAATACCAATTGATTTAAACGAGTCTTTTAATGGCTTGAATGCTAGAGCGGAGTTCTCTAACGCATTCGGTTATTGGTTACTAACCCTATGAGTGCCATAGAGGAATTAACCACATTGCAACGCAATGCATAAGATACCTCTGTAGCATTCAAAGTTTTAACCCTTTGAGTGCCAGAGGGGTATGCAATGAATTGCAAAGCAATGCACTACGTACCCCTCTGACACTCAAAGGGTTACAAGGGTATAGGTGATTTTGACCTGTGTAATGCTGCATTGCTACACCGGGGGCACTGTGGGTCTGTCTGCACAACCCCATTCCTGGTGGCTGAGCGGGCTCACAATGCAGCCCTAGCTTAACTTGCAGGTCTGAAAGGCAAATAGCATAACAGTTGCCTTTTAAGCTTGTAACACTTTTGCTGTCAGAGTTGGAGGCAGATGCAATTCACTTGTAAATGACTGTTCTTTACTATATAAATTAATTATTTATGTTAACACTACATGTTAGTTGCCATTTAAAAACATATGCATTGTAGTATCCAATGTGAAAGAAGAACTGGGTTTCCCACCTGTAAAGAGTCAGTAGTGTGGCTAGTTGGCTGACCACTCTTGCCATACCCTTGCCCGTGGGCAGTCAGGAGCCTCCCACTCAGGTCAACTGCAGCCCTCCAGTTTTTACTGTTCTGTAGGAAGAAAAGCACAGATAAGGTAAACAAACTATGCTAATAAAAATACCCAGCTTCCAATCTGCTTGAAGCAGCTCTATCTAGCCATCAGTAATGATGACAAGGTCAGTAACAATGGCCAGAAAAAAGCCGGGGATGTCATTTTTCAAAGCTGTAAGAATAATTAGGCAGTAAGTGAAGCCAACCTAAGAAGCACTCTTCATGGCTAACTGATTACTCCAACAATGGTACAAAACAAGCAAACCAGTGTTCAGGGATGTTAATGGCTTATATTGCATTGTGGGTTAAAATGTACACAGGCTATTTTTTAATAAAGTTTTTTTTTCAACTTTACCATAAATGCATTTAACTCATTGCATGCTAATCTTTACTAACCCTTTGCATACCAGAGGGGTATGAAATACACTGTACAATTTTGTGGCATGCAGAAGGTTACCATTTTCATTAATACTTCCATTACAAGAAGTGAATAGGAATAAGCAAATTATTGTTTGCAGCAGTAACGTTTTTCTTATCTGAACATATGTGTTTCCTGATAATTAAACACAGCTACTAAGACAACTAGAAGTATTTTTTTTTTTTTTTTTTTACATTTTAGAGACAAGGGCTATTTTAAACCAAAGGACAAGATCAATTTTGGCCTTCTTAGTGTGCCTTTGTTCAACCTTATTTAACCTTAAATTCATTTAGTCTACCCAAGCAAATGATATACCATTTTTTAACCCCTTAAGGACCGGCCGTGCACACATGCGGTTGGCACTTAAGGACCACAGACTGTTTTTTTTCTTCTTTTTTTGTTGTATCCGGTTCCAGGCTCCGAACGGCATGCAGCCGCGCTGGGAGCCCGAAATTCCATGATGGTCCTGGCACGTCATGGGGCGTTAATGCAAAACAACCCATGATGTTCCATGACCCTCAAGGGTCGTTAAGGGGTTAAGGATAAGAAGGGCTTTCTTTTAAAGCCACCTTTATATGGATAACCCTCCATTTCATTTGATGAGAGTACAAAGTGGAAAATTTTGAAAACAAGCAAACAAATGTTTTATATGTTTTCTGGTGTTAAAAATTATCAGAGAATGGATAAAGGGTATGATGGTTCGTTCATACCTCCCAAGTGTCCATTTTTACAGGGATATTGTCCTCTGAGATGAAAATACCTATGTCCCTCTTTCCCACCCTGGAGTCCTCTGTATAGGAGATTAGTCTGTGTGGTGTGTATAAGTGATCACATTTTTTTTTTTTTTTTGCTGTAAAACAAACACGTATATACTGAAGTTTAACCCCTTAACAACCTCCTGATCTGTCACACTGTGGCTATTAAAGACCACAGCTTTTTTTTTTTTTTTTTTTTTTTCATGACATGCCAGGACTGTCCCCGATCCTTAAGTGATGGTCCTGGCACATTAACCCCTTAAGGACCAGCAGTTCTGGGATGTGTGGTCCTTTAAGGACCAGATAGGGAAGTTCGGCGTGCCATCCCACTTGACTGATCACGTGTGCCGGCACGCCGAACGAGGGACTGAAAGAGATCGCTCTGGTCTTGGAACGATCAACTTCAGTCCCTGGTATTACTCACTGGTACATCATTGGTCCTTAAGGGGTTAATCAAGCATTAATGTGACTTTATAAATTAGCCTGTGTAAATAAAAATCTTTGGATTTGCTCTAAATTATTTATCCAATTACATAAAGAAGGGGGTCAAACTGTAATGTCATTTTTTAAGCCTCCCTACACCCCTAGTGCTGCTCCCATTTCCTCAAAAATGCCTAATTTTTGGCCATTTGAGGCACTGGGAGCGCTGTTCTCTGCTTCTCTCTTCATCACTATCAGAGTGAGCAACACCACTGTATAGTTAACATTGCATTTGCCATGTGGCTCCACTAGGACATGTTTGCTGCAGCAGGGATCACATCTACCGAGCAACTGGAGAAAGGCCGAAACACGCTGCTCCTGACACAAATCAGTCAGTTACAGTCTCCACAGCATGATCACTGCACGCCCTGAGGTGCACTTAGATCAATTTACCACTGACATGCCAGGACTGTCACCCTGTCCTTAAAGGGTGAAAATGTGTGACCGTCATGGCATGTCACACGTCATTAAGGTATTAAATCAAAAGATATTACTGCTCAAACTTGATAGCCAACTTAACAAAAAAGCCACCTGGTGTCCAAAAGGTAACTAAGCAAACCATTGTCTAAGAATTTCTTTTATAATGCACCCTATGGAAGACTGAATCAGAAACTATGGCAATGTTGCAATGCTTTGGATACCTCTCTGGCACTCAAAGGGTGAAGTGGGGCATTTATGCACTTGAATGCTACAAAGGGCTCAAACATGTTGCTATGCATTGCACTGGAGACCATCCTAGCATTCAAGGAGTTAAAAGTACCATTTAAATCAATGGAATTTGGGGAAGCATTTATTAATTGATCTATGGAACTGCACCAATATTCCGCTGTACATAATCCTCACTGACTGGGAGTGTAGGATATGTAAAGGTATAGATCACCTCTCATTTCAAGTTGGTCATATCCCCTACAGAACTGAACTGTTGATCACCATGGTATCTCCTCTTTCATAATATAAAATATTTCCCAAAATCTAGATAATTTTTATTTATGTCATCAATGGCAGCAGAAATCAAAGTAAACGTAATTTAGTATGCTGGGATGAGGTCATATCAAGGTTTTAATTGTTGTTTTTCAGATGCAAAAGAATGATTGATCTAGTAGTACAGATTCATCCATCCATCTCTGCTGAAATCAATTACACAAGCATTTTACTTTCTACAGAAAGTCAACAAATGGCAGAGGCATGAGAAGATACACACGAACATCTTCAAATGCCCAAGCTTTAACTTACCATTTCAGAAATTGTCAGCCTTACATATAATGAGTTATCATGCGAAATCCACCAGTGCAGTCCCACAAGTGGCTGCACTTCGGGGCAATCCAACGCCAGCGGGCAATCCAACACCATTTCTTCTATCCCTTTTTTAATACATTGTGTTAAGATGTAGGGCAAATAAATGCTCCAAAACACCCACAGACTGCCCCACTGTCCTCTTTTTTGGAGCAAGTGGAGTTAGGAGGAATTTTGGTGTAAGGTTCTTTGTAAATTAGTTAGGCATGGGGTAGAAAACACAATCCCAGTTCTTGATTTAGCATGGAATTGCAGCTGTACATTTACCCAACCATTCCTACACACAGACACACACAGAATACTGTGCACAAGTCTTCGGCAGGTGTGAAAAAATGATGTAAAGTAAGAATACGTTCAAAAATACAAGTTAATAGTTTATTTTTATCAATTAACAAAATTATAGTGAGTGAACAGAAGAAAAATCTAAATGAAATCATTATTTGGTGTGACCACCCTTTGCCTTCAAAACAGCATCAATTCTTCTAGGTACACTTGTTAAGGAACTTGGCATGTAGGTTGTTCAAAACATCATGGAGAACTAACCACAGTTCTTCTGCGGATTTAGGCAACCTCAGTTGCTTCTCTTCATGTAATTCCAGACAGACTTGATGATGAGATCAGGGCTCTGTGGGGGCCATACCATCACTTACAAGATGCCTTGTTCTTCTTTACTCTGAAGATATTTCTTAATGACATTGGCTGTATGTTTGGGGTTATTGTCATGCAGCAAAATAAATTTGGGCCCCAATCAGATGCCTCCCTGATGTTACTGCACGATGGATACATATCTGCCTGTACTTCTCAGCACTGAGGAAAACATTAAATTCTGACCAAATACCCAACTCCATTTGCAGAAATGCAGCCCCAAGGAACCTCCACCATGTTTCACTGTTGCCTGCAGACACTCATTCTTGTACCACTCTCCAGCCCTTCAATAATAAACTGCCTTCTATTACAGCCAAATATTTCAAATTTTGACTCATCAGTCCGAGAGCACCTGCTGCCATTTTTGTGTCCCAGTTCCTGTGTTTTCATGCATAATAGAGTTGCTTGGCCTTGTTTCCATGTCAGAGGTATGGCTTTTTCTTCCAATGTTGCCCATATCTTTGTGCTTCTTTAAGAGAGCTTGGACAGCACATCTGGAGACACCTGTCTACCTTGAAATTTCTGCCTGGGAGAGACCTTGCTGATGCAGTATAACTACTGCTGTCTTGTTGCTGTGCTCAGTCTTGGCATGGTGTATGACGTTTGGCTTTAAACTGTCTTCAGCAACCTCACCTTGTTAGCCGAGTTTGGCTGTTCCTCACCCAGTTTTTATTCATCCTACACGGCTGTTTCAGTTAACGATTGTATTTCAACCTACATATTAAATTGATGATCATTAGCACCTGTCTGGTATACTTGTTTAATCATACAACTGACTATATGCCTACAAAACTCTTGACTTTGCCTTCAAAAGAGCATCAATTTTTTCTAGGTAAATTTGCACAAAGGGTGGTCACATCAAATATTGATTTGATTTAGATTTTTCCTTCTGTTCACTATCATTTTGTTAATATAAGCTATTAGCATGTCTATTTTTGAAAGAATTCTTACTGTACAGCATTTCTTCACACCTGCCTAAGACTTTTGCACAGTACAGTGTAATATATATATATATATATATATATATATATATATATATATATATATTTATTAGGTATAGTAGTGGCCGCACTACAAATACAAAAATCATTTGCCAGGGTGCAAGTAAATATAATCAACAGTATAATGGCAAGCAAAGCAGCATACAATGGACTTGTAAGAAAGGTAAAAATAGAACAAAAATAATGTGCTTATTGTGTAGTCAACGACTCAGTGCTCACTGTACCTCTCTCAAGACGGTGCCAGTCAGCATTGAAATGTTGACTACACAAACATTCTTTTTGTTACATTTTTGCCTTGCTTACAAGTCAAGTCAAAAATTACCTATACAGTCACCCATTCTTAAAGGATGCAAATATGTGATGGACCTAATCCTCCACTTGCCATTAAGGGGTTAATGGTTTGCTCCAGTTCTGCTTACTATATCACCCTCACAGGTTATGTTTTTCTCCCACCAGAGTTTATAAAAATATAAATAAAAAAATTTGAAACGAACTTTTGAGACAAAGGTTTATAACAAAATATTCTATATAGCTGTGAGAATTAGCACTGATCAGGCATGCTGTTAATAAGATGGTCGGTTGTTTCTTGGGGTATTATCCATGCAACCTCGACTTAGACATGCATCTCTTTCAGAGTGGACACAGACGGGTTATGGTAGTGGTGGTGACCATAGCAACGTGCAATGTGTGGGCAGACATAGTCCTGTTGCATTCCCATTGATAGGTCATGTGCGATGAAAGCAGCTGTAGTCAGTTGAGTTGTAAAGAGACTGTTGTATAAGCACTTCAAACAGTTTTGGTAAATGCTGCTGCACCAGTGGATTTCTGGAGGTAACTTGTATGGCGTTTGCAGTCGCAAAAAGATTTCTTGCTCCTCACCATTGTCCACACTGGACAAATCTCACTAACTGTGGTCCAGCATTGTGAGACAGCCCATGGCTTTGGAGTGCGGTGGTGCCCACAAACTAGAAGGGACCAGATCGTTGCACAGTTTCATCATCATGCCCTACCTGCACAGCAATGGTTAGCATGGACAATTCAACCTGCCACAGTTCGATTATTTTGTCCCTCATATATTTGTCACTTTATGATATACCTGATGATGTCAGGTCATGAAGTACGCCAGAGCCCAAAACCCATGTCAGATGTGTCCATTACTAACAGCTTCCTAGCCGACAACCTTCACACCCATCTAACACACTGCCACAAAACTAATTTAATTCAGTCCAATTTTCATTTATGCTATATATTTTCTTGTAAAAGTCACTATCTTAAAGAAACAAAAAATCATCACATACAATTACCTGGCAGCCATTACTACATTTTAGCCTAGTGGTTCGCAATCATTTTGACTCAAGGCACTAGTAACACACAACCTGAGTTTTGAGGGCACCCCTAGCTTTGTATAGGTAATTTCCCAAGGATTTAATAAATGGTACAATACACAATTGTACTGATATTCTTAAGTCTCATTCAAAATGGCAACAAACAACATATTGTTCATAACTATTTCCCTAAGTATACAATAGAATCCCAACTTAAACATTCCTGTCAAAGTCTTCATACAAAAAAAAACAAAAACAAAAAGGCCACCCAAAGCTGGATTCAAATGGCACACAGATGTGCCATGGCACTCTAGTTGAGAATCACTGTTTTAGCCTAATAGTTGTGGCCAATATCGGCTATCAGTCAGGTATAGCCAATACTGATCTTAACCCCTTGGATTCTATAGAAGTCTCTCTAGTATCCAAGTGAACATGTCATCTTGAATTTATGTTTGCCTATGTGAAAACTTAATTCAAAATAGTGTACATGTTATTTTAGACAAAACGTCCAGCAGATGTAGTTTAGGAGATAGATACTGTCATTTCTGAAAAAGTGAAAGTCTCTCCCAGTGCAATTTCATATCATAGTTGTGTTCTGCAGAGAGCTCCATTAGTGTAAAATAGCAAATGGCATCCAGTGCCACACTACAAGATCCCAATCCAGCAACAAAAGTATGAATATCTCCTGTACTATGTGCATTTCCCGTACTATGCATTTTGTATTTCACCCTGTTGTACAGCGGTGTGGAATTAGTTTGCACTATATAAATAAAGAATAATAATAATAATAGGGGTTCCATGACATTAACTCTTTTAATACCAGAGTGGTGTCCAACACGTACCCCTATGGCACTCAAAGGATTAAAAAGCGGCAGGAGTTTTAAGTTTGCTGCCTGGAACAGAGTTTTTTTTTGTTTTGTTTTTTAACCCTTTGAGCGGTAGAAGAATATGAAACGCATTGCTTTGCAATGCGTTGCATACCCCTCTGTCACTCAAAGGGTTAACAAACTGATTATTACAAGGATCCTTTGCCATGTCAGACTCTTGTCTTAGTGAGAGCTGTGCGAGTGCAAGGCCAATTGACCAGTTCATCCTTGCAGGACATCACCACTGTGCCAGCTACTGGGATACTGATGGAATGACATCAAAACCCAAAACAAAGGCTAGTGCATTGGCTGTAACGTACGTCTGAGTTAAAAGCAGGAAAGCCACTTATATTGCCAGAAAAAATATCACCAATGAGCCTTGGACTAGATACATCTCCTACACATTGCTTTAAAGGGACTGTAATGTTTCAAAATAAATGCCACTCCAATTAATCTTCATAGTATTTGGGCCACAGAGAGTGTTATTTCACTACTGTCAGAGTTGTAGTTCAAGACTAATTGAGTGATACAGTTTCCCCCTCCTGCCCATTTTACCTAGTGTAAGCTACCTCCCCTCAGATACGGAATCTGGTCTTAAAGGGATAGTATTGCTTGAAAATAATTTTATATTGTAGCCCTTAAAAAAACATTAAAAATGATACAAGTCTTATCTCACAAACCTTTATGGTTTGGGAGATATTAGCAAGGAAAGTTCCCTTTTCCTGGCTGTTTTAGCCAAGTCTGCCATCTAGTGGACAGATTTGGAATCCAGTCCACAGATCAGTGGGCAGCTCTTTAGAAGTGCCAAGATCACGATCTTTAAAAAGAACTACTTCATTGGAACTGTCTACAAAGTGTGCCTGGCTTGCAAGCACACTTTGTAGACCATTCCAATGAAAAAAATTATTTTTAAAAATCGTGATCTCGGCACTTCTGAAGAGCCACTGCCAGTCTGTGGCCTGGATTTCAAATTTGACAGCTAGAGCAGTGACGTCACTCCAGGGGAAACTTTACTTGCTAATATCTCCCAAACCATAAAGGTTTGGGAGATAAAAAAAAACATTAAAAATGATAGAAGGGCTACAATATAAAATAAAATTATTTTCAAGCAATACTATCCCTTTAAGACCAGAGAGCTCACAGCAAGGGACTATCTTATTACTGTGATAATAATGAAAACCCTTCCCCCCTTGACAGGTTTTTCCCTTATGCTAATTGAAGGTTGTCCTTCTCTGCAAGCCATCTGGACACCACCTTCCTGTTCTGAGGTGAGCAGTGTTACATCAGTAAAGGGGGCAGGAGGGGGATACTTTATCATTCAATTACTCTTGAACTACAACTCTGGCAGTATTGAAAGAACACTCTCCATGTCCCAAATACTATGAAGATTAATTGGAGTTATTTTTATTTTGAAACATTACTATCCCTTTAAAATGTTTAGTGACATGTCTAGCATCCAAGGGGTTAAAATGGCCTCCAAATATAATCCCCCTTATTTTAATTTGTGCAAATCTTAATGGCCACTATGAATGAATTCTGAGTGTATCGACTGCCCAAAATTAAAAACTTTAATTAGCATGGATAGCATGAACATGGAAGCAGATATGTTTATTCATTGAGTTAATAGCTTTAAACCTCACCCACTGAAGCTTTCATAAGAACACTTCTATTGGATTGGGTTCTATTGAATCCAGCAAAAATAAGGTCTTCCTCCATGGACAGGATATCCAGTACCAACTTAAACAATCTTGGGCAACCAATCCACTCAGAACTTAATCCTAATGAACATTAGGATTTTCTGTCCAGTGTAAAGTAATTGGGTGGGGGTTATTATTAAGAAGTGTTTGTATTGTTCAGAAGAATACTTTAGTTGGAGGAGTTTGAGATTCCAGAGTCCTACAAATACCCTTAAAGGGATAGTAATACTTTGTTTTAACTTTATATTATTTTGTAGGCATTAAAAAAACATGAAGAAAGATACAAGTCTTATCTCTCAAACCTTTATGGTTTAAGAGATATTCACAAGCAAAGTTTCCCCCTCCCGCCCCTTTTTCCTTGTGTAAGCCATCTCTTCTCAGATGTGAATCTGGTTGTAAGACCAGACAGATAACAGCAGGGGGCAATCTTCTTTGTATGAAAAGAATGAAAGCCCTTCCCCCCTTGACAAGTTTTTCAGCTTTTTCCCTTATCTTAATTGAAGATTGTCCCTCTCTGCAGTCTTCCTGGGCACCTCCCTTCTGATTTGGCTGAACGGGGGGGGGGATACTTTGCTTGTGAATATCTCTTAAACCATAAAGGTTTGAGAGATAAGACTTATATCATTCTTCATGTTTTTTTAATGCCTACAAAATAAAACGAAGTATTACTATCCCTTTAAGGAAGAAGATATTGTATATCAATTAACAATTTACTTAGGTGAACAGATCCACACAGAATTGCTTCATAATGACCACTCGGATGTTCTCCCCAGGATAGTGAGGAGTTTATTATTTTAGATAATGGTGTTTCTGCAAAGAGAACAGCAAGTTTTTTACAGAGAGAGAGAGAGAGAGAGAGAGAGAGAGAGAGAGAGAGAGAGAGAGAGAGAGAGAGAGAGAGAGAGAGAGAGAGAGAGAGAGAGAGAGAGAGAGAGAGAGAGAGAGTGTGTGTGTGTGTGTGTGTGTGTGTGTGTGTGTGTGTGTGTCTCTCTCTCTCTCTCTCTCACTGGCTAGTGGAAATTTCAAACCCTGTGCATTTACACAAATGGTTTTGATTGTTGTAGGTAAATATAGTTTTAATTACAGAGATCAGCCAGTCCTTAAGGGGTTAAACATGGTCAATCCATTTTAGAGGATCAAAAGTAATTGGACAAATAAGGTCTTCATATTTAGTACTTTTTACAAATCCTTTACATTCGCTGACTGAAATCTAGGACCCACTGATGTCTAAGACATTGGGCATCTTCCCTGCTGATGCTCTGCCAGAACTGTAATGCAGCCACTTTCAGTTCCTGTTTGTTTTGGGGGATATTTCCTTTCAGCAAGTGAAAGTAAAACACATGCTCGATTGGATTTAAGTTGGATGACTGACTTGGCTAGCCAAAAACATTAACTTTGTGACCATGAAAAAGCATTTTTTGCTTTAGAATTATATTTGGGGTCATTGTCATTGTCTTGCAGTAAGGTGAAGTGCCTTCTAATGAGGCAGTTGCTTGGACCCGAGCAGATGTTTCAGTACACTTGAAAATTCACCCTGCTGCTGCTTTCAGCAGTCACATCGTCAATAAAGACAAGTGAGCCAGTTCCAGTGGCAGTCATACAAGCCCAAGACATAACACTACCTCAACCATTCTTCACAGATGAGGTGGTATACATTGGATCATGTACAGTTCTTTTCTCTTTCTCAGCATTTCCTCATTCTATTGCTCTGGTACTGATTAATCTTCATCTCAACTGTCTGTCAGCATTTGTTCCAGAACTCTATAGGCCTTTATGTATTTTTAGCAAAGTGTAATGTGGCCTTTCTGCTTTGAGAGCTTACCAGAAGTTGACATCTTCTAGTAAACCCTCTGTGGTTATGCTAGTGTACTCTTCTCTTTGATAATGCTATGCCTAGATTCTGGAGTGTTCTTGATCTTTTTGACAGATGAACAGATGTTTTTCTTGCAAGCATTCTTCTGTCATCCTCACTGGTCTACCAGGCTGTTTGTGATTGCTGAGCTCACCTGATCATTCCTGCTTTTTAAAAAATGTACCACAAAGTTGATTTTGAGACAGCTAATGTTTTGCTATGTCTCTGATCACATAATTTTGATTTTCCAGCCTAATAATGGTCTGCTTTATTGGCGCTTCTTTGTTCCTCATGTTGAGCGACAACAGCAACAGACTCTGAATGCAAATGCCACACGTAGGATCAATGTCGCAGCAAAATCACTAACTCATGTGGGACAAATGAACATTCCAAATTACTTAAATGGGGCTTATAGTTAGATAGAGGTCTAAAACTTCAATGAGTTAAAGGGATAGCAATGTTTCACAAAAACAACAGCTCCAATTAATCTTCATATGTATTTTCGTAGGAAAAGTGAAGCAAGAGTACCTAGAAAATGTTGCTTGAACTAGGACAGGGGTGTCCAAGTTCAATCCAGAAGAGCTATCAACAGTCTAGGATTTAAAGGGATAGTAATGTTTCAAAATAAAAGGAGCTCCAATTAATCTTCATAGTATTTAGGCAATGGACAGTGTTATTTCAATACTGTCAGAGTTGTAGTTCAACAGTAATTGCATGATAAAATACCCCCCTCCAGCCCCTTTTACCTAGTGTAAGCTGCCTCCCCTCAGATGTGGAATCTGGTCACTTGACCGGACAGTTCCCAGCAAGGTACAATCTTCTTACTGTGAGCATAAGGAAAACGCTGACCCCCTTGACAGGCTTTTCAGGTTTTTCCTTATACTCACTGAAGATTGTTCCTCTTTGCTATCCATCAGGACGGTCTTACTGCTCTGAGGTGGGCAGTGTTACATCAGTAAAGGGGCAGGAGGCCTTTTTTAGGCCTTTATCCCCCTCTCGTCCCTTTTACCAAGTGTAAGCCACCTCCCCTCACATATGGAATCTGGGCTCTTGACCAGACAGCTCACAGCAAGGGACAACCTCCTAACTGTGAATATAAGGAAAACCATTGTCTCTTTATACTTTATCATTTAATTACTAATGAACTACAGCTTGGAAAGTATTGAAATAACACACTCCATGGCCCAAATACTATAAAGATTAATCGGAGCTGCTTTTATTGTGAAAACATTACTATCCCTTTAACAGCTCCATTTAAATCCATAGGAATTTGGGTATTTGCCCGTTTCCTAATGTGCTAATCGTTTGTGTTTTTTAATCTTTCTGAATATTGCCCTTTGGCTGTGTAGCAGAGAGCAAATTGTCCCAGGAACATACTAGTCAGAGAGTTGAAAGTCACTCAGATTGCTGAAATGCATGCCCCTGTCCATGGTGGAATGAAATTACATTCAGGCAGACATGAATTTACTCTTCCTCAGAGGCGTAAGTAGAAGCCACAGGGCCCTGGTGCAAGAACTGCCATGCAACCCCTCCCCCGATGACACTGCCCACCCTCAACCACATTGGGCCCCCCCCCCCCCACATTGCCTCCCAACCCATCTCCTACCTCCCTGGTGGTCCAATGGCGTGGCAGTAGTCAGGAGAGGTCTGTGCCTCCTTCCGCACAGACCTCTATATGCAGATGGAGCTCCCGCACGGTCTTCTCATAATGCAGAGCGCTGGGAGATAATGTCATCTCCCAGCGCTCTGCATTACTAGAGTGTCGGAGGGAGATCAGATATCAGAAGTTGCGGGCGCCAGGCAGTGGGGTCGCAGGGGGTGGCTGGGCCCCTGGAGTGAAGGGCCCTTGACCCCTATTGTTACGCCACTACTTTTCTATTCAGCACCATGGTGGCACTTGAGTTGTTAACACTGAGTGCCAGGTGTCCAAGCTTTCTGGTACTCAAAAGGGTTAACACTCTGGTTCCCTAAAACCATCCAAACCAAGCCCTACGAGAACAATCGTTATTTTTAAAATCAGCTTTATTTTAATCCTTTAAGAACCAGATGCGTTTCACCTTAAGACATGTATAGTTTCTGAGAAATGAACATTAACATTTTGATGATGCAGTGTGGCACTTTATAATGATTTTTGCTAATTAGTTCTGTGCCAGGCCATCCTTTCTCCTCGATGGGCTATTAGAAATGCACCAGTTGATGTACTACACTTAGTTTAAACCCTTTGAGTGACAGAGGGGTACAAAACGCACTGCTTTGCAATGCGTTCCATACCCCTCTGGCACTCAAAGGGTTAATTCATAGCATTGTGTTTGGTAATAGCATAGAAACTAAATTAGAATAAAATACCAGACTGTGCTAACAAGAGTTAAACAATGGTGCAAAAGTAATTTATACAAGACATGGTCTAAAACAGGAATAGACAATCTTTAGCTGTTGGAGACTACAGGTGACTGAAGCAGTTGTCTCCAACAGCTGAAGAGCCACAGGATGCCTATCCCTTACTCTTTTCAAGATACAGTGTTTTATTTCTCCTCTCCCTCCCATTTGCATCACATCAGCTACTGCTCTGTGATGGAGCTGACATGGTTGGTTTACCGCATGGCAGGGATGGAGGGTAACATTACCCTCCATCTCAGCAAGTTAGACACGAGCGGAGATGTGACACGAGCTGTCACTGCTCCGCTGGTCTTCAGAAATGGTTGAGACTGAAGGCAATTTCCCCTCCTGCCCGCCTCCATGGACAGAACATCTTCAGTCAGTCCTGGATGTCATGTTTTGAAGCAAGGAAAAAAAATTTGGGGGGTGGGGGGTGAAATTAAGATTTTTTTTTTGGTCACTGTAAGGCAAGTGGGGATTATTATCAGGTATAACTTGCCCTTTAAATAGCAAAAAGAAAAAGAAAATACAAGTGATGCCTGAGAAGAATAAAAAATATAGAATTACATTAAAAATCCTTATTTCACAATGTGCTTAGCAGCCACAGACACAACTAACAGTGTGAATATGCTTTTTCCTCTCCAGAAACAGACTCAAAGGGGGCCATTAACTCTACATGTGACACCATTAAAGTGATTAAAATGTCCTCCTCCACTAACTATGGCATTCATTTCCATCATAAATAACTCCGCCATACCACATTGGCACTGCTCTGAAAAATACATTTGTTAACTCTTCCTAGGTTCTACCTTTTCTACAGACGGAGAGAGCAGAGCTTTCCCATTAAACCAGTGGTTCTCAACTCCTGCCCTCAGGACCCACTAACAGGCCAGGACTTAGGGATTTCTCTGCTAGAGCACCAGTGTGGTGATCAGAGGCTCAGTCACATTAACTCACCTGTGCTCTAACAAGGAAATCATCAAATCCTGGCCTGTTAGTGGGTCCTGAGGACAGGAGTTGAGAAACACTGCATTAAACCATTAAAAGCTTTTTAGCAATCTGCTAGTGCCATCAATCCCCTGCTCAGCTCTAACCCATTGACTGACCCTTCTATTCTTGTCAGGCAATTTTGCAGGTGATTAATACACGATCTAGGAAGGTATTAGGGTCTTTAAAAGCTCTCAAGCCAGACTTCTGACTGTAGAAGCCAAAACAGACAAAAAAAAAAAAAAAAAAAAACGTGACTACTCCATCATGGCTTGACTCCAAGAATTACAGTAAAATCTCGGGTATAATATGCACAGTTTTACCCCTCTTCAACTTATGTGAAGTGGGGGGTGCGTATTACACACAAGTTAAAAAAATTAGGGCTGCAACAAACGATTTTAACAGTTGATTAGTTGGTTTTTCAATTAATCGGATAAAAAAAAACCAATATGCTAATTTTTCATTATTTAAAATTATTTAATGAACAAACTGAGTGTTAAAAATAAACAGCAAAATAAAAAACTTAAAATTTACATTAACATGTGTCATTGTTCTTATTTTACTATGGGGTCTATTCACTAAAAGGGGAGATGAACATTTTATCCCCCAAGGCCATCCATTACCCCCCAGGCCATCAGTTACCTCCTCAGGCTATACAGTACCCCTAGACCATCAAGTACTCCCCCATGCCATCCAGTTCCCCCTAGGCCATCAAGTACTCCCCCAGGCCATCCGCTACCCACCTAGTAACCCCTCCAGGCCATTCAATACCTCCCAGGCCATCCAGTAGCCCCCCAGCCTCAGCCTCAAGCCATCCAGTACACCCCCACCCAAGCCATCCATAACACGTCGCTGCATAATAAAATGCCAGTGCCGGCTCAGTCACGGTCAGACTTCAAGCTCCGGTCCCCGGAGCGAGTGATGAGCCAGCGACAGTGCTCATTGCAGGCAGCATAATTTTACAACTGGCGGGCGCAGTGTGCAGCGGGCCCCTACAGACAGGCAAATCACAAATGAAGGAGGACATTAAAAGGGACATAATAAATTTTTAATTGTTGGTGGAGGCGGCAGGCCCCCCTCAGTCGCGGACCCTCGGTCTGTGACCGAATGACCGAGGTATCCTTTTGAAATGTCGCAGGCATAAGAGCGTGCAACATGAAGGCGCATTAACTAGGTCTCAGGCTTTAAAAGCGCCATATCAGAATCTCGCCCGATCAAAAAGGGGATATTCTTATGGCACCTGGTAAAACGTCACATTAACTGCTTCAGTACACATAAATCTGGCCGCTATTACACTTAATATACACCTCTTCAACATTATAACGGACTTGCAGGAGGAGCGGGAGGTTCCTCCCGCATTGCCGCATACCACATCTGTATGAACGAGGTTGGAGGGGTGACAGTACAGATGGGTATCCTTTTAAAAGGTTGCATGCAAAAGAGCATGCGCCCAGATGAACCAGTTAACATGTCGACTGGATACAGATGTCGACTTGAGAATCTCGCACTGCATGACAGCACAAAATCCTCATGTCGCATATTGAAAGGTCGCTTCACCATTTAACCCTTTAAGTGCCAGACTGCTACGGAATGCATTCCATACCCTACTGCTGCTCAAAGGGTTAAACAGCAGCCCCCTTCAAGAATGGGATCATTCTCTCCAATGTGCTACATGACATTTCACAGTAAGATTGTGTGTTTTAGAAGGCATCCCAGGACTATCAGCAGAGGAATCGGACATGGAAAGGTTATTGGAGGACGAGAAGTTATTGGGTGGTGAGGGGGTGAATTTAGGTGATGGGGGAGAGTGACTGAGTGCTTTGGAGGAGAAACGGTTCACTAAAGATGTGAGGTTGGGTGGTGAGTTTGGGAGGCATATGGGCGATATCTGATGGCGAATGGGGGAGCAATCTAGATGCACTCTGGTGATAACTTCACTCCGTGTCACAGTGATTAGGGGAATCCCATTTCTCCCCATTAACAGTCACAACTGCTTCTAAGCATCCCCCTGATGATACCCGTTCACCCCAACTTGCAATACATCAGGACGACTGGTACATCGCCCGCCTACCTGAGTTGCCATGTGCTTTTGCTAGCTCTCCTCGTTCTGCACAAACTGATAATCCACCTGTTTGGTGCTTTCATTGCCAGCATGCTTCTCTTGGTCCGCTTGTTCGGGGGGCTCAGATCCTCTCCAACAGATCCCGGTACCTGCTTCTAAGTACCACATACTTCACACCTCCTTCCTGCTTGACAACTGCCACCGACATATAGCGATTGAATTTCAACCGCGGCCAGTAAATAGCGACGTTTAAAGAGGCGGCATAACAACCTCGCGCTTTTATGCAGCGCGAGGTTGTCATGTTGCCATTTTAAACAGGATGACATGGTTAACCCTTTGAGTGCCAGAGGGGTACGCAACGCATTGCTTTGCAATGCGTTGCGTACCCCTATGGCACTCAAAGGGTTAATGCGGCTTCACAGTGAGTTGGTGAGCAATGCGTCGCACATCCCGTTGACACTCAAAGGAATAATGCCCATTAACCTTCTCTGTGTCAGTATTGTAAGCAGAAAAGAGTTGCTCAGCCTTGGTCGCTTCTCAAGAGGTGTATATTAAGTGTAATGGCGGCTGCATTTATGTATATTGTAGGGGTTAATGTGACGTTTTACCAGGTGCCATAAGAATCTCGCCCTTTTGATCTGGGGAGATTCTGATATGGAGCTTTTAAAGCCTGCGACCTAGATAATGCAAATTTCAAAAGTGAACCGCATTGGTCAGTCAACTATTCTCATTATCGATTTAATTGATTAGTTGTTGCAGCCCTATAAAAAATAAAAATAAAAATAAAAATGTGTTTGTGTGTGTATATATTTATTTAGTTTCATTTATTTATGCTTACCCCACCGCAATCTGCTCTCAGCAGATTCCCTTCCTTCCATTCACCCCCTATGGAGGACCTTTCAATTTAAGCCAATGTTAATGCCATATGATGACCTCAAAGTCCTTGCAAGGCAATACTGTAGAGATCCAATGAGCAGAGATCTACGGTATTGCCCTGCAATGAATCTGAGGACCATAAAGGGCATTACCATTGGCTTAAATTGAAAGGTCCTCACAGGTATTGCTGGAAGTGGGTGGCAAATGCAAGCATGTGGCCTGCTGAGAAGCTGTCACAGAGGACTCTGAAGGGGATGGAAGGAAGGGAAGCTGTGCAGAGCAGATTGCGGTGGGTGGTGAAAGGAAATCTGGCAACCCTCATTTTTTTTTTTTTAGTGAGTAGAGGGGGAAAACAAGGGTGTGTATTATACATAGGCACTCTTGTTTTCCCCTGAAATCTTGAGTATAATGTACTCCTGTGTATTATGCACAGGGGCATATTATACCTGAGATTTTACGGTACCTTTCTGTGAAAAGAAAAAGGGTCCCAAAAAGGTTTCAAATTCTGTGATGCAAAAATAGCTGTATTAAACATTTGAGTTCCAGAGGGGTACACAACGCATTGCAGAGCAATGCACTGCGTACCCCTCTGGCACTCAAACTGTTAAACAGCTATGAAACAGCTTCTATAACATGACCACAAACAAAGGGGGTCACTATAACTACAAAGTTATTGTCTCTTAATCCTTTGAGTGCCAGAGTGGCACGTAATTCAAAACAATGTATTGGAGAGGATTCTAGTATGCAGTGGGTTATCATTTACCTGTCACGGCCTATACAAGTCATGTTATCTGCTGAATGGCAGCAGGTGTGATCTAGAGGCACACTTAAACAGAGGTCACTAGAAACAGGAAACTGCAAACCAAATCCAACAGATGAAGGTGCTGTTTGTTAGACAGAGCAGGACAGAAAGAAAAAAAACACAAACAAACAAAAAAACACCACATAAGTGTTCACAAAACCACCCTGTCTGGGTGAATATCCAGGAAGGGAGGCTGGCAAGACAAAGTGTGAAGTTCGGCAACCCACTTAGACACAATAGCAAGAAGAAAAACTGTCTTGAGTGTCAAGAAACTCGGACACACAGAAGACAGAACCAAAAGGAGGCTTCTGAAGAACACCATGTTCAAATCCCACAGAGGATTGCAAGCCTAAAAGTCAGGGTAGACATGAAACATGCCTTAGACAAAAGTTTGCACATAAGGGAGCAAGGCGAATAGCTGCTGGAAAAGCACAAAAAGAAGTAATGGAAGACTTGGCCCCCTCTGAACATCATCCTGAAGAAAAGCTGAAACTACAGAAGTAACGTTTTTTTTCTTGCCTGGAGCATAGTAGAAATAACATAATCCGAAATATACTCAAGAGCCAAGCCATCAAAGCTAGCTTATTCACCCAATGGAGGCACAACGGGTCCCCAGTCAGAAGGTCCAGAAGCAAGGGAAGGTGAAAAGGCAGATTGAAAGAAGCAAAAAACAGGCCTGCCTGGGCTAGAATGGAGCAATCAGGATGATAGGAGGCTGATCCACCTAGACTTTCCTCAGCAACCTGGGAATCAGGGGATTAGAGGAAATACATATGCCAGAGGAAAATTCCACAGTCACTGTATTCACAATGAGAGCCTTGTGGTTCAGATAAGAGACCATGAGATCCACCATCGGTCTTCCAACCACTGATGATCAGGCCGAATATGCTCTGATTGAGCTCCCAATTCCCGCAACCCAGAAACTGCCAATTGAAAAAGTCTACCACCACATTTTCTGCCACTGGAATGTGAAATGCAGATAGGCCGACGTGCTGGCCCTGGGCCCACAAAGTGAATTCTCTGGACCTCTGCCCAAGCTGTCATGCTTCCGGTCCCTCCATGGAGATTGAAGTAAGCCACTGCAGTTGTGTTGTATAACTATGTCCTCACACTGGGCCCCTGCAGTGTTTGAGACCAATGACGCAGAGTGATGCGAATTGCCCACAGCTCTAGTACACTGATGGCCAGAAGGCACTCCTCCTTGGTCCAAAGGCCCTGGGCTGTCAGGGGCACAGGGTAGTACCCAGGACCAGCAGGATGACATCCATGGGGACCATGACTCAGTCTGAAATGACAAAAGCATTTCCCAGCACCAGTTGGAACTACCTCTTCTGAAGGGTCAAAGACATGACATAGGACAGTTGAAACTGATGCCTGGACCAATTCCCGAGAATGTCCATTTGCAATTCACTTGTGTGGAATTGAACAAACTGAACTTCCTCCAGAGCAGAGACCTGGTAACCCAGCACCTTCATAAACTCCCACACAGTTGCTGATAGCCAGGATATTACCTGAAACATCTGAATCTTGTTGTCTGGAAGAAACACCTTCCCTTGGAGGGTACCAAATCTCCTGCTAGAATGAGAGAGACTTGGGATGGAAACAGAGAATATTAATTGAGTACCCAAGAATCTGAATCTGAGTGCACAAGATTACTTCTGAAGGAGCCTTGAGTAAAAGGTCATCTAGGTAGGGTATCAAGGAGATCCCTTGAGTGAGGATGTGATCTGAAAAAGGCTGACATGACCTTTGCATAGGCCCTCAGATCCAATGCCAAACCAAAACAGAAGGGCAGTGAGAACTGGAAGTGACTGGCCTAGAATGCAAAGAGCAGGAATCATGAATGATCCTGATTGATTGTGATGTGCAGATAAATGTCCTTCAAAATTGTTGAAGAGGATTTTTTTTTTTTTTATTTGTTTTTTTTTTTTTTTGTCAAAAAAAGATTTGACTAAAATTTGATGGCATGTTCCTTGGAAGGAACAGGGATCAACACCTGCATATCTAAATGGGAGGAAATGGAGTACAGGAAAAAACAACCTTGATCTGGTTCACAAGGAACTAGGAACAAGAAGACTGAAGAAGAAGAAGGGACTTGAAGTCTATACAATACACCAATGAAATCTCCCAGATGCGACAGAAAAAGTGGAGGCAGACATGGACTAGGCCCCCACAAGTCATACAGATGCTGGATTTGTCAGACTTGGGCTTCTGAGCAGTTTTCTTGCCTGCTTGGTTTTTGGGGTAATGCTCAGCTAATGATAGGACAGAGGCCTTACCAGAATATCTAGCAGCATAAAAGTCCACTTCGGCAAGTTAAGCATTTGCTTCAAGGACCTTGGAAAGCAAAGCCACCAAGCCATTCTCCCCCATGGAAGACATCCATGAGTTGATTACCCTAGATAGCCATGGCCCTAGTTACCGAGGCAATGGCAAAGATAGGAATTAAGGCCATAAGTAGCAAATTCTTACATCAAAAAAGGAGTCCAGGCATTGATAATCTTGCCAGCAGAAGCAGCACTGTATTCTTCAGAAGAGAAGAAGTCGGGGGGGGGGGTGTCAAACGTTGAAGGGATAGCCCACCGTGCTAAAGCCGCAGCTGAAAAGGGATAGACATTAGAAATGTGCCGATTACATTCCCCCACGAAAACCTGGTCCATGGAATGGTGAAGAGGAAATATAGGAAACACCTTGGAAGTTCACAAAAAAAAAAAAAAAAAAAAGTGTCAGGGGAAGAGGAACTGGAATCTGAGGGCTCAGAAGTAAAATGTCTCTAGAATCTGCCAAACAAGCCCCTATGCCGATGGGCTCATGAGCCTGCTGTGGGGCGCAGGGTGTCCCACAGGCTAAGAGCTGAGGAGCCCTTAAATAGATGATGGGATAGATGCAACTGAAGAAATAAGAGCTTTAAAGGGGAACTACCACCCCGCAAAAACTTTATCTTGATTAAGTCTTCATCTGGCGACTAGCTGCTTAGTAGTGCTAGTCGCCAGAAATATTACCTGTTTTAAAAAGATTTTTGGCTTATTCGGAGAGTGACAGTAGCAGGAAGCAGGGACATATTGCCATAGTGACGTACGTGCGCCTGCGCTGTCAGTCCCTTTTGGAGCCGGCCAGGTCCAAAAGGGACTGACAGCGCAGGCGCACGTACGTCACTATGGCAAGATGTCCGTGCTTCTTGCTACTGTCAGCCTCCTAATAAGCAGAAAATCTTTGAAACCAGGTAATATTTCTGGCGACTAGCACTACTAAGCAGCTAGTCGCCAGATGAAGACTTAATTAACATACAGTTTTTGCGGGGTGGTAGTTCCCCTTTAACCCAAACTGGTTCCTGGTCAGAAGATGAGAACCCCCGGACCTGATGTAGAGGACACCATGCAAGAGAGACATAATGTATCAGAATATGCTCTAGGAAGTCCAGTCTGGCATAAAGAACAACGGGTTACAGGAGTTTTCTCAGCCTTGACTTATCCATGTGTCCCTTAGATTCTGACAATCAGAAGACCCCACAAAACAAAAAAAAACTAGCAGAAGTTTAAAAAAAAGTACCCAATAGTATGTAAAGGTACTTATCTGACTACAAGAGGTTAAACTGGCAAGTAGGAGGGACAGACCAGCTTCAAGCCAAAATGGAAGAGTGTTATCCAAAGACCACCTCTTCCCATGTGGGAAGACCTGGGAAACAGGGGTTCCTAGGAAGTGTAGTAACTTCCCTTTAAAATTGCGCTGTGGCTCTCCAGCCATTTAAAAACACTAGTCCTCGGTAAGGAACGGGAGGTTCCCCATAGTGGGTCACTACTTAATGCACACTTCAGAGTAGAAAGACTGTCCTGATGGATTGCAGAGAGGGACAATCTTCAGTGAGCATAAGGAAAAACCTGAAAAGCCTTTCAAGGGGGCAGAGTTTTCCTTATGTTCACAGTAAGAAGATTGTCCATTGCTGGAAGCTGTACAGTCAAGTGACCAGATTCCACATCTGAAGGGATGTGGCTTACACTAGGTAAAAGGGTCGGGAGGGGATACTTTATCATTCAATTACTCTTGAACTACAACTCTGACAGTATTGAACTAACACTCTCCATGGCCCAAATACTATGAATTTTAATTGGAGCTGCTGTTTTTGTGAAACATTACTATCCCTTTAACATATTTGGCCTTGCACAGTGGTCTAAGCCAGGGGTAGGCAACCTTTGGCTCTCCAGGTGTTGTCAGCTGGTCTAGCCAACGCACACTATCATCTGCTTAAAACCTCTAATCCCTCTCAGATAATCAATTATCTGTATATCCCATTATACCAAACGGCAAATTCACTCTCTAGAGCCCATCTACTTGTCTACGGTACGGTATCACATTCTGCTTTAGTTTCACATTTTCCTGTCACAGCTATTCTCAATTATAGATAATCTCTACCACCATCCTAGAAAGTGTATACTACATGCACTGCTTAGGTTCTCTCTTTCACAGACACATTAAATAACTGAGGTTTCATTATACTATTAAAGCGGAACTACCACCCCTTGTAAACTTTGCCCCAAATACATACCCATCTGTCAACTAGCTGCTCAGTAGAGCTAGTCACCACAATTATTACCGCGTTATTGAGAATTCTATAATGCTCCTGGACGGACAGCCAGGAAACAGAGCAGACATCTTTCCATAGTGTCGTTTGCGTGCCTGCGCTGTCAGTCCCAGCATGCTCTAGGATGCATTGCTAGGAGCTGTTTGGTACCAAAAGGGACTGACAGTGCAGGCATGTAGACGTCACTATGGAAAGATGTCTGTGCTGTTTCCTGGCTGTCTGTCCGGGAGCAGTATAGGATTCTCAATAATGCGGTAATAATTCTGACAACTAGCACTATTGAGCAGCTAATCGCCAGACGGGTAATTATTTGGAGCAAAGTTTAAAAAATAAAATAAAAAAGCAATCTGCAAGTGCCATTAATGCCCTCTCATTTGTAACTCATTATTTGGCCATTCCATCCTTGACAGACAACAAAGTAATTAATTCATGATCTAGGATGGTATAAAGCATTTAAAAGTTTTAACAATAGACTCAATTTACACAGAAAGAACACAGAACATTTAAAAGAGCATCTGATCAGCTCAATGTCACTAAAGAAAATACTATCACTACAAGAACTTTTTTTTTTTTGCACAACTGTAGACAATAAACGATTCCTTTACACTGGGATATTTTTTCAAGGTAAAACATCTATTTCAAATCTAGTCTCCATGCGTTTAATCAATGCCTGGTGACTAAGTATGAACTGAAAGTTCAGCTTTCAACACATTACAATGAAACGCGCTGGATCTCTCTGGCACTTGGAAAAGTTTCTAATGCAGAAGTAATAAGAAAAATGAAATCTAATCAACTGAAACCCCATTTTAATAATCTGGCATTTATTTTACCAACACAGAGGTGCATATCTAAGTATTTATCAATTTATTAAAAAAAAAAAAAAAAAAAATAATTATATATATATATATATATATATATAAATTGATGACAACAGTTTAGTTTAGGAGGTTAACCCTCCGAGTGCCAAAAAGGGTTAATGAATAAATAGAGGCAGCCTGGAAAGTTATAACCAACAAAATACAGAAAGGTAATAATGGTAGTATTTTAGTATAGGCCCAGCAAAACCCTAGATTAAGAATGATTGCAGGAAAGCAGCGAGGCTCTGAGCACAAAAGATATAGGGCGCAGGACAAATGAAGGGATGGTGCTTATTTGCAGCAGCACGCCTCACACGGATACAGTAAACATGAAAACCAGGTCACCGCATACCCAGCTGCACTCACGACTCACAGCAGCCTCTTAAATATTTCATAGTGTTGCTTATTGCTGGAAAATGAGGCACATTGTACACAGCAGGGGAAGGAAATCTGTCTCCCGCTGTCTTAGGCTGTTGGGCTACAACTCCCATAATTCTCTGCTCTCCAGTGCACAGATAAGAAGGGTATTTGTAGTTCATGACAAGTGGAGGCCCACAGTCTGACCACCAGCATCCTTCAGTTTTCTCAGAAGTATAAATTGTCATTTAGTGTTCACCATTTAAACGGGCCCCATCATCTAAAAATAACTTGTCACTGTCAAAGCATTTTCAGGTCATCTATTACATGTATTATCCACTTCTATTTAGTTTTTCTTTAAAAGTTTTACTTAAAGTTTTTTAAAGAGTTTTCATTTTTCTATTACTTTTATTTACTTTTCATTTTGTTTATTTATTAAAATGAGCACTTCTGTGACACTCAAAGTGTTAACCACATGTTTTGTGCTGTGCGGCCAGGGACTCAAAGAAGTTAAAAGGCTTGGGGACCCTCACACATTCCCTAAATGAGGAGGTAGTAAAAGAGGGTTTGGGGGATAGGGGAGGGGTATTTCTACTTAGAGTCATTTATCCATTGCCATTGATTTTTTTTATTTTTGTTTATGATATTAAAATCTTTTCAATTTTTTAATTCATGATTTCAGTGGACCCTGCATATGATATAATAATCAGTAGTATGGCACAAAGATACATATATTTAATGTGTGCCTTAGGATTTTTTGTATTTTGAGTTCTCTTTAAAGCATTGCTAACGTTAAGGGTTACGTGTGTTTACTATTATGCCATTTGCCATTATGGATGGGAGGCAGGGGAGCCATTATGCTATTTGCTATTATTGATGGGAGGTAGGGGGGCACCTGGGGAACTGCTGTATAGATATTCCTGGAACTTTCAGCACTGAATTCCGGACAATTTGCATAAACAAACCCGCACAACAAAAATATAATGTAACTAAAGTACATTTTCTTCCTAAATAAATATGGCTAATACAATATATAAAGATAATGGGGAAACCAAATTACACAATTTAAAAATCTGGCTTTTAATTCCTTGAATGCTAGAGAGGTCCCAGTGCATTGAACAGCCAAGAGACCTCTCTCTTGAAGTTCTGCTGCACTTAACTTCATGCTTAAAATTCTTCAATGGGGGTCTGAGGAACCTGCTCCTAGTTTGTGATCTTTTTGTCCTGGTGCAATAGGAGAAAGGGGTCATAAAGAACCCCTGCCTTACCTGGTGAGCAGCTGCTCAGCCAGGTTCTACGATTAGAAGAGGGTGGAGGGACGTGTCTAGGGAATCTCCTATCAACATTGCTATCTGCCATACTTGGTGACAAGGTGCCTGAGAAACAGCCACCGTATTAGGCATCTGTAGTCCTGCTTTTACCTGCAGCTGACGAGATACGATTTGAGAAAACCAACCTTCTCCATGATCAGACAGCTGAAGGGGCATCAAGCCTATGAAAGGTATTTTTAGAGAACAGTAAAAAAGCAGCAATAGTCTCAGTGCTCCGTAAAGGGAAAGTAATGTTTCACAAAAACAGTAGCTCCAACTAATCTTCAAAGTATTTGAGCCATAGAGAGTGTTATTTCAATACTGTCAGAGTTGTAGTTCAAGAGTAATTTAATGATAAAGTATCCCTCTCCCGCCACTTTTACCTAGTGTAACACTGCTCACCTCAGATGTGGAATCTGGTCCATAGACCAGACAGCTCACAGCAAGGGGCAATCTTCTTATTGTGAGAACAATGAAAACCCTGCCCCCCTTGACAGGTTTGTCAGCTTTTTCCCTCATCTTTATTGAAGATTACCCTGCTCTGCAGTCTACCTGGACACACCCTGCTGCTCTGAGCTGAGCAGTGTTCTATCAGTAAAAGGGGCGGGAGGGGGATACTTTATTATTCAATTACTCTTGAACTACAGCTCTGACAGAATTGAAATAACACTCTCCAAGGCCCAAATACTATGATGATTAATTCAAGCTGCTTTTATTATGAAACATTACTATCCCTTTAATGGAGTTTTCAGCAGAAGTAACAATAAATCAGGCAGATAAAAATAATAATAAAAACTAGTTATCTGGGCCATCCTCTTTCCATCACACTGGTCTGTGAATGTGCACCTGAAATGGATCCCAGCAGCAGCAACATTACTGACTTAGAGAACTAATACCACCACCACTTCATAGTAGATAGTGTCTACATTCTGATATTGGTATACTACATGGTTAGTGCACTCTTGTTACATTTTTACTTGTTAATAAAGATGCGTCTCCTAAGCTCTATCCTACACAGTTACGCCAATTAGTGATCATCCTACCATAAAGTTAATGTGTGGGGGTATTTTTTTTTTTTTTTTTACGAAAGCAATTCATCAGTACATACCTTTGTTCTTGTATATATAATTCTGCAAACAAATTAATTGATTTATGTTTATAGTATATAATAATAATAAAAAAAATTCTTATCCTCATGGATCTATGAGATTATAATGTTACCTGGTTACTCGTCTGTTCCTTATAGCCATATTTTTCATTCACATTTATCAAGGTATTTTCACATATTTGTGATATTATGAGTGAAAATCTCTGTAGCATTTATGCAGCAAAAAAAAAAAAAAAAAAAAAAAAAAAAAAAAAGCACATCCCCATGGATTTAAATGGGTGCTTAACCCCTTGAATGCTAGACAGATCCCCAATGCGTTGGTGACCCCTCTAGCAATGGGTGCTTTAGTGGTCCATAGTTGTCCATAACAGTGTGGATGGTTTGCTCCAGAACTGCACCTACAGACACATACTTACAATGAGTTGTTTCAACCCCACAAAGGTCTGCTCCACTGAATTAGCGGTCAGGACCTGCCTCTTCATCGCAGCCTGTTCACCCAAGAACCGGAGCATGAGATCTCGGACTGCATCTCCCTGAAAAGATTTTTAAAAAACACAGTGTGAAAATAATGATTTTGATACCATCCTTTGCACTTACTTTTTACCTTGCAACTATGTAGAAACCATGTAGAAACCTGTCTGATAGCTAGAGTAACTATATGTTGCTTATCAGATGACTATATTCATTTTCTGTAAATAAAACAAAAGGAATATGGAAACACACCCTTGGTCTAGTGGTATCCTACTCATCTAGGAACCACAGGGTTTAACCCTTTGAGTGCCAGGGAGGTATCCAATACACTAGATATCTTTCTGGCACTCAAATGTTTAAACACAATATCAGATGGATTTGAATGTTTGGTTCCTCACCCACCCACCCTCCCTCCACACTGCAACTCGCCTCCCTTCCTCACCCACCCTCCACACTGCAACTCGCCTCCCTTCCTCACCCACCCTCCACACTGCAACTCGCCTCCCTTCCTCACCCAGCCTCCACACTGCAACTCGCCTCCCTTCCTCACCCAGCCTCCACACTGCAACTCGCCTCCCTTCCTCACCCAGCCTCCACACTGCAACTCGCCTCCCTTCCTCACCCACCCTCCACACTGCAACTCGCCTCCCTTCCTCACCCACCCACCCTCCCTCCCTCCCTCCATACTCCAACTCGCCTCCCTTACACACCCACCCTCCCTCCATACTCCAACTCGCCTCCCTTCCTCACCCACCCTCCCTCCATGCACCAACTCGCCTCCCTCCCTCCCTCACCTACCCTCCCTCCATACTGCAACTCGCCTCCCTTCCTCTCCCACCCTCCATACTGCAACTCGCTTCCCTCCCTCCATACTCCAACTCGCCTCCCTCCCTCCATACTCCAACTCGCCTTCCTCCCTCCATACTCCAACTCGCCTTCCTCCCTCCATACTCCAACTCGCCTCCCTCCCTCCATACTCCAACTCGCCTCCCTCCCTCCATACTCCAACTCGCCTCCCTCCCTCCATACTCCAACTCGCCTCCCTTCCACACCCACCGTCCCTCCACACTCCAACTCTCCTTCCTTCCTCTCCCACCCTCCATACTCCAACTCGCCTCCCTTTCTCACCCACCCTCCCTCCATACTCCAACTCACCTCCCTTCCACACCCACCCTCCCTCCCTCCACACTCCAACTCTCCTTCCTTCCTCTCCCACCCTCCATACTCCAACTCGCCTCCCTTTCTCACCCACCCTCCATACTCCAACTCACCTCCCTTCCACACCCACCCTCCCTCCCTCCACACTCCAACTCTCCTCCCTTTCTCACCCACCCTCCCTCCACACTCCAACTCACCTCCCTTCCACACCCACCCTCCCTCCACACTCCAACTCACCTCCCTTCCACACCCACCCTCCCTCCCTCCATGCACCAACTCGCCTCCCTTCCTCACCTACCCTCCCTCCATGCACCAACTCGCCTCCCTTCCTCTCCCACCCTCCATACTCCAACTCGCCTCCCTCCCTCCATACTCCAACTCGCCTCCCTCCCTCACCCACCCTCCCTCCCTCCACACTCCAAATCGCCTCCCTTCCTCACCCACCCTTCCTCCATGCACCAACTCGCCTCCCTTCCTCACCCTTCCTCCCTCCATGCACCAACTCGCCTCTCTTCCTTACCTACCCTCCCTCCATACTGCAACTCACCTCCCTTCCTCACCCACCCTCCCTCCATGCACCAACTCGCCTCCCTTCCTCACCCTTCCTCCCTCCATGCACCAACTCGCCTCCCTTCCTTACCTACCCTCCCTCCATACTGCAACTCGCCTCCCTTCCTCACCCACCCTCCCTCCATGCACCAACTTGCCTCCCTTCCTCACCCACCCTCCGTCCATGCACCAACTCGCCTCCCTCCCTCACTCACTCACCCACCCACCCTCCATACTGCAACTCGCCTCCCTTCCTCACCCACCATCCGCCTGCCGCTCACCTCCCTTCCTCACCCACCCTCCGCTCACCTCCCTTCCTCACCCACCCTCCGCACCTCCCTTCCTCACCCACCCTCCGCTCACCTCCCTTCCTCACCCACCCTCCGCCTGCATCTCACCTCCCTTCCTCACCTACCCTCCGCCTGCCACTCACCTCCCTTCCTCACCTACCCTCCGCCTGCCACTCACCTCCCTTCCTCACCTACCCTCCGCTCACCTCCCTTCCTCACCCACCCTCCGCCTGCATCTCACCTCCCTTCCTCACCTACCCTCTGCCTGCCACTCACCTCCCTTCCTCACCTACCCTCCGCCTGCCACTCACCTTCCTTCCTCACCTACCCTCCGCCTGCCACTCACCTCCCTTCCTCACCTACCCTCCGCCTGCCACTCACCTCCCTTCCTCACCTACCCTCCGCCTGCCACTCACCTCCCTTCCTCTTACTCACCCACCATCCGCCTGCTTCTCAACTCCCTTCCTCACCCACCCTCCGTCTGCCGCTCATCTCCCTTCCTCACCCACCCTCAGCCTGCCGCTCAACTGCCTTCCTCACTCACACTCCATGATGTGGCTCACTTCCCTCCCTTTCTTTGTCATCCTTCCCTCCTTCCCAGTGTCTTGCCATCCATGTCCTATCCTCCTTATGTCATCCAGACCCTTCCTGTTTAAGAGAGCTGATGCAGTTAACGCCCAAAGTGGGTACAAGAAATCCATCCTGACTCTAAAAGTGAAACTGATATTTCCTTGGATCAACATCCCATTTCTGCACTGAAACAAGCAAGTATACTTCTCAGTTATTGTCCTGTGCTAGAAATGTATTCACTACATTTTTGAAAAGCATCAACAGTATCTGCAAGCACAGCTTCAAGAGGGGGAGAAGAGAAGAAAAAAAAAAAAAAAAAAAAAAAAAAAGAGTTCCACGAGCATAGACCAACATTGAGGTAGTTATGTTTTACATTGATGGTGGTATTGGGGAGCAGAGGAAGAGACAAAAGTTAAAGTGAATATTGAGATCTCCAGTCCAAACACTGTTAAAACAATCAGTTTCCAGCCTCTCTCACATAGACAACTGTACCATAAACAACCAAGCCATTTAATTCAGTTACCTAAAAGGTCTGTCTGTAAGTGGCAACTGGGATCTCTGCAACGTTGCCCTTGAAAAAAAGGCACTATACTCTACAAATCAGCAGTGGATTTCATCCAGAAGATTTTCCCCCTTCAAGCAACATGTTTGGTGGACTACATTTGCTATGCAGGGCACAGAATATGTGGCACCAGACTTGGCATGTTTCAACACAGAACTCACTTGAAGTGAGAATAAGACACTGTGAATGTACAGGTGCTTTGCATTCATTCATATGATTGCCCCAGTGTCCCAAGACAGTTCATCCTTCACTCAGATACATTCACTGTGATAAGGATTGTAGACCTCATTCTATAACACAACCTGTCCCTCCTTCAATTACGTTTATATATTACTATTCAGAAGAGGAGCTTATTATTTATTCCATCATCTGTTTCATATTTTAAGCTATGGCTAGCAGTTTATTATAGTATTTATCAGTCTGCATATAGTTCACATGATCACCTAACAACTTAAATTTTTACTTTGTACATTGAAATCATCCTAAATCATGATTTGCTCTTATTCCAGTATCTGTTTATCTGACTGGTTTCTATTGAGAACTCAATAGTACAAGTACACCAACAACGTTTGTATTGTTCTTCTCCAACAATATAGTTTAAAAAAAAAAAAAAAAAAAAAAAAAAAAGTTCACAGCTTTTATTCGTACAAAAATACAACATTATATATGTACTGGACTCTTAAATATGTTTCTCAAGGACTATTTATTTATATATATATATATATATATATATATATATATATATATATATATATATGTGTAAGTTTTATTTTTTGTACGAATAAAAGCTGTGAACTTTTTAACTCGTCTGCAACTGGCTTGATTGTCGGGCATCCTGTTGTCTTCCCGCTTGCATAGATTGGCTATACGACATATGATTTAGCCGATCGGGTTACTTTGTTCTTTAGCCTTCCTTTGAAGAGTCCTGATGATACTGTCACCTATCCCCAGGATTCCCTTTGTCATCTTCAAGATCTTAGTTAGTAGCCTGAGTTTAAGGATTTAGTGATCATTAAGATTGCGCCTTTCACTGTACTTGGCAAATTGAGGGTTAACTATTGTCCGTTCACAGAGGTCATGCTGATGTCACAAGACGCTCATTGAGGTCAGCATTCTTGCTCCTTGTGGACCAATGGTGTCATTTTCTCCATGCACTGTATACATGGTCGTGTTTGGAGGTGTTCTGGTCCTCTTGAGACAGACCCTTCCAGGGGTCCGAAAACATTGACTATAAACTTTATGTTACACCATAAAATAATAAGTCCTTTTGAGTGCTCATTTTTTGGTTGGTAGTACAACCACCAGTATATATCAATTATTTATGTAGAACCAAACATAATATTTTTATTTTTTTTTTTTGATGCTGGTAGGAGTGCCCATACTTAGCACAGCATGGAGACTTGCAGCTGTTTTTGGCCTACACTTCCCATCGTTCTCAGCTGCCAGTTAGCCAGATGGCAGGATGATGGGAGTCATACTCCAACAACAACTGGACTGTTGCCACCCCATGCACACAAGCGCCCCAGAAATTCTCATTATAGCTGGTGGTAAAGCTACTCCTTTCAACATGTAATAGGGCCAAAAGAATACAATGTTGTTTCTTACCCATCAGTGGAGTCTTTACATGCCCATGTCAACCCCCCTTAACCCTTTCATTGCCATAGAGATATCCCATTGCAATAAGATTGTCCATCTGTGCCAGTCTGGTCTTAACTCTTTCAGTGCCAGAGGTGGTATACAATGCATTGCTTACCAGTACGTACTCATCTGGCTTTCTAGGTTAAAGTTAGTAATATTCACCTTGAATCCAAAGTACAACAAAAAAAAATAAATAATCATACCTTGTGAGACGTTAAAGAGTTGATGCCAATACACTTGTGGTCATGAGGACCCCTTCCCACCGGGAGGAGAGGGCGGCATGCTTGGATCACCACCTGCTTCCACCACTTCTGTGCTTCCCTTGCAGAACCTTTTCCACTCGACATAGGTTTGTGCAGTATGAGGATGTTGAGGTCCTGACAGGGCACCACTGTGCAGAGTCACAGGAGTGGAGGAAGTGTCCAGTGATCCAAGAATGCTGCCTGCTGCTTCCGGGGGGGAAGTGGGGTGTCGTGATTACAGGTGTACCAGCATTAAACTTTTAATATTTCAGAAGAGGAAGGGTTTTTTTACAGCAAGATCTGTTAAAGGGTTAGTAACACTTAATATATAGTAAAATTTATATTGTAAGGTTTACCACCTCCGAGCACACTAAGGGTACCACTGCTGATAGGTGTTTTATTCAAAAGTTGTTGCAACTCAAACTTGAATTTTTTAGGTGCAGTATAATAGTGGCCTGAAATTGTACAGTGGCGCTGATGCTACTCCATCCTATGGAACTTTATGGTCAATTGACCAGAACTTTACATAGGACAATGTAGCAACAGCGCCACTGCACAATTTCAGGCCCCTGTGATACTGCACCTAAAAAAAAGTTTGAGTTGCAATATCTTTTGAACAAAACACCTATCAGCAGTGGGGGTACCCTTACTGTACTCGGGGGTGGGGGGGTAAACCTTACAATATAATTTTACTACATATTAAGTGTGACTAACCCTTTAACACCTTTCAGTAGGGGGAGTACCCTTGTTTTACTCAGGAGGATAAAGCTTACAATATACACTTTACTATATATGAAGTGTTACCATCCCTTTAAATTGTGGAATTCCTTACCTTGTTTTGAAGGCAAAGGGTGGTCACACCAAATATTGATTTGATTTGGATTTTTCTTCTATTCAATCAATATGCATTTTGTTAATCGATTAATATAAACTATTAAACATGTCTAAATCCCCCATTTAAATCAATATGAATTTCGGGAATATTTAGTTCTCTCCTATAATGCAAATGGTTTACCCCAGAACTCCTCCACTTTCATTCTGAACATAAGGCCCTAAATTGTCAAACAAGGAATTTTTGTTTAACCCTTTGAGTGCCAGAAGGGTATGCAACACATTGCTTTGCAATGCGTTGCGTACCTCTCTGGCAGTCAAAGGGTTAAATAGTGGTATTCGGATTTTTTTTTGTATCAATGTATACAAGCTGCACAATTTACCAGATATTATCTCACTCGAACAAAAGGGCGCCAAGAATAAAATCCCACATACCTCAAGCGCGATATGCAATATCTATAGATGCACGTGACTGCCGAGGCCTTAATGCCATCAACACAATTTAAAATTTATAATAAAAATTGCTTTTCTATAAAAGCTGCAGACTCCTGGTCTAGACAGAACCCACACGCTGGGTACACTTCCAATGGCACAGAGTGTGATAAGTTTGGCATTCAATAAAACTAATTTGAATACTTTTTTTTTTTTACATATTTGAAAACTTCATTTAAAACTGCCATGGTGTCATACGTTATCCAAGAATACAGCAGATGTGTAGTTTAGGAGATATTCATTTTCACTCTTCTCATAATTAAGAGTGAAACGTCACCAAAAATCTTAATTACCATATGAAACATTAATGGTACCGCACAGGTACCACAATTAGCATATGGTACGTAGTATGGATATCTCCTTAATTGTACAGTTGCCAGTCTTTTGGCCAACATGACACACAGGCAGTTTTTATTGACGCTTTCAAAAAACGCAAACATTAATCAAAGTGACAGGCTGGCTACTACAACATATAGGATGTCATGCCAAGGCATGAGTTGGGTTTGTGTAATTTGTTTGTTTTGTATTTGGATGTTATTCAAAGTGCAACAGTTCTAGGCCATAAAATTAGCTGAGTAGATAACATCGCCAGAGCATGAAATAAGGGTCATAAAAGGTATTGGACCCTCTGCTCTGATGGAGTTCATCCAGGGGACAGTCAAATATTATGAAATAGGGGGAACATGTATATATAGTGTAAAATGGTTCAATACAGATATATATTCAGAATGCCCAGGTTTTACCCTTGTGGTGGGTACCAAACATGCCAGGGGGAGGTGTTCCTGCTATGAATTACAAGAATAGCCACTTTGCAACCAGTTAGACTCAGCATGTTTGGTGTCCAGGTATTCACAAAGAGACAAGGAATATGATTATTATAACATTATAGAGGTGTACTGTGGGTTGCATGTTTTGGGAAGCCTCATCATTTTTCAGGTACAACTCTGCAGTAACATCCCTGACAGGTCTGATTGAGTGGGCCGTAAACTGTCAGGCCAAACCTCCCCCCAGGCAACACCCAGAGGTTTTGGCCTCTTAGAAGGAACTGTGGAAAGTATTTAATATGGATTTTTGGATAAAAACAGGGAATTTCTTTGTAACAACTGAAGGGGGGGGGGGACACAACATCTGAAGTTCCTCTTAAAATATCGGTAATTGTATTTAAGGATTTCTTGTTTTTCTCCCATTTTATTTTATGAACTGTATTGCTTGTGTGTAATCTTTGTTTCTGTATGTCCTTTATTTCTGTATTTTTGTAACCAGCACTGTGAAGCCTTTTTTTCAGATTAAATGTTCAATTAATCAGTTCTTGTCTCTGTTCTCCAACATGAACTCACTACTCTGAAGGAAGCACAGGTAGCACACTTTACTAAAGGGTTAATTATATATGTCTGATTATTAAGTTATTTTATACTGTATTCTGTTCGGGGTAACCTAAGATGCCCAGATATAAAGCTTTGGTGGTGGCAGCAAATTATAGTACTGGGGTGATAGTGCAGGAGGGATTTCAGGGGTTAATTTGGTGGTTGCTAGGAATAGTAACAGGTAACCAGGGGTCTGGTATTGTTAACCCTTTCACTCCCACACTCCCCACTGTCTCAGCAGGGCCTATAGGCCTTGCTTGTGACATAGGCATATTTCAACTCACTGTAAAATTAATTTAACCGGCCTTATGGTGACAGGTCCACTTGCGTGTGAACTGTGATAACCTAAAACATTATTGGGAACAATGTTTTATGAAGAATACATCACATCCAACTTCTTAACTTGCATTCTATGAAAGGGTAACTTGGACAAGGGTACTGATGTTGATGTGGTATACTTACACATTAGATTTTAATACTATGCCTCACACATTAAAGGGCTTTGGCTTGGAGGTTCATATTTGTGCACTGAAAGAGAACAGGCTGAATGACAGAATGCAGGGAGTTGTTGTAAATGGAACTAAGTTGATCAAAAGGAATACCACAGCATTCAGTCCTGGTATTAACTCTGAGTGCCAGAGAGGTACACAACACACTGTTTTGCAATGCATTGCATCGCCCTCTGGCAGTCAAGGGGTTAAGTTATTTATTAATGGTCTTGAAGTGGGTATTGAAATTAGTGTCTCAGTCTCTGTGATGACACTAAGCGGTGTAAGGAAATACTTACAGACCAAGATGTTTTTCTTTGCAGAAAGATCTGGATAAAATAAATGAATAGGTGGAGAGGTGGCAGATGAGGTTTAATATAGATAAATGTAAAGTTATGCATTTGGGTTGCAGAAACAAGCAAACTACATATACACTAAATGGGAAACTACTTAGGGAGTCCTTGTTAGAGAAAGATTTAGGAGTACTATACACATCACAACTGTGTGCAGTGCCACTTAGACACTGCAAGAGCCAATAGGGTACTATCATGCATAAGGGTATAACTGTATGGGATGAAACTACAACTATATCTTTATAAATCTTTGCCAAGGCCTAAGCTAGTGAAGGTTTTGGCACCAGGTCTTCAAAACGACAATATTAAACTGGATAAAGTACGGTAACGTGCAATAAAACTGATGAGGAAATTGGAAGTTGTTAGTTATAGATGTGTTTACATTAGAGAAGACATGTCCAAGGAGCGATAGGATTACCATTTAAAAGTATATACGAGGCAAATACCAAGAACTCTCTGGGAAGCTATTTACTCAAAGAGGTGAACAAAAAAAATTGGTTCATCCATTAAGACTTAAAGAAGGGCACTTTCAACTACAACAAAAATAAAGCATGTTTTACAGTATGGGTAGTAGTGTTGTGGAATGTATTTGCCTTGGGATGATGTGTTTGCAAATTCTGTATTGGATACTTTCCTAGCTCAGAACAATATTGAGAATTATGACACTTGATTTCAGTGCAGACAGGATGTTGAGCCAGGGGAATATGCAATTGCCTTTTGGAGTCCTGACTTGGGGCTTAATTGGTATTTAACCCATTGTGTGCCAAAGGGGTACACAATGCACTGCGTTGCATACACCTCTATCACTTAACCCTTTGAGTGCCAGAGGGGTAAGCAACGCATTGCTTTGCAATGCATTGCAAACCCCTCTGGCACTCAAAGGGTTAATCTTCCATATGTCCCCTGGGAGTCACAAAATCACACATATACTCTCTGCTGCCCAGTCTTCCTGCACTATCCATCACCATTACAAAGTATTTGTTCCCCTTCACTTCTTAATGGACCTCTGGGGTTCCACAGAATGCAGTTTGAGAACCACTGTGGAAAATACTTTAGAAGTTTCTTACCTGAATGTTGTCAAACTTTAAGCCTGGCATAGTAAGTTTCTCCTTATCAATAAAAACATTGCTGTACTGCTGAGTGGTTACAGAAATGAGAATATTTCTGGTTTCCTCTGAAGGCAGCCATGCATCATTTCTTCTGTCCATTTCACTCATGTTCAGTGCTGTGGCAAATGGATCATCACTTCCAGAAAACACACTATGAATCTGAGAGAATGGCTTTGGGGACTGTGATACCTCTACAGGAGGAGGTGAACTGCTTGAGTCAAGTGGCTGTTTCCCAACAAAAAATGTAATTCCTGCAGAGCACGGAGGTGTCCCTCGCTCAGGTACTACAGACACAGGACTCATTTCAGAGACAGCATTTGGATTACTGACAGAGATAAACGAAGATGGGGTTGTGAAGGAATCAAAAAAGTCAGCAGCTGGGGAATGGGTGTTGCCATTATCAGAGAAAAAATTGCTTAGGCTTGGACTGGGCTGGACCACTTGAGTAGGAGATTTTACTGTGCTTTTAATTTCAGTTCCAAAACTGGGTGATTTGACCATCTGAGGTTCAAAGCCATCATGAACTAAAAATGGCTGTTGTGTATTCACCTGACTGAAGATTGTACAAACAGGGATAGCTTCATCTGTATGAGGTGGTTTTCTGTTTGGAGTAACCAATTCTTCTTCAACTTCACTTCCCAGCATCCGCAAATTTTTGTTAACTGTTTCTGGACTGAGCTCATCCTGATATTCTGAAGGCTCATTTTGAATGGGCTGTGCAGCTTCTGAAATAGAGTTTTCAGTTCCACCAAATTCAGAGCCATTATTGTTATTTACACTTACATTATATTCCTTATCACCTTCTTGCTCTACTCTCAAGGCATCACTGCTTTCAATTTCATCAACAATATCCTGCAGGCAACCAAGATCTCCAGCATCATCTTCACTGATATTGGGAGAATCTGAAATGATTACGCTTTCCATCATCTGCTCGTTGAGCTTGCCCAGCAAGTTCCCAGAGTCTTCTGAGAGGGTAACATTTTCTTCAGACTCATATGCATCTGCATCAAGATCGATGGTTTCTTCATGAAAAAGAATTTCCTCTTGCTCAACTGGTAAAAAGTCTTTGTTTATCACGGGAATGCCAGCAGAGTCAGCTTCACTTGTAACATTTAATCCAGCTTCTTCTTTATTAATAGTGTCTGGATTCTCCATAATTCTTTAAAAAGGAAAAGAAAAACAAGGTAATGTCACCTTAATCTGTTGACATTTTTAAGCTATTACTGGAATGTGAAATGCTGATTTTCTAATATAGCTGTTACTGGAAACGTCAACAAAAGGAAGTTGATGTTACAAACTATAGGATGGAAAAACAAAAACTGTCGCATCCCCCTACAATTATTTTACTACATTATACATAGGGCATTGAGAATGTTCTAAATGAAGATAAAAATGTAGCTTTTTATGGCTGGCCGATACCCTCTTGTCTAAATAACATTTGCAGTATTGAGTATGTAAAAACACCACATTCTTATATCAGGGGTGTCAAAATGTAAAACTACAGTGCTAAAACAGTGCCAATTTTTTTTATACATCCCTGATTCTGCACAGGTGTTGTATTCAAAAACTTTGAGGTAATGATTGCAATATGTATGCAAATTAGGGATTGTATTACAAAAACCTGAACTTCCTGAGTACTTTAGGAATGCTGTTTGACACCACTGTCTTATATGAATCTCCCCTACAACATATCCACTCATGTAACACACAGGTAACCCACCCCCTGAAGTGAACTTGTGTAGGGAAGCTTCACCAACGCCCAAGCCCTGGGGAGACCCTTCCCTACACAAACGCCCAAGCCCTGGGGAGACCCTTCCCTACACAAACGCCCAACCCCTGAGGTGAACCTTCCATAAACAAGTGCACAACTCCTGAGCTGAACCTTCTCTAGGCACAACCTCTGAGCTGAACCTTTCCTACAACAATGCACAATCTTGGAGGGGAAGCCTCCCTACACAAACACATAAAAGGCACAACCACTGAGGTGAACATTACACACACATGTGAACAAACACACCCTGAGCTGAATTTTCCCACCACAGCTCCTGTGGTCACCCTGCCCTAAACACACACACATATAATCCCTGAGGTGAACCTCCCAGACAAATATAGACAGGAACAACCCTTGAAGTGAACTACACACGTGTAACAACTTCTGAGGTGAGCCTTCCCTACAGACACACACATACATACATTAGGGAAACACAACCTCAGAGGTGAGCCTTCCCTACAGACACACACAGGAAACACAACCTCAGAGGTGAGCCTTCCCTACAGACACACACAGGAAACACAACCTCAGAGGTGATCCTTCCCTACAGACACACATAGATAACACAGAAGTGAACCTTCCCTCCCTACAGACACACCCATTAGGGAAACACAACCTCAGAGGTGAGCCTTCCCTCCCTACAGACACACCTAATAGGGAACACAACCTCAGAGGTGAACCTTCCCTATAGACAGACCCATTAGGTAACACTACCTCAGAGGTGAACCTTCCCTACAGACACACCCATTAGGTTACACTACCTCAGAGGTGAACCTTCCCTCCCCTACAGACACACACATTAGGTAACTCAACCTCAGAGCTGAACCTTCCCTATAGACACACCCATTAGGTTACACAACCTCAGAGGTGAACCTTCCCTACAGACACACATAGGGAACACTACCTCAGAGGTGAACCTTCCCTATAGACACACCCATTAGGTTACACAACCTCAGAGGTGAACCTTCCCTACAGACACACCCATTAGGTAACACTACCTCAGAGGTGAACCTTCCCTACAGACACACCCATTAGGTAACACTACCTCAGAGGTGAACCTTCCCTACAGATACACATAGGGAACTCAACCTCAGAGGTGAACCTTCCCTACAGACACAGCCATTAGGTAACACTACCTCAGAGGTGAACCTTCCCTACAGACACACCCATTAGGTTACACTACCTCAGAGGTGAACCTTCCCTCCCCTACAGACACACACATTAGGTAACTCAACCTCAGAGCTGAACCTTCCCTATAGACACACACACATTAGGTAGCGCAACCTCAGAGGTGAACCACACACACAGGTGAAATAACTTCAGGAAGTCAACCTTCCCTATACACCAACACATAACACAAACTGAAGGAGGGGTGAACCATCCCTGCACACATGTAGCACAACCTACAGATACAAACAAAACACAAACTCGGCGAGGGGTGAATCATCCCTACAGACACAGTCTCAGAGGTGGATTTTCCCCTACATACAGGTAAAGCAACGTGTGTGTTGAATGTTAACCGGACAAATACACACACACACGTAACACAACCCTGAATCTAACACACACACACGATTAATGCAATAAAGGAGTTGAACATTCCCTACAAACAGATCCACATCCTCTAAACCTTACGAAGAATATATTTTTTTAAAATATACACAAACGCTCATAGAAATTTAAAGCATGAATCTCCCTAAATACATAGAGACTGGTATAAATATAATTATCCACACTAACAGTGTAATCCCTGAGGTCAACCTTCCCTACATACAAACAGGTAATACACACTACCAAGACTTCCCTGCATTCAACATGCTCAACAGATATACCAACATCACTAACGCCCAAGTGTTTGAAATATCATAGTGTTACATTCTTATGGTAAGACTAGAGGAAGGCACTTACCAGCAAAAAAAACAGCAGCTTACTACTCCTGTCACTCACAGCTAAAAGCCGGCAGCGACTGCACAAGCATTCTCCCAAAAACAGCCCCCCCTATTCATCACAGCGCATGCCCATGTATATCGTCTAAGCTAATACGCATGCGCAGATGTATTCGCTTGTCATGTACGCATGCGCAAAGTAATATTGCGTTGGAGCGCACGCGCACAAGGATATTTTTTAAGCGAATAACTTTATTTATATGTTGCAATAAGTACAACGTCATCTTCTTCCAGGAAGAAAATAGAGTAGAATCCGGAATACGATTAAAAGTCGCCAGTCGGTTGAGGGAGCTACCAGTGCTCCTAAAGAGGCTAGGACAAATAGCATGGAGGATGATGCACCTGTCATTTATGGATTGGAGTTTCAGGTTAGTGGTTGTCGTGTGTTGATGTCATGCATGCCATGACGTCATGGTTGGTTGCGTTTGGTTATGTCATTGGTACATTCTGAACTGTGGGTAATATTCCTTTATTTTAGGGAACTGTACAACAGTTCCCATAATTTCCAGATGGTCAGTGACCCATGAAGATAATGCATACATCCCTACATTTTCAATGGCCAAAGAGGGACACTTGTGATTTAGGTGGTGTTGCGGGGGGCATGGCTGGTGGGCGGGGCATTACTGGGAATTTTTATATTATTTGATGACTTATTGACACCTCTTTGTGTAACTGAACAAATGATTTGTAAAAAGACTTAAATATTTTATTTATACAGTCTAAAGTATAAACACACATACTGAAGTTTAACCCGTTAATGACTGATGATGTGCCAGGACCATAACTGTTTTTTCCGCCTGTATGATCGGTGACTGACATGGCACGCCATGTATTTGTAACCCCTTCCGGATTGGCCGGTGACCAACTTCCGACCTTATCCATGATTACCTCTGACTTTGGCGCTAACAGGATGATGCTGAGTCTCCGCAGAATTTGGGAGTTTGGGGAATAATAAGCTTTTGGCAGTGCCTCCACTTAGCTAGTTATCTAATGATAGATATTTATCCCTGCTAAGAAAACAACAAAGCAATTCTAATAATAACTGCACACAGTATGTATTTTAAAGGGGAATGGTACCCACAATATATATTGTAAAATGCAAAGAATAAAAACAGTGCAACAGAATAACACGGATATTTATAACATAATCCTATACTGCACAGTGTGAAAGTTCAGCACCCATCAGTGACACCCTCCCAACAGTAGAGTCCCTATTATTTCCTCCCCCTCAGCTGATACAGACTCAGTCCCCTGGGGAAACGGTGGTGCACGTGGTGGGGCCCTTGTTGGAGGTAGCGCTACCCCTGTAGTGTGAGGTGTGAAACACAGAGTACCTTTTTGCAGCTTGTATGCAAATCTCCCTGTCTTTGCTTGACCTGGGAACTGTGCTTTCCTCCCTTCTATGCTGATTGCAGGCCTTGCACCTTTGGACAGCTTTGCACTTGAACCCTCTGAGCAGCAACACCTTGATTGGCAGGCAGGTCACCTACAGGAGTTCCTCTAACAGGCATCTGGATGGTTACTGGAGTGTCAGTTCCTTCTTCATAAGTAACATGTGGAGTAGTGCACCAAACAAGATATACTGCTAGACATTCACAAGCTTCCACACTAGGAGACTTCTGGGATCTCTCACTTTAATATACAACTCCTAGCAGACATGTGGTTTAAAATGTCTCTTATGCTGAGCAGCAGGGAGTTCTGCTCACTTCCCCTGCTCAAACCAAAACTGAAACTCCTCCAGCTCCCCTAGATCATCCTTCCCCTTCCTGGATACTCAGCAGGATTCTCATTGGCTGAGGGGAATGCTGGGGCAATGAGTCATCCACAGAGAACTCTATGGTCTACAGTGTAGCTCTGTGGTAACTGGAGGTATCTGGATACCAGGGTTACATATTTTTTACATGCACCGCTCCTGCGGGTGCACTGTAAGTAAAAACAGGGTCTGAAGTTGACCTTTCCAAGACCACAGTGGTCTCTCTCCGATCCCCATTCGGCATGCCAGCACGTGTAATGAGTCATGCCAACAATAATCAAAGTGGTCTTTAAGGGAAGGTATTATTATTATTATTTTGTGATGCACTTTATGTTGTGTAAAAGTTCTAAAATGTTTCAAAATAAATTAGAAACTGGCTAAACAGTGACTATAGTTAGTACATGCTGTCAGGCTTGGTAGAAAACTGATAAAACCATAAAGAGTAATGATTAATTTGAGATCAGACTCAATGGGGGATATTCACTATTCACAGTTCCTATGTTATTCTATAGAGCCTGTGCACTAAGATCTCAAAAGTTTGATAAATCTTAGTGCATTGTCTCCATAGAATTACATAGGACTCGGAGAAGTGATATCACCGGAGAAGTCATCACCACTTTATCACCTCTTTATCATGTCTTAGTGCACCTTACCCTTTCTGTCCAGTGCGCTAAAATGCTTTATCTCTGTCTCTCTCTTTCTTTTATTTGTGTGGTTGTAATTTAAGCAGGGTAATTAATTCAGAACAGGATATTTGCTATCTACAGAGGGATTTACATAAAATGGCAGATTGGGAAACCAAATGGAATATGAAGTTTTATGTGGGAAAGTGTAAAGTCATACATTTGGGAAGAAAAGTCCCAATGCTACTTATGAACTTAATGGAATCATTTTAGGGGATTCATTGCTAGAGAAAGACTTGGGAATCCTTGTAAAGTACAAACTTGGTAATAGTGACTAGTGTCAAACAGCAGTAGCAAATGCAAACAAAGACCTATCTTGCATAGAAAGTTGTATTGAAGCAAGAGTTGATAACACCATTTTGCCATTGTACAAATCATTGGTAAGACCTCAAATAAGCAGTTCAGTTTTGGGCACCAGTTCTAAAAAAGGATATTCTAGAACTAGAGAGGGTACAGCAAAGAGCAACAAAATTAATTAAGGGAATGGAGGACTTGACTTATGAGGAAAGACTAGACAGACTTGGTTTATTTACTGTAGACAAAAGATGACTAAGAGGAGCTCTTATCACAATGTACAAGTATAAGAGAGCTTAATACAAGGATCTCTCTGGTTATCTATTAATTCCACAGCCTGATCAAATGACCAGGGACACCTCTTGAGATTAGAGGAAAGGAGGTTTAGACTTCAGCAGAGGAAGGATTTTTTACAATAAGGCGTGTAAAATTATGTAATTCCTTGCCCAAGGATGTGGTTATGGCAGATAAAATGGATACATTTAAAGGGATAGTAAAACTTCAGTTTTACTATCACCCATCTTGTAGCCCTTAAAAAACTAAATTAAACCAGCCCAGTGGCATCTCTCAGACCTTTTATGGGTTGAGAGATATCCACTTTCAAAATTCCCTCTACCGTGATGTCAGCTGACAACAGGGGAATCTGGTCCCTGAGCAAGCGGAGGCTCTTCAGCAGAGCAAGCACTTGTAGAAGACCATTTCAGTGAAGGATTTCTTCTTCCATAACGCAATCACGGCTCTGCTGAAGAGCTTCCACCGGTCCCGGGACCGGATTCCCCTTCTGTCAGGTAGAATTCTGACGTCAGGGGAAGGGAACTTTGATAGATGTCGCTGGGCTCGTTTAATTCAGTTTTTTAAGGACTATAAGATGGGGGATAATAAAATTGAAGTATTACTATCCCTTTAAGAGAAGATTAGATACATTTATTTCAGAAGGGAACATACAGGGTTATACTGTGTGTTTGTAGGGTAATCAGCAAAGTCTGCTAAAAACTAGTTTATTTGGAAGTAGAAAAGCTATATAATTCTAATTTCTCTGGGTTGTGAGGCAAGTGTTGAACTTGTTGGACTTGTGTCTTTTTTTCATCCTAATTTACTGTCTTACTATGTTACCTCAGTTATGCCATAATTTGCTTTTATAACTTTTCAGGAGCTTGTATAAACAAACAGGGACCCTCTGAGTGCCAGAGGGGTATGCAAAACATTGCTTTGTAATGCATTGCGTACTCCTCTGGCACTCAGAGGGTTAAATGGTCAAGCACAACTACCTGAAAAATCAAGTTTATCTCATATGTTAGGGTGTATGTACCTAAGGAATAATTTGTACAAATGCTGGCTAGGACTACATGATATTTAAATGGGTATAAACACTATTCATATTTAGGTGATGGTGTCCCTTTAAAGACCCTCATCACTTGAAAACTATTATTTATTTATTTTTTTAAATAGATTTCAAAATCACCTATATGTTCTATTAGCCATGTCATCGTTAGAAAACTAGTTTTTGAGCTATTTAGATTTAATGCTTGTGCTAATTAAGGCAGGTCTTAAATGCACTTCTTATCTTGGGCATATATTACCTCCTCCACATACTGACACTGCTCATCTATGCATTGCCTATCTCTCCTAGCACTGAAATGGTGAACTGTCGGTGAGTGGTAGGGCTGAGATGGAAGGTACCTGCATGGCGTGCCTTAGTTAGAGTAATGTAAAAGTCCCAGTTTATGAGGCTGAAAAATACATGGCAAGTTCAAATATTGTAGCCATTTCCAATTAGGCCCCAATTTGGTAAAAAAAAAGTTTCTTCCTGACTCCAAATGGAAGTCAGATACGGTATTCCCCGGGATCAGCCTCATATCTGCTTTGAAACTGTCCTAATTCTCATTATTTTTCTGAGCTAGAAAAGTATTCCTTACTTGTTCTGAAAGGCAAAGTATTTCATAACTTTACTACCCTTACTGTAAAACTTGTTTAGTTGAAAAGCACCTTACCTGTCGTCTTAATGGATAACCTCCTTGCATTTTGCTCACATCTTTGAGTAAATACTTCTGTACAGAGTTTTTCTTTTCTTGTAAAATATTTATCTCTTCTCTAACGTAAATAAACCCAGTTTGGCTAGTCTCTCTTTATAACTCAGATCCTCCAATCCCTTTATCAGTTTTGTTGCACATCTCTGCACTTTTTCCAGATCAGTAATGTATTTTTAAGAACTGATGCCCAAAACTGTACTCCTTATTTTTGAATGAGGTCTTACCAAGGATTTATATAGAGAAAGAATTATATTACCATCCTGTGCTTCTATACCCATTTTTAATCTGTAAAGGTAAATTGCTCAAAGACTAGTTTTCAAAATAATAAAATAGCTTATACAATATACAGGTGATTTTGAACGCTCTTTCAAAATCATCAAAGTTGTTTTTTGGTGATGGTGTCCCATTTAAAGGGGAATAATACCTGCAGGAGTTACACCTAACAATGAAATAAGGTCATATTTTAAAGGGGAACTACCACCCTGCAAAAACTGTATGTTAATTAAGTCTTCATCTGGTTTCAAAGATTTTCTACTTATTCGGAGGTTGACAGTAGCAGGAAGCACAGACATCTTGCCATAGTGACGTCCGTGCGCCTGCGCTGTCAGTCCCTTTTGGAGCCGGGTAATTTTTCTGGCGACTAGCGCTACTAAGCAGCTAGTCGCCCGATGAAGACTTGATTAACATACAGTTTTTGTGGGGTGGTAGTTCCACTTTAAATATCTTTTGCTTGCAGCTTCAATATGTAAAGCTTATTTTTGCATATGTTTCATCCCTAAAATATAATTCTAAACATGCATTTTAACTTTTTGAGTGCCCAAGATGTATGCTAAACAGGTACAATTCTTGCTCAGACCATCTGTACCATAGGGGACAAATGAAAATACCCATTGATGTAAGTAGGGCTTTTAACCCCTTAAATGCCAGAGAATTCTCAAGACATAGTTTTATAGTGAACTGGAGATCACTGTAACATTTTAGAGGTTAAATCAATGAGAATTTGTGAAATTTTTTTCAGCACTATGGTGTAGTTGGTTTGATCCCAAATTGCACATTTTTAGCTTGATGAATAAGGCTGAGAGGCCCCATATCTTATCCCTCATGCTCTGTCTACTAGTCTGTCCAGATCACAAAGGTCTGAAAGGCTAGTGATGTCAGAGCTTTACTCGATGTTCATGTGAGCTTTTGCCTGTCTCAAAAGAAGCCACTTCACAGTGGATTCACTGACACATGGCTTCTATGGAGAAAAGAGGAAGCTCTCATGAACACTAGGTATGTCAGGCTTGCAGATTTCAATGATTTACATAGCGAACTCGCCAGACAGTGGTTAAGTTGTGAGCTACGGCAACTCTTTTCCTGTAGTTCTGTGGGCCTTGGTGGTGGGTTAAAAGGGTCTTGTTTTGACTATTACTGCACTTGTAAGCTTCTGCAAACATCAATTAATGTAATTCATTAAATCAATGGTGACCTCATTTTTCATGTCAGTTATGATGTCATGTATAATGTCAACAACAAATCACAGGGGTGCAGAGTTAATGTTTTGCTAACCTTAATCCAAAATTTCTTCTGTGTCCCCTTCCACGGCAATTGACTTCTATGGGGCTTGTCTCCTCCTATCCAGCTGGTGTAGGACCAATTGAAAAGTATTTAAAGCCATGTCCCTCCTCCTCCGACAGTCTTCTTTTTGGTCCTACACGAGCTGGAGTAGGAGCTAGTGGCTCCGTTACTAGGAGTCGCTGGTTTAAATTTTTTTTTTTTATTTTATTTTTTATTTACCATTTGTTCGGTACCTTGCAGTGCTTATGGCCGCATTCATTGCTGTCCCCGCCGGGAGGATCTTGCTCCCGAAGACCAGGCTTCGCCTTACAAGCCGGCCTGGTATTTTTGCAGTCTAACAGTTCCTTCATTGAACCGGAAGTCGGCCGCACACATGCCATGTGACTCGCTTCCTCTTTCGGTCTTTCCCTTGGACACCGCGAGGATGATTACCCGGCAGCTGAATTTTCTTCAGGCAGTCCAGAGCAGTATGGCAGCAAAATCGAGAGGAGGGTTACTTCCATTTCGGTAAGTGTCTTTGTAGCTTTGTCTTGAGCATTTTGGCGCAATTCCAAAACTTCCGGTGGGGCCTCTGCGTTCCAAGGTGAAACGCACGCCTAAACAGGACTGCTATAAATACCCTGTGTCCTTTGGGACAGGTAAGACTGTAACTTGATTATGAGGATTCTGAATTTATTTTTTAAATGCATACATTAAAAGTTATATTTTAAATATTGCTTATTACTATGGCTACTACTCCTAAAACTAGCAAAGAGAAGTCTGTTGCAGAATCCAAAGAGAAGGAGATATCTATTAAGCCAAAAAAATGTGATACATGTGAAGCCAAAGTTTCTCCTGAGCAAAAATTTTGTGCAGAATGTGCAAAGAAATCTGTTTCCACAGAAGTTCCCAATCAATTCCAGGAATTTCTTACCTGGATGAAGTGTTCAATGCAAGAGACATTTACTGCTATGCAATCTCAGCCCAGAAAAAGGATGAGAACAGACGATCCTGATGAGGGTACTTCATCCAGAGCAGAGCACTTAGAGGATGAGAGTATTTTTGAATCCTTTTCTCATGATTCTTCTGAAGAAGAGGGTGAAATTCAGGATGAAGAAGAAGGTGCTTTTAATTTAGATAAAATTGAGTCTTTCCTGAAACATATGAGAAAATCCCTGGGGCTAGTGGAAGAACCCAAGCAGCAAGGAATATTGGACACAGCATTCATGGGAACAAGAAAGGAGCTACCTACTTTCCCAGTGCATCATTCAGTAGCTGAGTTAATCAAAGCAGAATGGTCAAAAGGAGATAAAAGAATATCTTCCTCAAAGCGCCTTCAAAGAATGTACCCGTTTAAGGATGAGGATACTTCTAATTGGATTTCTCCCCCAAAGATTGATGCATCCATAGCTCAGATTGCCAAGAGAACAACCATTCCCATGGAAGATGGATCCTCTCTCAAAGACGCGATGGATAGAAGAATGGAGGGTTCTCTTAAGAAGCAATTTTCTTTAATAGGCCAAAATATGAAAATAGCTACTGCTTTGGCATGCATTGCTCGAACAACCAGAATATGGTTAACAGAGCTTGAAGATCATATAGAATCATCAGTATCGAGATCAAAGCTGCTGAAGGAGTTATCCACCATCAAAGAAGCTATTGGTTTTTCCTGCGATGCCTCATTAGATGCTATCAGGTTGGCAGCAAGGTCTTCGGCCCTTTCTGTCACAGCAAGAAGATCCCTTTGGCTAAGAACATGGGGAGCTGACGCCTCATCAAAAAGCAAACTGGTCTCATTGCCATTCACTGGGTCCCTGTTATTTGGAGAACAGCTTGATGATATAATTAAAAAGATCACTGGAGGTAAAAGCTCTTTTCTTCCCCAAGACAGAAGAAGAAGATCTCTACCTGTCAGCACATCTTTCGGAAACAGGAAACAAAATTACAGGTATGACAGAAAATATCAGCCATCCAGAGGATATGAAGCAAGAAAACAATCTACCTCTCAGGCAATCAGAGGTTCCTTCAGAAAGGAGGGGTTTCGCAAAAACCAGTTCAAGAAGGAGTGCTCCTGAAATACAGCGGAACCTGCTTCCAGTCCCAGTAGGAGGTCGTCTGGGACTTCAGTTGTCAGCATGGAAGAAATTGACCAACCTAGACGGTTGGACTCTTCAAATTTTGGAAGCAGGGTGCCCGCTGGAATTCAACAACAGACCTCAAAAGAACATGTTCAGAAGGTCAAAAATCCCAGGGAACGCAGGAAAAGCATCAAAACTGGAAGAAGCAATAAAGGAATTAGCATCAAAGGAAGCCATAGAACAGGTTCCATCAGGAGAAAGGAAGAAGGGTTGGTACTCTCCAATCTTTATGGTTCCAAAATCCACAGGGGGATATCGACCAATCCTGGACTTGAAAGTCTTGAACACATCTATAAGGCATCAGAAATTCAAGATGGAAACTGTAGCATCTATAATTCAAGCCATTCAGCCAAAGAATTATCTGGTGACAATAGATCTACAGGATGCGTATTACCACATCAGGATAGCTCCAGAGTTCAGGAAGTATCTCAGATTTTGCTACAGGGATCAACATTGGCAATTCAGAGTGCTGCCATTTGGTCTTACATCGGCACCCAGAATTTTTTCAAAGGTTTTAGCCCTGGCCTTGGAACCATTAAGGAAAAAGGGCATCAACATAGTACCATACCTCGACGACCTTCTACTGATAGCTCAATCAAGATATCAAGCGGAAGATCACAAGAGAATAGTGATCAATCATCTTCAGGAATTAGGATGGTTAATCAACAAGGAAAAGAGCCAGTTGAACCCGTCCCAGAACCTACAGTTCATAGGATTAAACCTGGATACTGTCAAGGAGATAGTGTCATTATCTCCCAACAGAATAAAGTTAATCTCTTCAAAAGTGAGAAAGTTCAGGAGATCAACAAGTCACACGGTACAGGATTGCATGACCATTCTAGGGCACATGGTCTCAGCCTCTCAGATAGTTCCCTGGACAAAGCTTCACATGAGGCCCCTCCAGAGATGCTTTCTGTCTCATTGGGACAAGAATCCACTCAACACCTTACAGACAATTCCAGTTCATGCATCAATAAAAAAAAGACCTAGAATGGTGGATAACCCAGAAAAATCTAAAGAAGGGATCCTCAATAAACAATCCAAGATGGCAGAAGATCACGACAGACGCAAGTCTGACAGGATGGGGAGGATGGTTTCAGAACAAGTCAGTACAGGGAGTTTGGTCTCTAAAGGAACAAGGGCTCCACATAAACATCTTGGAGTTGAGAGCTGTCTATCTCTGCTTAAAAAGGTTCAAGAAGCTAATCAAGAACAAAGCAGTACAGGTAATATCGGACAGCATGACTACTGTCATGTACCTAAAGAACCAGGGGGGCACAAGAAGTCGGACATTAAACACAGAAGCAAGAAGGGTTCTATTATGGGCAGAGAAAAACCTGACAGCTCTATCAGCAATTCACATTCCGGGTGTTCAGAATTGCCAGGCAGACTACCTAAGTCGCACCAGGTTAGACCAGGGGGAATGGGCTCTAAACCAGGAGATATTCAATCAGATAAAATCAAGATGGGGTCAACCTCTAATAGACCTGATGGCATCACCAGAAAATGCAAAATGCCAGTTATTCTTTTCCAGAAGAAAACACCACCAGGCGTTAGCAGTGGACGCAATGACCCAGAATTGGCAATTCAGCCTGGCATATCTTTTTCCCCCAATTCCTTTGATTCCAAGAGTTCTCAAGAAAATCAAACAAGAAAGAATAAATGTCATCTTAATAGCACCGAACTGGCCAAGGAGAGTATGGTACTCGGATCTAATCAACATGTCCATAGAGGAACCATGGATTCTACCTCAGAGGCCAGACTTGCTGAGCCAGGGCCCAGTCTGGCATCCCAATCCAAGTTTTTTGAAGCTAACAGCATGGAAGCTGAAAGGAACTCCTTAAGATCCAGAGGTCTAACAGAATCAGTGATCTCCACTATGATATCTGCAAAGAAGTCATCTACCTCTTGTGTCTACAATAGAGTGTGGAAGACATTTTCAGCATGGTGCTCAGCCAACACTATTGATAGGCATTCTATTTCTACTCCACATGTCTTGAGTTTTCTTCAGCATGGCTTTGAACAAGGATTGAGACCATCATCACTTAGAGTCCAGGTATCAGCCATCTCTGCATGTTTGGTAAAACAATTTTCAGAGGATGAACTTATTAAAAAATATCTTAAGGCAATCGATAAGATCAGGCCCAGAATAAAGAACATCATTCCACCATGGGATCTTAATTTAGTACTCAATCAACTGACTACTTCTCAGAAGTTTGAACCAATTGATAAGAGTTCTACGAGATTTCTAACACTCAAGACAGCATTCTTAGTTGCTATTACATCTGCCAGAAGAGTGAGCGAATTGCAGGCCCTCTCTTCAAAAGAACCTTACATCATATTCCATAAGGACAAGATAGTCCTTAGAACAAAGACTGAGTTCAGGTCCAAGGTAGTAACATCATTCCATCTTAATCAAGAAATAATACTACCCTCATTTTTTCCCAATCCTAAAAATTTGGAGGAGATACGTCTGCACAAATTGGATTTATTAAGATGTGTGTCTGAATATCTAAAAAGAACAGCCTTATTCAGAAAGTCGGATTCCCTTTTTGTGCATTACCAAGGAAAATTCAAAGGTCTTCCTGCTTCCAAGCCTTCTATTGCACGCTGGATTACTGAATGCATCAGAGAAACATATCTGGAGGCAGGCAGAATTCCTCCCAAGACAATCAGAGCTCACTCTACTAGAGCAGTTTCTACATCCTGGGCTGCTAAGAATTCAGCTACCACCGAAGAACTGTGCAAAGCTGCAACTTGGTCATCTATAACAACATTCATAAAGCATTACCATCTGGATGTCCAGTCTGCCAAAGCATCAAAATTTGGGAAAAAAGTTTTGAAAACCGTCAACATTCCGGTTTGGTAAGAATTCATTACAATTTTTCTTATGTCTATACATATCTGTTGGTCTGAATTTTTTTCAGGTTCACAGATTGGGCAGCTGTGTTCTCTCATTTTTTGTTTGAATTCTTGGGATATCCATGCAGTTCATTATAGCATTTTTATATTATTACCCTCCCTTAATCTTCTAGCTTTGGTATATCCCATAGAAGTCAATTGCCGTGGAAGGGGACACAGAAGAAAGGGAGAAATTTACTTACCGATATTTCCTTTTCTTCTGTGTCCCCCCACGGCACTCCCTGCCCTTTTTTTCGTATAACCTATCTATATTAATCTCTTCTTAGCTCTGACAAAAGTTGACTGTCGGAGGAGGAGGGACATGGCTTTAAATACTTTTCAATTGGTCCTACACCAGCTGGATAGGAGGAGACAAGCCCCATAGAAGTCAATTGCCGTGGGGGGACACAGAAGAAAAGGAAATATCGGTAAGTAAATTTCTCCCTTTCCTGTCTTTTTTTTTTTTTTTTCAGGGGTGGGGGTTTGGATTTTTTTTCTTTTGTTCTGTACTTTGAACAACAACTTCACTTTGGTTGTATTAAAATATTTTTTATGTCTACTTTTTATCTTTCTCCGTGAGAACTGTCTGCATAGCAATGTGGTTATCACTGAGGAGTGACTAGGAGGCATTTTGCTTTTAGTTACATTTTCCTGGGTTCATACGGATGGTCGGTTGTGAGAAAGTAGAATATATCAACTTTTAATTGGAGGTCTGCAGCTCTTGGAAGAAATCAAGTACAAATAAACAAACCAACAATCTAGGTGTCCTGTACTTTAATGATTTAGCAAAAATGGTATGTAGTTAGCGCTACTTGTTAAGCAAAAATGCATATTTTCCTTCTATCATATAGCATATTTCTGTGTATTCATTATTTAAAAAGAAATGAGAGGTACAGAAAGAAAACTAAAGAGGAAGAGGAGAAGGTTGATTGATCAGTGAATGCAGGGCAGACAGAGAGTGAAAATGAGAGAACAGGCAACCAGGATCGGCTAAAGACATCCAGCTGTGCATATCGTCAGGATATTCTCACATGACAAAAGGCAAATAAGGCAGCTTTTCACTCGTAACATTCACCTGTGTGAATGGAACATCTGCCTGTTCTTGTGAGATTATGATGAATTCTTGCAAAAAAAAAAAAAATCAACCCAGCTTCAATGGAGGTGATGCAGTCAATAAGCTACTTATAGCAGAACTAGTACCTGATAAGAATTTAGGTGACTTTGAAAGAGTGTTAAAAAACACCTATATGTTACACCTATATGTTACTTTGCCATCTTTAAAATTAAAAAATAGGATGAGGTATTTAGCTTTATTTATTTGTAAATGTATGCAAATTGGCTAGTACCAGCTGGCAGTCCTCCTCCCTCCCACCTACCTGGGTTCTCCCTCATACGCTCCCTCCCTTATACTTATTTTAGTATCTGCAGACAGGGTTATCCATAATGCCTCTTTCTCTGCTTAAAAGATGATGTAACTATTGTTATTTTAATAGGAAAGTAGCGCCCACTAATTATAACCATCCACTTGCGTACCCCTCTGGCACTCTAGGGGTTAAGTAACACATTGTTTTGCAATGTGTTGCGTACCCCTCTGGCACTCAAAGGGTTAATATGGTCAGAAAATACTAATAGCCTCTCTGAATTTTTTCCATGCTCTTTTGTTTAAGTACCACCAAATCATTACTGACATAGTGATATGCACATCAATACTAGTATTACCCTGAATAAGTCCGGCATTACTGAGAAATCCAACTTGTTCTGAGACTCACCGGCAGGCATCTTGCTGTAGTGGCATCTGTGTGCCTGCATCGTCAGTCCCTTCTTGTACCTTAACCCCTTAGCGACAATGGACGTACATGTACGTCCTCTGTGGCTGTCACTTGGTGACAGAGGACGTACATGTACGTCCAGGAAATCCGGATCCCCGTGCGCCTGCACACCGTTCGGGGACTCCGGATTCTTCTGAAGAAAAAAAAAAAATGTTAGACGGGCGTTAAGTGACAGCCGCGTCTGTAAAGCTGTCAGCAGGAGATCCGTGTCGGTCGACACGCTGGTGCTTGAGAAGTGCCGGGATCTCGTTATTTACACGGAATCCCTTCATTGGAATGGTCTAAAACGTGTGCCTGAACACTAGGCACACGTTTTAGACAATTCCAATGAAGGGATTCCGTGTAAGTAACGAGATCCCGGCACTTCTGAAGCACCAGCGTGTCGACCGACACGGATCTCCTGCTGACAGCTTTACAGCTGTCAGCAGGAGAAATCAAACTTTAAATGCCCGTATCTCTTAAACCATAGTGGTTTAAGAGATACGTTTTTTTGCATTTAGATCAGCTTTTTAAGCTCTTCTAAATGCAAAAAAGTTTTTTTTAGACATTACTAACACTTTAAGGACGCTCACTAACTCTGTCTGCATCACTGAAGAAACTGCCAACAACTGTCATGTCCACCTCTGTAGATATCCAGGACTCATTAAAATGTTATGTCTTGAACCAAGGCACATGGGAAATTATGATTTTCTGGCTTTATTAAGTTAAATGGGGGATATTCGGAGGTGTTTATTCCCCTTTAAACCTTTGATTGCCAGAGGTGGAAAGGAGAGTAGTGTGGCATGCCTTTCAGTACTTGCTAATTTGCATGATTAAAAATAAAGCTAAATATGTCAGAAAATATTGTTTTAAATATAGAAGCAGCTGACATAGCATACATGTGATTTTGAAAGCTCTCTTTGTTGTTATAAAGTGTTAGCTCCACATTAATGTGAATATTGTCCAACTGAAAGTGGTTGTTGATGCACACTGAAAACTACCAAATGCAACATGCCTACATTGCCAGTTTAGTGCGTATTGGCTTTAGTGTGCGACAACAAATTAGAGCCCTGAAGAGAAACTTTAGGGGCCATTGACCCTGGCATCCAAGATTTCTCTGACCTTTACATGATGGTCTGTACTCAATAAGCTGAAGAGGTGCCATTTTGGTGCAAACAAACTACGTGGGGGAGTGACAATTCCCTTTGAGTGCCAGAGTGGTATCTAATGCATTGCAAAGCAATGCGCTCAATAACTCTGTCATTCAAAGGGTTAAAGCCTTATTTAGATTAATGGACATGTTTATTTGCTTCATATTGCAGTGTTGGATTGCCCTGTAATTGCTCCACTTAGCTTTTACACATAAAGTCTGTAAGGCTTTCCTTTAACAATAAAAAGTGGAGATGACTTCTCCAGTGATATCTCTTCTCCAGTTCCTATGTTATTCTGTGGAGCCAATGCACTATGATTTTTCCAACTTTAGGGCTCTTAGTTCATTGGCTCCATAGAATAACATAGGAACTGGAGAAGAGATATCACTGGAGAAGACATCTCCACTTTATCACGCCTTTGTGCATATATACAGGGACAGATAAACAAGCAATGAAGTCTCCAAGTGATGAATAATATAAATATAAAAAATATCTACTCACTCATTCAAATTGATGAGGCCAACGAAAGTCCCCATCAGATTCAATTCCTTTTGGTGTGCAGCACCTCAATGGAACTCCGTTCTCTTTCCTTCGTATAAAGCTGTCAATCAACTTGGGAGTCTTTGTGGGATATCTCCTACTTGTATGTCTATGATTTCTGGTCTGGTATGCCTCAGAATAAATTCAGAAAACATCCTTTCTTTTGTGTTGCTTCTATGGTTAGGACATACTCCTGCCTGCCAACTGGCTAAATCAGAGGCTAAGAGTCATCATGTGTAATGCTAAAGCTCAAGCTTCCAAGGATAATGTTCCCTCAGAGTCCTCTTGTACGGAGGAAAACGGCACCTCCAAAATGAAAACTTGTCTTGGATGTGACAATAAGAATCAGGCTGTGGATCCTGAGCAGCTGTGTCCATATTGTCCACGTAAAGTAGTAGGAAAAGGGATATGGTCCCAATTTCAAGAATTTTTGAGTTGGATTAAGGCATCTATGCAGGAGACATTCAAGGTTATGCAGGAAGGAGGACTGTCAAGGAAGAGACAAAACTTGGCCCCAGGAGAAGGCACTTCTCGCTTGATGAAAAAGAATAGCTAGATGTGGTCCCAGATTCTGAACTTCCATCTGAGGAGGAAGGTTAGATTTTGAAAACACAGGTGCATTTAATATGGATAAGATGGATGTTGTTGGTTTTTTTTTTTTGTTTTTTGTTTTTTTTAAAGAAGAAGAACAGTAGGAAAATAGAGAAATTTACTAACCGATATTTCCTTGTCTTCTGTGTATCCCCACGTCACCAATCAACCATGGGATTTCCTTCCTTCCTCCAGCTGGTAGGAACATTCAATTTAATTTATATAGGATACACCCCCAACCATCGCCAGTTATACTTTTGTCCTCGCTGAAAAATACATATAATATAGCAAGGTTAAGGGTGGGTGTGACGTGGAGATACACAGAAGAAAAGGAAATATCGGTTAGTAAATTTCTCTATTTCTTCTGTGTACTCCACGTCACCAATCAAATATGGGAATTTCCCAAACAAAAAAGAGAGGGAGGGAAATTAGCATACTCAACTGAAAACACAGAATAACAGTTACCTTATAGCATACAAAGCATATGGGAAAGTACAATATGAAAAACAGATTTAATCATACCCTTTTATTGCAGAATCAGGATTGCAGGATTCCTCGTCCAAATCTTGCGTCCACAGAGGTGGAGATAGAGGTCCAAGTGGCTGTTTTACACAGTTCTTCAGCAGAAGCATTAGCCTTCGTTGCATGATGTGGCCATTGCTCTTGTGGAATGAGCTTTTACCTTAAGTGGGGGATCTAATTTCGCCTCACGATATGCAGAGATTATGCACTGCCTGATACAACTGGCAACTGACTGCTTAGATGCCGCAGAACCCTTTCTCATACACATGTATTGGAGAAATAAACTGACTTCATAAAATCTGCAGACACATAACAAGGTCTAAAGAGTGTAATCTTTTCTCTTGCTTTGGAGATGAACAGAATGAAAGCAGAATGATTTACTGGTTTTGATGGAATTCTGAAACTACCTTTCCGCTAAAGGACCAGCTTGTCCTGGTGAAAGGGCAAATAGGGGGCCTGGCAGGAAAGGGACTGCAATTCATTGACCCTCTTGGCAGAGGCTATAGCTGTTAAAAAGATGGCTTTCCAGGTCAAATGTCTTAATGACACTTGCTCAAGTGGTTCAAATAAGGGGGAATCAATGAGTTATGTCAAGACAATGTTCAAATCCCATGCAGGCACAATCTCCCTAATCCTAGGACGCATCCTCTCTACCGCTCTTACAAATCTTTTTATTAAATTCTCTTCTGCCCAGTGTTTGGTCACGACTGCTGAGAGAGCAGAAATTTGGACCTTTATAGAAGCTGGGCTTAGGCCCGTGTCAAACCCGTTCTGCAAAAATTCCAGTATAACAGGGGCATTAACCTGATGTTTATGAATCTTGTTTTTGATACACCATATCTTTAGAGTAGCCTTTTTTCTACCAGAAAGAATGGTGTCAGCCACCCTGTTAGAGACTCCTTGGGATATTAGAGTCTGCCGCTCAATCTCCAGGCTGTCAGACAGAAAAAATTGGGGTGTGGATGGAACAATGGCCCCTGTGACAGTGGATACTCTCTCTCTCTCTCTCTCTCTCTCCGTTAATGTCCAAGGTTTCTGACTGGACATTCTGACCAGTTCCGAATACCAGGTGCGTCTTGGCCACCTTTGGGCAATCATTATGACTTCTGCTTTTTCCATTTTTACTTTCCTTAGGACTTCCCTGACCAAGGGAATAGGAGGAAAGATGTATGCCAGCGAGAATTTCCAAGAATGTTTCAAAGCATCCTGGCCTAATGCTCTGCCTACTTGCCATCTTGAGAAGAATTGGTTGCATTTGTGATTTTCTGGGCTCGCCATTAGGTCTATTACTGGGGTTCCCATCCTCCTGATGATCTGCTGGAACACATCCTTGTTTAGGGACCATTCCTCTGGATGTACATTGTTCCTGCTCAGGTAGTCTGCTTGTATATTCTGTATTCCAGCTATATGGGAAGCCGTGATTGAGGTTAAGTTTTTTTCTGCCCATCGGAATATTTGAGCCAGTTCCCTGTTTAGACTTGCACTCTTTGTTCCTCCCTGGTTTCTGACATACATGACCGCTGTCATGTTGTGTGATCTGATGTGGACAGTTGTATTCCTTAGATCTTCTCTGAATTGTAGTAGAGCATATCTTATTGCTCTGAGTTCTAATATGTTTATGTGCAATAACTTTTCCTCTATGGACCATGTACCCTGAATTGTTCCTGATTCCCAGACTGCTCCCTATCCCAGAGGACTGGCGTCTGTGGTGATGATATTCCAGAAAGGATCTGCTAGTGATGTTCCCTTTTTTAGGTTTCTTTTGTTTGTCCACCATATAAGATCTTGGCAAACCTCTGATGACAAGCTTATCCTCTGAAGTGGGTTTTGTTGATGTTTGTTCCAATATTTCAGGAAATAACATAGCAGATGTCTTTCATGGAACCTTGCCCAAGGTACCACCTGGATTGCTGATATCATAATGCCCAGGCATCGCATAAATAGGTGAGCTAAATGGCTCTTCTTTTTCCTGAATTTTTTTACATTTCTCACTATGTTGCTTTATCCTCTCTTCTGATAAAATTATAGTTCTAGTTGGAACTAGATGACTCTTTTGAGAATTTATCATCCAACCTAGATTTGAAAGATGGTTTACAATCATATTTGTGTTTATGATGGCCTGTCTTCTTGATTGAGCTATTATAAGGAGGTCGTCCAGGTATGGGACGATCAAAGCTCCTTTTTCTCTTATTGGTTCTAATGCCGCAGCTAGAATCTTCGTGAACACTCTGGCGGCTGTGGAGAGACCGAATGGAAGTAATGTGAATTGAAAGTGCTGGTCTCCTAGAACATAGCTTAGATATTTCCGATGTTCTTTCTTTATCAGGATATGATAATACACGTCCTGTAGATCCTTCTGGGAATACTGATCTTATCACTGACTTCACTGATTCCATTTTGAATGTTCTTTTCACTAGGCATGAGTTCAGCCCCTTGAGATCCAGGAGGGTTCTGCATGAACCCGATGGTTTTGGAACCATAAACAAGATAGAATAAATTCCTGCAAATTTCTGATCTATTGGGACTGGTTGAATTACTCCTTTTTCTAGAAGGGTCTGGATTTCCAAATTCAACAGTTTCCCTTTCCTTGGGTTGGTCGGAACTTTGGATGTTAGGAATCTGTGAGTTATTGGGGTCTGCCTAAATGGAAGCGTATACCCCATTTCCAGAATCTGCTGGACCCAGCTGTCTGATGATACCCACTGGTCCTGAAAGAAATGCAGGCGACCCCCCCACCTGCTGAATATTAGAATTATTTCTTGAACTGTTGCTTTTTGGAGTAATCCTTCCGGTATGCTCCCCTGGGTGTTTGGTACGAGGATTGTTTTCTCTGATCGAACGGTTTCCCCTAGTATCTCTTGGACTCTTGAAAGGAATAGTATTTATTCCTATATGATGTTGATCTAGGAGGAGATCTTCGTTTCCTTTCCTGAGATAGGAACACACTTTTCCCTCCTGATATATTTTTTAACTATGTCTTCCAGTTGATCGCCATATAGCATATCACCTTTAAAGGGAAGGTTAACTAATTTGCTCTTAGATGAGGCATCTGCTCCCCGGTGCTCTTCTGGAAGCCACTGAAAGTGCAGATGATCTGGCTCCCAATTTTACTGAGTCAATGGAGACATCGCAAATAAAAGTTATTGGCGTCTTTGATTGCTGAAACTTCTCTGGCCAACTTAGACCTGGAGGTACCTGATTCTATGCTCTCTTCCAGGATAGTTATCCATATTCGCATAGCCCTGGATACACATGCTAGGGCTGTAGCAATTTGAATATTGCTTCCAATAAGATAAAATTGCCTTTTGAGGGCTGATTCTAACTTCCTCTCCATGGAATCTTTTAATGAAGACCCGTCCTCTAATGGTATAGTGGTGTGTTTAGCTAGCCTAGCTATGGCTGCATCTACCTTGGGTGGGGATATCCAGTCTTTAATTTCTGATTGGTCAAAGGGGTACATCTTGCCAAATCTTTTGGTAACCGAGGATCTTTTGCCAATCTTATGCCACTCTTCAGATATAATATCAGAAATTGATTGATGTACTGGAAAACTTAGAGTTGTTTTTTGCTTCCTATAAAGGCTGCATCCATGATGCCCAAATCCTTTTGTTCATCTACCAACCCTAAGGATTTACGTATGGATCTTAAAAAAACGTCAATCTTGTCTAAGGCAAATTCTCCTGAATTCTCTACTATTTCTCCTTCCTCTCCTTCCAAGGAAAATTCAGAGGGCCCCTGGCTATTTCTGTCTTCATTATCTGTTACCCTGGGGGAGGATGTACCCTCCCAAGGGTCCTCTAATCTCTGCATTTTCTTGGGGACTACAGATTCCTGCATTGCAGAGAAGGTCTCTTGCACAGAGACCTTCATCCAAGACAGGAAGTCCTGAAACTGACCTGACATCTCCTGAAGGGCTGCTTTCTTTAGGCAATCCTGGCAAAGTTTGGCATTTTCAGAGGCTGGTAACTTCCTATCACAGTTAGAACAAGACCTGGTTTTCTGGGGTTTTTCTTCCATAGGGGGACCTGTATCAGTTTTATCCTGCTTGAAGAGGATTTAGCTGAAGACATCCTAAAACCTAACCTTTACTAAATTTATTTTAAACTTCCCTAATTCTGATAAGAACTAAAACCTTACCTGCTACCATGCTGCTTGTCCTTTTATTCGGCGTGCATTCTATTGGTGAAATGTACGTCGGGCTTAGCCTGATGTAGTAGGAATCCTATCCGGATGTAGATACAACTTCCTTCCAGATTCAGATCTGCTTCCATTACCACATGTGCGTCACACTGAAACGCACTATGCCCTAGTGCTCTTAGCTTATACCCGGTTTGCAGGGCTTTTCTTCCACGTTCTGAAGGGTTACATTGGTGCCACTCCTGTACTGAAGGGTAGCAGGAGGAAGACTACCACCCGGTCCTGGACATGTTGGGGAAACCAACCCCTACTGAATGCCAGCTCTGTTTCTCTGCTGAGACGCTTTCTTCTTTTCTCCCTCATGGTTGCTTCTATCGTAGTAGCGATATTCAGGTAACCCTCTGTAGCAGAGGCTTTCCTCATCATTTTGTTATTTCCACTTGATGACAGAGGCATACACCTCCTGTCCTCCAGCTGCTAGGACCAGAAATAACTGACGATGGTTGGGGGTGTATCCTATTTAAATTGAATTGAACGGTCCTACCAGCTGAAGGAAGGAATTAAATCCCATGTTTGATTGGTGACATGGAGTACACAGAAGAAAGTCTAGGGCTGAAGTCCATCAAGATCTGAACATCATGGATACAGCATTTTCACCAGTTTTTCCATTCATCAATCTGGAGCTGGACAAGTCAGAATGGAATATGGATGAAAAAAGAAGGAGTGTCTCAAGAAGATTTCAGAACATTCATACTTTCAAGGAAGAGGAAGTCAAGCCTTGGACACACCCTCAAAAATTGATGCAGCTATAGCTCATTTGGCAAAAAGAACCTTACATGCCCTGGAGGATGGCTCCTCCTTAAAAATCCAATAGAGTCAAACATTGATGTCCAAGAAGGCAGTATGCAGTCACCAGACAAAACCTTAAAGCTGCCACAGCCATGACATGTATTGCACATACAATGTGGATATGGCTATCAGAGCTGGAGAAAAAATATTGTTTTTTATTTCAAGTTCAAAACTCATTAAAGGCATGGCGATCGTGAAGGAAGCAACTAACATTTCATTCAAGTTGATTGCTCAACACTATCTAATATAGCAAGCGGACTTTGTGATTGAAGTCCTGAAATGTGGATACCTCCTCAAAGAGTAGGCCAGTGGCCCTCCTTTCGCGAACTCTCTTTGAGGAGCTGCTGAAAGAAATTATTAAAAATGTGTCAGACCATCTATTCATTTCCAAGGAATGTTAAAGAGACTACCACCATCAAAAACTTCTATTTCCATATGTATTACAGAATGTAAAAATTAGCATTTTCAGAAGCATGATTGGAAATGCCCCTAAGAATCAGGGTTCACTTTTAAAAGGTTGCATTCAAAAGAGCGTGCAACCATGTATCGCATGAACTGTGTCACCAGGATAAAAATGGCGACCTGAGAATCTTGCATTGCATGAAAGCACAAGATTATCAGGTCTCGCTATGAAACATCGCAATCTAGTGTGAAGTGTCAGGTCTGCTAAGTTGCTGTCACCACCTGGTGGGTAGGGACCTGATTGATGCCGACACTGGTACAGAAGCTAGGGTGCAAAGCTAGGGTGCAAAGCTAGAGGGCGAAGCTAGAGATCGGTGATGGCATGCCAGGTACTCCTGTGCTACAGCCAAGGCTGCGTTAGATGAACTGGTCGCAAAGCCAGATTGTTCCACCTCAGTTGAGCCGGGGTGCAACCAGGATAGGAGTACGCTGGGAACCATTTAAAACCAGGCTGGTGGGACAGGCAGGAAACAGAGAGGAGGGTCTTCAATGCCAAGGACAGGAGAATACAGAATGGTCCTGAGTAAGCTATAGTCAGAACCAGGGGCTGGAGATTCAGAATGGTCAGGAGCAAGCTGTAGTCAGAACCAGGGACTGGAGATTCAGAATGGTCAGGAGCAAACTGTAGCCAGAACCAGGGGCTGGAGATTCAGAATGGTCAGGAGCAAGCTGTAGTCAGAACCAGGGACTGGAGATTCAGAATAGTCAGGAGCAAACTGTAGTCAGAACCAGGGGCTTGGAGATTCAGAATGGTCAGGAGCAAGCTGTAGTCAGAACCAGGGACTGGAGATTCAGAATGGTCAGGAACAAGCTGTTGTCAGAAGCAGGGACTGGAGATTCAGAATGGTCAGGAGCAAGCTGTAGTCAAAAACCAGAAGGACAACCAAATGCAAACTCTCAAGAGTCACTAAGAGCTCGCGGAACGGGCACTCTATGTTTGGAGTAGCCCTTTCAAATAACAGGTGTTAGCCAATAGGAGTGGGAGAGGAGAGGGGCTCGCCAACGAACCCTACATGATAGGCGGAGGCTCAGTGAAAGGCCAGTGGAGCCGGGTGCATGCGCAGACTCCAGAAGGAGGACCTCGGCGTCCTGCGCATGCGTCACAGGCCAGCCACACCAACCCAGAAGAGAACAACCTGCCGCGAGCGAGAAGCGGCCGGCAGGTGGGGAGGAAGCAGTGACAGTCGCCAGGATAAAAATAGCGACCTGATAATCTCACACTGCATGAAAGCGCAAAATTCTCAGGTCTCTTTATGAAACATCACAAACTAGTGTCAGGTCTGCTAATTTCAATGTATACTGTGTGCAAGGGGGGCGTTAACCCTTTGTATTGTAATAAAAAACGTGACATGCTGCATGCATCTGCAGTCAGGTCTGCTAGTTCAGATGAACATATCAGAGAAAAGTTAATCTAAAGCCATGTAAAATCAATGTGCAAAATCAACCGCCACGCTCTGTATCTAAACAACTTACAGTTCTTGAATATATGACAGCAGTGTTGATGACCGCTGCTCCGCACTCTTTCTCCCTCTCTCTCTCTGAGTGTAGACTGACAGAGCGGAGCACACAGAGAGAGAACGAGCCCGGGGCAGCGCTCATCAACACTGCTGTCATATAGACATCCTGTATATCTATACCTCCTTTTATATAGGAAAGTACCCTATTTGCTTTTGCAGCAGCTTTGAAGTCTACTATCTGTCAGTACTTCTAAATATATCTCTGAGGATTGCCCAGGTAGTTTCCCATTTATTTTATATTAGTATAAACAAATTAAAATGCATTGGGCCCTGGTCTGAACACAGTGGCACTCCACTTTAGACAAACTTGAAAATGTTCCATTTACAACAACTCCATCTATCATTTAACCAGTTTTCTATCCCAAAGAGAAGCCTTTTATTTTATACTAGTGTAAAAGCCTGTGTACATGGGCCAAAGTGTGTAAAGACATTTTCAGAGTGTTAATATATTATCCTATATAATAATTCGCTAAATCGCGTGTAACGCCATGACATGCGCAGTAGACACTGCTGCACGTGCTGCAGTCACGCGTAGTAGAGACTGCCCGCGCCGCGGCTGATACAGAGCTGGGCGCATGAGACTACCAGAACGCACTACACCTCCCAGCATTCTGTGCGTTCGGACAGTCTGTATTGTGCATGAGACTTCCCAAACACACAGAATGCTGGGAGGTGTAGTTCTGCTGTAGTACACATGCAGTCATGCGCAGTAGAGACTGCCCAAACGCACAGAATGCAGAAAACGTTACTACACCTCCCAGCATTCTGTGCGTTCAGGCAGTCTGTACTGCGCATGACTGCATCAGACAAACATACATCTGGCCTTTTATTATATGTAGATAGATAAATAGTAACTAGAAGTGAGGCCCAGAATCAAAAGCTTTTTGCAAAATTGAAAATAAGCTACATCAGCAGCAATAACCTTGTTCAAGCCACTACCTACCCTTTCGTAGAATGCAAGCAAAATAATTTGACATGATATATTCTTAAAACCATGCTGGCTCCTACTAATAATGTTATTGACTGTAATATGAACCTGAATACTAACTGTTTCCAGTCTCTTTTGCAGAACAAAAGTGTAATACAACATGTAAACTGATTTAATTCTCTGTAAAACAAAGTGAACTTGTCTTATGGTGACAGGTCTACTTTAACTACTACTACTGTACTTATTTCAATTTTGTCTGACCCATTAACACTTTGCCTCCCAAGTGTCCATTTTTGAGACCCAAATCCTTCTGTCCCTCTTTCCCACTCTGGTGTCCCTTGTTGTAGATCAGACTGTGTGGTGTGTACCGTATATAAGTGGATCACATTGCTGCACAGCAATAACACATTAAAGGGATATTAATGTTTTATAATAAAAGCAGTTCTAATTAATCATCATAGTATTTGGACTTTGGAGAGTGTTATTTCAATTCTGTCAGAGTTTCAATGACAAAGTATCCCCCTCCCGCCCCTTTTACTGATGTAACACTGTTCAGCCAGATCAGAAGGGAAGTGCCCAGGTAGATTGCAGAGAGGGACAATCTTTAATTAACCCCTTAGTGACAGCCGCGTGCATATGCGGCTGTCACCTTAATGCCCAGCTAACTTTTTTTTTTTTTTTTTAAACGAGTCCGGAGTCCCTGAACGGTGTGCAGCCGCACAGAGACACGGAATTCCAGGACTTACCAGGGAGGGTAAACTTTGCTTGTAAATATCTCCTAAACCATAAAGGTTTGAGAGATAAGACTTATATCGTTCTTCATGTTTTTTTAATGCCTACAAAATAAAATAAAGATAAAACGAAGTATTACTATCCCTTTAATGTTTGTTTACACATCAGTATAAATGGTTATAAATTAGGCTGTGGAAATAAATAAAATACTTTGGTTTTGCTGTAATCCTTGTATTAAAATGCATAAAGAGCTGTCAGTAGGTCGGGAAGCAAGCAAGACATTTTTTGTAATGTCCCTCCCATCAGCCACACCTCCTCACACACCATGTAAAACAAAAGTGCCCTTTCTGGCCATTTGAAATCGTGCGGCGATCAATTCATTGCTTCTCAGTGCTTTGTTCACCCCTCTGGCACTCAACGGATTAATGTATTTTTACACTGTGTACCATGCTACAAAAAAATTTGAGTAAAAGAGAAGAAACGTGTTAAAATAACACTTGATGAAAGCTGTGATTGCTGCAGTCACTTAGCACAGTACGTTAGTTGTAATCCAACTTCTTTGTTGTATTTGGTTATGTCTGGGCTGTCACACGTAAATGGATACATTCTCACATCCTCCTTATGTTGTTATAAATCCAAGATTATTCTGTCTTGTAGGTGACTTGTTTGTCGAGATGTGGAACAAGTTATGGTAGGAAAGGCCAAGGCTAGCCCTTAGCACAATGTACTTGTAGATTGGATATTGTGAACTGTCTATGGTGTGAGAGCTGCTGACGCTTTATACTTAATATTTGTAAGAAGTGAGGGGTATCATATCAGATTTGGGCTTTATCATCTGAGTGGCAAAAGGTATCCAACACATTGCAAATCAAATGGTTAAGTTTTATCATTATTACACATTACCAGCAATATTTAATTCATAGATCTGCCAAGTCTAAAGATCATGTTTCCCTTCAGACTCTTCTGGAACTCTGGTCCATATTTATTAAAGCAAACTGGAGTACACCATAGGGGACAATCAAAGGGTTAAAATCCCAATTTAGGCTTTTCTTTCTCTTTGTGTTTTGTTACATTATTTCACGGTAGTTGCGGGTCCTGTTCCCAGGGTTGGGGTGCGTGGCCTGGGGCACCCCACTTGCCCCTGTTAGGGGTGCTTGTTTGGGGCTCTCTGTTTTGGCCTTGTACCATCCTTTTTAGATGCTGAGCCGGTAGATATTCCTTCTTGGCCTACAATTGCTTGAACTCTTTTTTTTTTTTTTACATATGTATGTTGAACCATGATTATGCTGTGACTAACACAGCTACGCCCTCTAGCTATACAAGGATGATAGTCATAGTGTTTCCTTTCCAGAGACATGAATATGGACTAAAGGGTTTGGAATTCCTCTACATGCTCTTCCCTTCAGGAGATAGGAATGTATCAATAGATGGTGTAAGACTTGATTTGCTTGATTTGCTTGTCGTCTGTGAACTACCACCCCTTAGAAACATGGCCCCAAATAATTACCCATCTGGCGACTAGCTGCTCATTAGCGCTAGTCGCCAGAATTATTACAGCGTTCCTGAGATTTATACACTGCTCTGGGAATGACAGGCTGGGAACAGCACAGACATCTTTCCATAGTGACGTCTGTGCGCCTGCGTTGTCAGTCCCAGCATGCTCTATGAGGCGTTGCTAGGATCCGTTCGGCTTCAAAAGGGACTGACATAGTGATGTCTGCGCGGTTTCCTGCCTGTCATTCCCGGAGCAGTGTATAAATCTCAGGAACGCTGTAATAATTCTGGCGACTAGCGCTACTGAGCAGCCAGTCGCTAGATGGGTAATTATTTGGGGCCATGTTTCTAAGGGGTGGTAGTTCCGCTTTAACTTTTGCCTGTTCACACTATAACTTAACCCTTTGAGTGCCAGAGGGGTACAGAACGCATTGCTTTGCAATGCGTTCTGTACCCTTCTGGCACGCAAAGGGTTAATAGAATGTGTATATCGTTAAGAGGTTAAAAAAAAAAAAAAAAAAAAAAGCCCAATTTAATTTGACAAGAATGTTTGTCTCCTGTGCTGCAGTTGATATAATGGCCTTTGTCACTTTCCCCCTAATCCGTAATTTTGTATTTTTATTTGTTATACAATGAAAATTTCAGTTGATTTAGATGAGTCTTTTAACCCTTTGAATCCGGGAAATGTCTCAATTTGCAGTCTGTTGGAGACCCACCCACCATTCAAGTGGTTAACCCTTTGGCAAATCGATGCATTGCTTATAAATCTGGCACACAAAGGGTTAAAAGATCTATTTAACTCAGAGACAGTGTTGTTGATTTATTTTCCATGGTGAAGTTGGTTTGTCTTTATATAAATGCCCTAGTGCAGAGGTAGTCAGTTGCTGGACCTCCAGCTTTTGGGGACAACAAGTCCCATCATCCTCAACCGGCCAACTGTTGGTTGGAGATGATGGATTTTCAGCACTTGGGAACCACAGCAATTGACTGCCTAAAGTTCCTTCTTTTGGCTCTTGGATGTTGTATCGTTACTTAATCCTTCGAGTGCCAGAGGGGTACGCCCCCCCCCCCCCTTAAAGTACCCACCTCAGTTTTTCAACCCATCTACACCAGAACCCTAATGCACACACAATATCTAATCTGCATTCCTCTAACACAGATGGGAAAAAGTGGCCTGCAGGTCTAATTTTTTTTTTTCTGGATAGCCATACACACAGCAGTGCTGCTCCATAGAAACTACCATTTCTGGCTTTCTCTGCAAAGGAAGATAAGAAGCACAACACTGTTACAATTTTTAAAGTGATAGTAATGTTTCACAAAAACAGCAGCACCAATTAATCTTCATAGTATTTGAGCCATAGAGAGTGTTATTTCAATACTGTGAGCTTTGTAGTTCAAGAGTAATTGAATGATAAAGTTTCCCCTCCTGCCCCTTTTACCTAGTTTAAGCCCCCGCTCCTCAGATGTGGAGTCCAGTCTATAGACCAGGCAGCTCACATCAAGGGTCAAAATTCTTACTGTGAGAACAATGAAATTCCTGACCCCCTTGACAGGTTGTTCAGCTTTTTCCCTTATCTTAATTGAAGATTGTCCCTCTCTGCGATCCACATGGACACCACCCTGCTGCCCTGAGGTGAGCAGTGTTATATCAGTAAAAGGGGCGCGAGGGGGATACTTTATCATTCAATTACTCTTGTACTACAACTCTGACAGAATTGAAATAACACTGTCCAAGGTCCAAATACTATGAAGATTAATTAGAGCTGCTTTTATTATGAAACATTACTATCCCTTTAACTCTTTCACAGAGAGGCCCAGAACTGATTCATGTCTTGATAAAGGCTTTGAGTCAAAATGTTTATAACTGAGTACACACGCAATAAAACTGTTTTTCTTTATGTCAGTCTTGTGAGTGCTGTACTACTTGCATCACTGTACTGCTGCATAAATGCTGTGGAAGAACCTAGACGATTTGTCGAACTGAACCGTGAGGACTATTATACTTATAGTAATTTTATATATTATACCATTTAAATGAGATAAAGGCCAAAGATTGAGTCTAAATATTGATTAACCCTGTGAGTGCCAGAGGGGTATGCAAGACATTGCTTTGCAATGCATTGCGTACCCCTCTGGCACTCAAAGGGTTAAATCAAAGCGGAACTTTCAACCGAAATAAAGTTGTCCTGCAATAATTAAAGGAATAGTAATGTCAGAAAAAAGTATTAACTATATGGTAGATACAATTAATAGAGAGTACTTGCACTTATTTGTGTCTCTCAAATCGTTATGGTTTGAGAGATATAGGAAAATAAAGTTCTCCGCTCCCTCCCATTTCTGCTTGACGAGCTCTAAAGCTGTCAGAAGCGGATTCTGGTTCCTGGATCAGACAGCGGCTCTTCAGCAGCGCCGATATATCGATACCTAAAAATAAATACTTCATAGGAACAATCTACAATGTGTGCCTGGTGTGTAAGCACGCGTTGTAGACATTCCAGTGAATAATATATCTTTATATATTGTTATATCGGCGCTGCTAAAGAGCCGCATCTGGTCAAGCAACCAGAATCTGCTTCTAACAGATTTACAGCTCGTCAAGCAGAAATGGGAGGGAGCGGAGAACTTTATTTTCCTATATCTCTCAAACCATAATGGTTTGAGAGATATGAATAAGTGCAAGTATTCTCTATTAATTGTATATACCATATAGTTAATACTTTTTTTCTGACATTACTATCCCTTTAAGCAGGTAGCGAATAGCTTTATAATATATATATTACCTCTCAAATGTATCCGATTATAAAGAAATCCTTTATTTTAGGAAACTGAATGCCAGGATAGTGCAATCTGCATTAGGGCTGCAACTAACGATTATTTTGATAATCGATTAGCTGGCCGATTATTTTTTCGATTAATCGGATAAAAAAACCAATACACTAATTTTTCATTATTTAAAATGATTTAATGAACAAACTGAGTGTTAAAAACAAACAGCAGAATAAAAAACTTTACATATTTAACATGCGTCATTGTTATTATTTTACTCTGGGGTCTATGCACCTCTCTTTCTCCCCCTTGCACCTCTAGTTCTCCCCCATGTACTTCTTTCTCCCCCCCATGTACCTCTTTATCCCCCCTTGTACTTCTTTCTCCCCCCCTTGTGCCTCTCTTTCTCCCCCATGTACTTCTTTCTCCCCCCCGTACCTCTTCTCCTCCCTTGTACCTTTCTCAACCTTGTGCCTCTCTTTCTCCCCCATGTACTTCTTTCTCCTCCTTGTGCCTCTCTTTCTCCCCCATGTACTTCTTTCTCTCCTTTGTGCCTCTCTTTCTCTCCCTTGTGCCTCTCTTTCTCCCCCTTGTGCCTCTCTTTCTCCCCCTTGTGCCTCACTTTCTCCCCATGTACTTCTTTCTCTCCCGTGTGCCTCTCTCTCTCTCCCTTGTGCCTCTCTCTCTCTCCCTTGTGCCTCTCTTTCTCTCCCTTGTGCCTCACTTTCTCCCCCTTGTGCCTCACTTTCTCCCCCATGTACTTCTTTCTCCCCCTTGTGCCTCTATTTCTCCCCCATGTACTTCTTTCTCCCCCTTTTGCCTCTCTTTCTCCCCCTTGTGCCTCACTTTCTCCCCCTTGTGCCCTGCTTTCTCCCCCTTGTGCCTCTCTTTCTCCCCCTTGTACCTTTCTCAACCTTGTGCCTCTCTTTCTCCCCCTTGTGCCTCTCTTTCTCCCCCATGTACTTCTTTCTCCCCCTTGTGCCTCTCTTTCTCCACCATGTACTTTCTCCCCCTTGTGCCTCTCTTTCTCCCCCATGTACTTTCTCCCCCTTGTGCCTCTCTTTCTCCCCCATGTACTTTCTTCCCCATGTGTCTCTTTCTCCTCCCTTGTACTTCTTTTTCCCCCCTTGCACCTCTCTTTCTCCCCTTTGTACCTCTCTTCCTCTAGACTGTCGCTCTCCTTGTCACTGCTGCACTCCTCTTGCTGTGTTGAGTTGGCGGGCTAGGGGGTAATTTGAGTGGCATCCGGTCCCCTGCGGCTGGCTGGCTCTGAGTTCCCTCCTTCCCGCCCGCATCATCACGCGCCCCTGTGGGCCGTGATGACATACATACAGAGAAGAGGAAGAGGGCAAAGGCACCGGAAGAGAAGCGCTTGCTGCCAGACAGTAACGATCAGTCTGCTGGCAGCAAGCGCTTCTCTTCCGGTGCCTCTGCCCTCTTCCTCTTCTCTGTCTGTATGTCATCATGGCCCACAGGGGCGCGTGATGATGCGGGCGGATGGATCTTGTCCTGGCAGCCACATATAATGGATGGGATTGGGAAGTGCAGGTTGACACTGGCTGCGGCGGCAGTCTGGGGCTGCAACTTATCGATTATGAGAATTGTTGACAACGATTCTCATAATCGATTTTTATCGATAATATTGATTAGTTGTTGCAGCCCTAATCTGCGTGCCTGCGCCGTCAGTCCCTTCCGGTTACCTTGTGGTAACTGCAGTGCTTCTCACTGGAGACTGGGACTGACAGCGCAGGTGCACAGACAAGATGTCTGCACTGATTCCTGGCTTCCGGTCTCCTAAAATAAAAGATTTCTTTATAAACAGATACATTTCAGAGGTAACGTGTATATTTTAAAGGGATAGTAATACTTTGTTTTAACTTTATTTTATTTTGTAGGCATTAAAAAAACATGAAGAACGATATAAGTCTTATCTCTCAAACCTTTATGGTTTAAGAGATATTCACAAGCAAAGTTTACCCTCCCACCCTTTTTCCTAGTGTAAGCCATCTCTTCTCAGATGTGAATCTGGTTGTAAGACCAGACAGATAACAGAAGGGGACAATCTTATTTCTATCAGAACAATGAAAGCCCTGTCCTCCTTGACAAGCTTTTCAGGTTTTTTCCTTATCTTAATTGAAGATTGTCCCTCTCTGCAATCTACCTGGGCACCTCCCTTCTGCTCTGGTTGAGCAGTGTTACATCAGTAAAAGGGGCGGGAGGGGTATACTTTGTCATTGAATTACTCTGGAACTACAACTCTGACAGAATTGAAATAACACTCTCCAAAGTCCAAATACTATGATGATTAATTAGAGCTGCTTTTATTATGAAACATTACTATCCATTTAAAGCTAGTTGCTACCTGCTTAGTTATTGCAGGGCGACTTTATATCGGTTGAAAGTTCCGCTTTAATACATTTGCACAGCTCTTCATCTTAAATCAAGTCCCTGGTGAGTGCCCTGCACTGTGGATTTTATATATGTGTGTGTGTATAAGTAATCTAGATACCAAATGAATAAGTATTTCAGTATGTAACCATTCCTTTTTATTGGACCAACATCCCTTTATCAAGTTAGAAGCATACAAGTTTTAAACCAGCAACATACATTTAAAAACCTCACTAAGGAAAGCAAAAGCTCATAAGTAATATCACATAAAGTTCATGGCGCTGGGAATTCAGAGGGGGGATGGGGGAGAGAGATCCATGTGATGTATAAAAAAAAAAAAAGAAAATTGTATGAAAAAGATGAATAAACATGAACTAAAAACAAATAGAAGGAAATATTATGTAAAGTTTTGGTAATGTGTGAGGAATCCCTTGTCCTTATTTAGTCCAGTGTGCTGAAAAAAGGATTATCTTCATATCAAATGTCTTTCACTCCAGTATATTTTTGAAGTTCCCACCTAGTATTTTGGTTTTAAGGTTATGGATGGAGTGTTTTCTCTGGGTGAAATGATGACTGTCTGAGGTATGGTTCTTTGTTTTGTGATAATTCTCAATAGATTGTCTGTCGGTGTGTATTTATTCTTAGATTAAGTTGTTGGCCTCTTTCACATTCAGTTCATTGTATCTGATACATACATATATATATATATATATATATATATATATATATATATCATACAGTATGATATGTGCAACTTTTACTGATGTACATGCATCTAATCTTTTAATTGTGTATATCTTGTTGTGTTGTGTAGTATTGTTTTCACAAATGTGTTGACATGATTTGCGGTGGGATTGGTTGCATGGTTTGGCCTCATTATCAGAGTTTTGTTCATTTTTTGGTCAGTTTTCTATTAACCAGTTTCTGTTTCAGATTTGGTGGGTGCCTGAATTCAAGAATGGGAGGTTGGGGGAATGTCTTTTAACCCCACATAGGGGGAGATTCACTAAGCGGTGATAAGGAGGTGATAAAGTGGATATGACTTCTCCAGTTTATCATTTCTCCAATTCCTATGTTATTCTATGAAGCTTATGCATTAAGATTTCTTAGCGCGTTACTTATTGGCTTGTGCTTTCCTTAGTGAGGCTTTTAATATATGTTGCAGGTTTAAGACCAATATGCTTCTGACTTGATAAAGGGAGCATTGCTCTTGAAATAATAATAATAACTAGTATTTATATAGCGCCTTTCTCCCAGTGGACTCAAAGCGCTTTCAGAATTAACCAAATCGGCAGCTGAAATAATAGATATTATTATTACCCTATCAATGGTACTCATTTATCAACCTGGGAAGGATAAAGGGCTGAGTTTACCCTGCTGGGATTTGAACCTTGAGGTTTGAACAGACTCTGCAGTCAGAGAATTTACCTCTGAGCTATCTCGCCAGCCTTGAGCTAGTTCACCGCTATGTCCCTAAAACTGAATTAGTCCAATAAAAAGAAATTAATACATACTGTGATACTCATTCGTTTGGCATATATGCCACTGGACTAACATAGCTATTCTAAATTATATAAATAATATACTAGCAATAATAAGTATGGCATTGCCCTTGCAAGAAGAGGCAGGAGAAGGGAGAATGATTTCACTGCCCAGTGATAGTTACAGTACCACACAAACTATCTTACAGCCTTGCTCCATTAGTAGTCACAGAACCACATATATGCTTCCTGACATCCAAGCCGTATTCCATTGGTAGCCACAGTACCACAATACGCTGTCTGTCACCTGAGCCTTGTTCCACTAATAGCTGTAGCCACAGTAGCACACTACACTTCATGACACCGCCTCAGCTATGCTAGCCATAGTGCCCTTTCTTGCATATCACATTCCCTTCCACCACTCCTTTGCTTCCTCCATGTGATCTCTTTCTTTCTTTCCCAGAGCAGTGAAGGGGACACGGGGTAGGGTGATGATGGCATCGGGGAAGGGGACACGGGGCAGTGTGATGATGGGGAAGGGTGATGATGGGGACATAAGGCAACATGATGGTGGTGGCAGGGAAGGAGACATGGATCAGGGTGATGGCGGCAGGGGAAGAGGACACTGAGCATGGTGATGGTGGCAGGGAAGGGGACAGTGGGCATGGTGATGGTGGCAGGGAAGGGGACACAGGGCAGGGTGATGGTGAAGGCAGGGAAGGGAACATGGGGCAGGGTGATGATAATGGCAGGGGAGGGGAAACGGGGCAGGGTGATGATGATGGCAGGGAAGGGGCAGGGTGATGAAGGTGATTTGATGGGAACATGAGGCAGGGAAAACACACTGGGCAGCATGATGATGTTGGTGGGGAAGGGGAAAAGGACAGGGCGATGATAGTAGCAAGGAAGGGGACATGGGGCAGGATGATGGTGGCAGGGAAGAGGACACTGGGCAGGGTCATGATGGCAGGGAAGGGGATACTTCATGCAGAGAATGCTTTTAGAAATGCATTTCTGAAGGCATTCCCTGATTGCTGTGATAAATGCATGCAGCCTGCACTCATTTATAAAGCCATTTCCTACTTCTGTACTTACGTCCTGCTAGACAAAATGACCAGAGTTTTTAAAAGAACCTATATTTATGCTAGCCATTTATTAGAAAATGTATATACTTTAGATATTTAGCTTTATTTATGTGTCAGTTTATTAAAACTAGGCAGCACTGGCCATCGTGCCTGCCAAATACTAACATTCCACACTGCTCTCCCACCTAATTGTCCCTCCCACCCAACTGTCGTTCCCTGCCACTCCCATCCAACCAATAGTAGGTCATTTGCATAAACTGAAAAATAAATAAAGCTCAAAATCTCCACACAGTTGTTTGAAATAAGAAATGGCTAAAATAAATATAGGTGATTTGAAAGGCTCTTTCAAAGTCACTTATGTGTCATTAAGTAACATTTCCACTTTGAATGTGACTTTCAGTCACCACATTCTGAAGCTATGCAATGAAGCATTTAAAAGCCAAATTTAAATCAATGTGAATGTTTTTTTTCCTTATTTTACAGTTCTTTTTCTTAAATTGCTACACCTTTCTTTCTGCATAAGTCCCCATATACACAAAACAAAGGAGAATTTTGGTGCATACCAACAGCACCACATAGTGGAAATTAAAGCGGAACTAACACTGCTAACAAACATTGTCTTTAATAATTCCCTATCTGGCGACTAGCTGCTTAGTAGCGCTAGTCGCCAGAATTATTACCTCTTCACGGAGAAATTTGAAGTGATCCTCGGCTGACGGGCAGGACGGAGCGCGGACATCTTGCCCTATTGACGTCCGTGCGCCTGCACTGTCAGTCCCAGACTGCTGTAGGAAGCGTTGCTAGGAGCCATTCGGCTCCAGAAGGGACTGACAGCGCAGATGCGCGGACGTCACTAGGGCAAGATGTAAGCGCTTCGTCCTGCCTGCCAGCCGAGGATCACTTCAAATTTCTCCGTCAAGAGGTAATAATTCTGGCGACTAGCGCTACTAAGCAGCTAGTCGCCAGATAGGGAATTATTAAAGACAACATTTGTAGCGGTGTTAGTTCCACTTTAAAGCGGAACTACCACCCTACATAAAGTCGCCACCTAATAATTAGGCATATGGAGATTAGCTTCTTAATACTGCTATTATCTGTGACAAGTAATCCTTTTTCCTTTGAGACCGGCAGCCAGGCTTGGACACAGACATCTTGCTCAGAGACGTCTGTGTGCCTGCGCTGTCCATCCCAGTCTCCTCTAGGAGGCATTGCATGGAGCCGAAAGCCACTGGAAGGGACTGACGACTCTACAGCAAGAATCCGCCTGTCAGTCTCTGAGGATTACTTCAAAATGCAGTACTTGTGGCAGATAACATGATTAAAAAGCTAGTCACTATATGCCTAATTATTGGGTGGTGACTTTATATTGGGTGGTAGTTCTGCTTTAAATAATCCCGCTGATTTAAATGGAGTTTTTTTTACCCTTTGAGTGCCAGAGGCAGGCAAAGGGTTAACCACCCCCACTCCCCCAGTGTTAGCTATGTCTCTACTACATAGCTTCACAGTGTATTGGAGATCTCTCCAACACACAAGGGGGTTAAAATCCTTATGCAAATCAGTGGATATATTTTCGTAATTTATATTTTTCTAGTATAAATGCCCGTGTACAGTGCCCAAAGTGCCACCCAGTGGCCTCGGCTGCTGCCCCGGAGCAGGGAGAGGAGACAGGCCGTGGGCCGCTCGGAGCGCATGACTGCATCGTTCGGGCAGTCTCTACTGCGCATGTGCGTGTTACGTACACAGGGAGTGATACATCTTAGCAAATTATATATATTGATTCTGTAGGGTGCAGATGGTTTTCTCCTGTTGCAGCCCTTTAGACCAGGGGTACACAATCTGAAACCCTCCAGCTGTTAGACTACAGTTCCCAGCATCGCGAGGATGATGAGAAATGTAGTCCTCAGCAGCTGCAGAGCCTCAGGTTGCCCATCCCTGCCTTAGACAGAAATATATAGGCATAAATTCATCAAACAATTCTAGAGGTTGGCTTCACACTGAGCATATCACATCGCTCTCTTGATGCTTCAACAGTACTAATTAACTCCAGATTATGGGACACACTTGTTAGTAGTCTCTGTGTATCAAAATACACTGCTCAGAATATGGATCAGCTGCTTCCGAAGCAATTATTTTCCTTCGATTCATGTAGGGAAAACTAAATTATTTCAGGTGGTTTATTATTATCTTGATTTTTACCTATGAGATTAATTTTATAACACCTAGGGTGTAATTCTATCAGTCCCATAACGAAGTCTGTAATAAAATACTTTGATACACAACATGATTTGAATGTGGCGTCAGGACAAAGCTGTAAAGAATCCAGACACTTGTATATATTTGCGGCTTGGCTGCTGTTTTCTTTCGATACATGATACCGTTACTTTCCTATCTTGTTTACGGGCAAATCCCATTTCACCTATTTCTTTGGGACTAACATTTGGATGGGTTTCAAGTTTCTAATCAAGTCAAACTTCTCCTTAAAAAGTTTTCATAGTGAAGCGTAGGAACCAATTTCCATAACTGACATTTGAATTTTCTATGCAGAATGATAAAATATTGACTTTGAAGTGCTTTCACATAAAATAAACACATCCCCCTTTTGTTTTGTGCAAAGCGTTAATGGTTGTGTACAGTACTTTCAACTCCAATGTCTGTCCTAAATTTCCTGTGCTGTGTATTTTATCATATTGAACTGTTTAGAGCTGCACCAAATTCTAACCTCCATCTGCTGTCTAATAGGATAATATAGTGGGCAATACAGCAAGCTGTGAATGGCTCAACTTGCAAGGAGATCCTCCGATTTCCTTGTGTGTTCGCTAATTTCATATTCAGGGATGACTTAATCAAATCTGACTATTACTTATTTAGCAGCAAGCAGTTGAAAAACTGGAAGATTCCCTCCACTATCAGGCTCGCAGATCCCATTGTGGACAGTGTGAGAAAACATACACATGCGCTGTAGAACAGCGGTATATGCAACCTTTGGCTCTCAAGCTGATAGAGACTATATCCCCCATCATGGAGGAAGCAAACAGTTTGCTACCACTGCTCTAGAAGGTCACTGCAAACCAAGCAGATCTAAATCAGAAATTGGACCAGCAGGGCCGCCCTGGAGTTAAAATGAGAAATCCTTTTGGGAGCGTTAATGTATTAGCCAGAGGGCAACATATGGCCCCAGCTCTACATGTTTGCCATGCCTGGTATAAATAAAAATTGAACTGGATTTATACCAAGTTAAATTTCAAATTTAATCAAATCTCTTTTTCTCCTTAAAAGTACAAATGATTTTCAACCAGATCATGGCATGTTGACAGCCTGGTATATTATTATTACTATTATTATTTTATGATTACTTTATGAAGCACTAGCATATTCCTTGGAGCAGTACAATTAGAACTCCTTACAAACAAATAACATCCTTAGCAAAGAGATACAAATGATGGTGCAGACCCAGCTAGCAAGAGCTTACAATTTAGAGCGAGAAATGGAGCAAGTGAAACACAACGTTCATTAGATGGGATTACGCTTAGTCAGACTGATGGGAAAGGTTTGGGCCAACTGCAGATTTTGTTTCGAGGACTGGTTGGAAGGACAATATAAAGTTGCTACATTTGGAGCTTTGGGACAGTTGGAGGTTTTGGGTGCAAACTTCTTTGAATATATGATGGGTTTTGAGGGAGTACTTGAATGACTGAATGCTAGAGGAGAGTCTGAGAGTTTCGGATGGAGTGTGGCAGTGTGTTCTAGAGATAGCAAGCTGCTTTGTTGTAATCATGGAGGTGAGAGTGAGAGTCACAGTACCTTGTAGCGCCGCCGCTTCTGGCGATGTTCACTATGACGCTCCAGCATAATTTCCACGGTGTCACGGTTTGTTATGACTCTCAGACACCGAGTTAAGATAAAACACAACTTTATTGAAAAGTTTAATGGATACCCATGTGGGTAGCATACACATATAACATTTAATGTCAATACATAGTAGCAAGAGTAGTGGTATACGGAATGTAACACAGGCTCTACTGGCCTTGCCAATACCGGGTAAGGCAACCTTAGATGACACAGATGAAAAAGGTTCTACCGGCCTTACCAATATACCGGGCAAGGCAGCCCTTAGACTAGTAACGGAGAAAAGAAGGCTCTACCGGCCTTGCCAATATACCGGGCAAGGCAGCCTGGAGACTGGTACAACGAATAGTAATAGGCTCTACCGGCCTTGCCAATATACCGGGCAAGGCAGCCTGGAGACTGGTACAATGAATAGTAATAGGCTCTACCGGCCCTGCCAATATACCGGGCAAGGCAGCCTGGAGACTGGTACAACAAATAGTAATAGGCTCTACTGACCCTGCCAATATACCGGGCAAGGCAGCCTGGAGACTGGTACAATGAATAGTTATAGTCTCTACCGGCCTTGCCAATACCGGGTAAGGCAACCTTAAGTTGGTACAATGTGGAATAGGTTCTACCGGCCTTACCAGTACCGGGCAAGGCAGCCTGAACTGGAACACAATCTCTACCGTTGCAGAGGAATACACAGCAAGCAACCGGTTAATACGTGGAGCGAACCAGTACCCGCGTACTCGAGGAACAACAGGTCTACCGGTGCTGTCTAGGACTGAACAGCAATCGGTTATACATGGAGCGAACCAGTACCCGCGTACTGGAGGGACAAAGACTCTCCCGGAGCTGTCTAGGACTGAACAGCAACCGGCTATGCATGGAGCGAACCAGTACCCGCGTACTGGAGAAGGAAACTCTACCGGTGCAACAAGCAGCTGGCTGAATGGAGCGAACCAATACCCGCGTACTGGAGGTATCTAACCACCACCGGTGCTGTCAGATGATAGTAAGCAGCCGGTTATACATGGAACAAACCAGTACCCGCGTACTGGAGAAACCTAGAACTCTACCAGTGCTACAGCAGCCGGTTGTATGTGGAGTGAACCAGTACCCGTGTACTGGAGAAACCTCGAACACCACCGGTGCTGTCAGATGATAGTAAGCAGCCGGTTATACATGGAGCGAACCAGTACCCGCGTACTGGAGTAACCTAGAACCCTACCGGTGCCACAGCAGCCAGTTATACATGGAGCAAACCAGAACCCGCGTACTGGAGTCAGCCTAAAACTCTACCGGTGCAACAGCAGCCGGTTGTATGTGGAGCGAACCAGTACCCGTGTACTGGAGAGGGGAACACAAGTGAATGAAAATGTCGCCAGGGCGACTGGAGGAGAGGAGCCCACTGCAGGCGATCCAGGAGCAGGAACACAGCCGTTGAAGGACAGGAAACAGATCTGAAGGCAGTCAACCGGATCAGGAACGACAGCAGGAAACAGCAGTAGAGACAGCAACCCCAACCGGATCAGGAACGTATGCTGGAACCAGGGAAGCTGGTGAACAGGAACTCAGGCGATCACTGACGAGCAGGAACAGAGAAATGGCCCAGGAAGCACAGGAATCCAATGCAAGTGCAGGTAGCATAGAGACAACACGAAAGGGCAACCAAAGGGTGCCCAAGCTCAGTTTAAATAGGCAACACAGGGAGGGCTGAAGGCAGGCAGCCAATGGAGAGCCCCCTACAGGTAACTGACAAGGAAATGCAGCAATCACGGGCACCGTGATACACGGGCTGTTGGACGCATCAATGCCAGATGCGTCATCTGCAGGTGTGAGGCTTCAAGCATGCTGCAGGCCTCTGTTTTATGTGTGTTTGTTCCCTGTAGTTTCCTCCTACCTACTTCCTCCCTCTAAGCTGCTCCTCCTACCTACTTTCTGTGGAGTGGTTTAAAGGGCAGACTGAGTCCTGACTCGGTCACCCTTACGTTGTTGTTCTGAGCAGTTAATTTTCTAGTATTCCTGATTCCTGTGTATGATGCAGCTTGTCTGTCCATCCATTCTGGTGTTGACTGTTTGACTATTCTCCTTGTGCGTTCCGATTTGGCTCCGATATCCTTTCTGGTGCAAACCTGTGGCTCTAGCTGACTACCCGCTCTGTGTATGACCTAGGCTTGTCTGACTACCCACTCTGGTGTTGACCTGGGGCTCTGTCCACTGTGCATCCAGCATTCCATTGCTTCAGTAGATATCCTATCTGCTGCAAGCCTGTGACTCTGGCTGACTACCTGCTCCGTGTATGACTTTGGCTTGTCTGACTCTCGTATCTGGTGCTTACTAGAAGGCTCTGTCTGTTCGCTCAGTTTGTTGGTTCCGTTATTCAGACATCCTTCCTAGTACTGACCTGGGGCTCTAGCAGACTCCTAGCTACTGACTGCAGGCTTGGGTCAGCAGCTTCTTTGGTTACGTATGATTGAGACTCCACTCCTAGACTGACTGCATGCTGAGTCAGTATCTCTTGGACATTATCTTACCCACAAGACTCCAGTGGGCTGAGGCCTAGTCTCGGACAGTGTGGTGCAGAGATTGTGAGACTGCTATTCCTGATACAGTACTCGCCATTTCAGTCACCCACTGTGTGTATATTTATATATTGCATTACTGTAATTATTCTCATAATAAAGGTTCTATTAACTATACCGTCTGACTCCTGGTTTTGCTTGCCAACCGTAACAGTAAGTGGGAACAAAACTGAAGATTGTTTACTGAGCATAAGGGGCAGTTTGGGTGTATTTAGAGATGATATGTATGGGGGAGCACTATAGTGGAGATGTCTGTAGGTGGGTGACGAGATTTTAAATGTAATAATGGATACACAGAGCCAGTGTAGCACCTGACGGTGGGGCTGCAAAAAAAAAAGTGCGAGTTGCAAGATGAATTAATCTAGTGACAGTGTTCAGGACAGACTGTAGAGGCAACAGTCTTAAAAGAGGAAGGCAAGCTAGGAAAGTATTGCACTCGTCTAGCCGTGATATAAGGGAGTGTACTAGGTTTGTAGTGACCTGTGTATAATAACATCTAATTTTAGAGAGGTCCTAATGCACAAGTGATCAAATTTTGTGAAAAAGAGCATTTGAGGAGTCGAGGAGAAGGCAGAGTTAGAAATTACCCCTAGGCAGTAGGCTTGAATGAGAGGAGTTACAGTGGACTTGTTCAGGAGCAAACTGCAGGTATATAATTAGTGACAACTGTCTGTGAAACAGGGAATTTGATTTTGTCCTTCAGCTCTCCAGACTGTAAGACCTACCTAAATGGCTCTCTTATAGACATGTGCACCAAAGTGGGAGTACCTGTGTTTTCTCAACACGAAAATACCTGCGAAATGTAGTATTTCATAATAAACTATTATTAATTCTTTAACATACACACCATCACACATAATAGATTTTTATTATTGCAGGTAAGATCTATTCAGAAGGTTTTATTGTCTGTTAATGCCTGCCATTTATTTAATTCTTCCTTTTTTTGTCTGTATCAAAAACGCTTGTTGTTGAAGACTGGGTAAGAGGTCAGTGCCATGATTATGCAGTTTTACAAGTAGAGGTGAAAGGAGAATTATAGAGATGATTGTAGAACCGTTCTTTGATTACGTTGTCTAGCTACCAAATGCAGCCTTTGAGCTGTGTGTGGGTTATTTTGATTCAGTGTAGAGTGATTACTTACACTTTCAGAATTTTAATACCAATGCTAATGTAGATCTAAAGCCTCTAAATATGTTTCTCCTATAAACCCTTTGAATAGCAGAGGGGTATCCAACACATTGCTTCACAGTACCTTCTAATAATACCCCAACTTACCTTAATCTGGTCATTAAATCCTAATGGCGCCAGTGAATTAATTTTGTGTGTGTTGGCTCCTCAAAATGAATCTTTAATTAATACTGGATATCGTCTCCATGGAGGCAGACATGTTTCTTTGGTGCAAGATGCCAAGAACACAAATACCTCTCTTTCAGAGGCTAAAGAGTCTGCTGTGGGAGGAGTTTGTGGTCCTGGAGTCTTAAAAAAAAAATAAAAGAATAATGTTGGACTCTGTGGACATGCTATCCAATGATATCTAATTAAAAATGTAATTTTGGGGAACAGATTTATAGTGGCCTTTAGGATTTTATGCCAAAAGGTAAGTGGAGTTTAGTTTTAGTGTTCCTTTAAGAAAATACTTTGTAAAGAAAATAACATGATAAAATATATTTGTTAACCCTTTTGGTGCCAGAGGGATGTACTGTGCATTTCAAAGCAATGTGTTGCTCACCCTGCTGGCACTCAAAGAGATAAATGTCAGACAATTACTAATTGTTCACTGCTACTTCCAGTACTTCCCAGTCTGAGTATCAGCATTATAAACTTAGCGTACAAGTCTCCTTGAGTTTCTCCCCAGAGCTGCTGTTGTGAGTGCCAGAGGCATGGTACTTTCTATTGGCTGCTGTGATATCATACCCACCTGCACAGCAAATAGAAATGAGGCTGCCGCTGGAAGCTTCAACTTTTGCTTGAAGTGGGACAGGAAATGTAGGTTTAATAGTTCAATTAGAGCTGTAGTAATTCTGCTTTCCCTAGATGTGAGATTGGCAGCAAATAACTGGGGCTCAATTCTATCACCCACGTTATTTTTAAAAACCGGAAGCGGTGGTTTTGACATCACAGTTTGCTATTCTATTAACTGCACTGTCAAAAACCACCAATGCACAAAAATGTCCAATGGGCACAAATTTTGTGCCCATTGGATACCACATAAAACTAGTTGAATTTGGTATTCTGTCGCACTCTGTGGCTTCAACTCATGTTAAGGAACACACGTTTTATTGATAAAAAAAACTGTGCCATGAAATGGAGGCACAGAGGCCCTAACGTGAGGTGGAAAGTGGTTTCCAACACAATTTGTGCTTAAGAGCAAAAGAAGATTAACCCTATGATACCAGTGGGGTATGCAACACATTGTACAGCGTTGTATACCCTACTGGCACTCACAGGATTATTCGCATTACAGTTAACACATCCCCCTGAAAAATAAAAACTGACCTATAATCCTGATGTCCAGCGGAGTCTTCAGCACCCTGGTCAGCTACTGTCTGTCTTCTTGAATCTTCTCTTCTTGTTTTCTTCTTTCTTCATTAAAATCTGTTTAAAAAAGATAATAATCCAATGAGTATTCATTTTCAAATTAAATAATGCCCCCAAGAGAGGCCACATTTGACCTTTTCATGAGTACACTATAGTCATCGGGTCCAATCCCTGTATTATACAGAATGTGACGCTCTATCACTCAACCCTTTTGTTACCAGAGGACGGTCCGGCCCATTGTAGAGCAATGAGATGACCATCTCTGTGGCAGTTAAAGGGCTAATTGCATCTTATGGCAGCTTTGTCTTTGATTATTTTCTCCTTGCAAGTTATCCTGAGTCTCAGCCCAGTGAGGAGTATGTTCAATATAATGAAAGGATTTTCCTCTTGTGGCAGCCTCTTTCTCTGCTTCGCTGCTAGGTGGACTTCTGTGTGAGCCTGGTTGTGGCGTGTCTGTGAGTGTTTCTAGATGGGTGACAGGAACTTTTCATCCTGGCTAAACCAGTGCATCTCCGAGTGGGGAAGCTAAGAAAGTCTGTGTATACAATTTTTTTTTTTTTTTTTTTTTTTTTTAAGAAAGTATTTTACCAGGAAGGATACACTGAGATTGTCTCTCGTTTTCAAGTATGTCCTGGTTAATCATTTCAACTGCTTATGAAGTGTGAAAGGCTGAGTTGGCCTTGCTGGAACTACAAACTGTGGCCCTGAGGTTTGAATAAATTCTACAGCTGATGTATTAAGTAACTGAGCTATCTCACCAGCTTTAACCCTTTCATTACATTGAACAGACTCCCTGCTGACTCAAACACATGATATCCGGTGAGGAGTGTAAAATCAAAGACATGGGATGTCATAAGCATGGTTGGGGTGCATTTAATGTTTTAATTGCCAGAGGGGTGGCCATGTTCTGTATACTGCAGGGAGCTAAAGATGACAGTGACTAGACCCCAAGGCCTGCCAGGACTGTGAGCTCATACACAGAGATCAGATAAGTTCTTAATTGCGGAAGGGGAGTGCTAATTCCTGAAAGTGATTTGGGTGAGGCAATGAGTACTTTCTAAAATCAACCAAGTCATATCCCCAGTTATTTCTGGGACCAAAGCAGTTCCCAGGCTACAGTGCAGAGTAATATGCATAACTCCTTCCCACTGCCAGCTCTGGAGTGCATCTGGGACAGACAGAAAATGGATCATGTAGAAAAATGAAAGAAAAAAGGGGGACAAAAAAGAGAAAAGGGCGCCCCTTGTGTGTATCAATGTGGTACTGTTCGAGACCTTCACCTTAAAGGGATAGTAATACTTCGTTTTAACTTTATTTTATTTTGTAGGCATTAAAAAAACATGAAGAATGATATAAGTCTTATCTCTCAAACCTTTATGGTTTAAGAGATATTCACAAGCAAAGTTTCCCCCTCCCGCCCCTTTTACCTACTGTAAACAATCTCTTCTCAGATGTGGAATGCAGTCCATAGACTGGACAGATAACATAAGGGGACACTCTTATTCCTTTGAAAACAATGAAATCCCTGCCCCCCTTGACAAGCTTTTCAGGTTTTTCTGTTATCTTAATTGAAGATTGTCCCTCTCTGCAGTCTACCCTTCTGCCCTGGCTGAAAAGTGTTACATCAGTAAAAGGGGCGGGACGGGGACACTTTGCTTGTGAATATCTCTTAAACCATAAAGGTTTGGGAGATAAGACTTATATCATTATTCATGTTTTTTTAATGCCTACAAAATAAAATAAAGTTAAAACGAAGTATTACTATCCCTTTAATAAACACCCAAATGGAAGTGCACTCACAAATTAAACAGTGTTGGACGAGACCTATGTCAGATCCAACAATCAAAGGCTCCCGGAGTTGAAGACTGTCTCCAGTCACAGTGTTCCTCTATCGGCTGCTCCTATACCAAAACTCGCTCCCCCACGCGGTATCATATAGGACAAAAGACAAAAGAAAAACAGACGCAAGGAGCGCCAGTAGTGCAACACTGTATCAATGAGATGGTGAAATGAAAGGAAATTTAAATGTACTCACATTTCTCCAATGCCGGTGACTTGTTATCAAGAAAACCGGCTTAAGCGCTTACGGGGAAAATGAACCTGTCCCCGATCAGGTGAAAGCCGTATTAGCTATAGATGGGCGGACAAAAACTGTAATCTTCAAGTATGTTTAATACAATAAAAACAATTAAAAGCTTACGCGTTTCACGGCTACAAAAACGCCGCTTTATCAAAGCTAAAATCTTAATCAGATTATAAAACATACAAAAGAAGCTGCCACCCACACAACAGTACTTTATATTGACACTTGAAATTACTAATAGGCCGGTTACACCGTCATTCTGGAGGTCCGGATACGTGTTGCCCTAAGGATAAGTGAACATGTCCCGCCTCTCCCAAAACAACTTCTGGGATGCTATTAACCCTTAATGTAAAACACTCGAATTAGAGAACATCAGACAGTATATACATGGCTACTGGTGAAGAAACTCTCTAGCGATATATATCCAACAGAACAATGGGACAACATACTCGGACCTCCAGATTATAATCGTCCGACAGAAAAATCAGTCCCAATTCTATGACAAGACATGTTGAAAATGTAAAACATTCAATCCAGTGCATCCAGCTGTATTCAATCTAGGCTCACTCTGGGAATCGTTCAACATACATATATATACATATTATTCAACATGCATACATACACACATATATGTATATATATACACACATACACAGACGTGCATACATACATATACACGTATAACATTCACATTACTCCCAACTATATGAGATACACATACAGATCTCTCCCATGTTATTAAAAATTAGAACAATGGGAAACCATAAAAATGAAAATTATGAAAATTATACAATATACAATGAAAATGAATGAATGAGATAGAAGAAAAAAATGAAATATAAAATATAGCGATAGACCTACATAAAATACCCTAAACTTGTACACCTTCATGACCAGTGACAGGAAATAATAATGATCAAAAATAATATTGTTGATACCATTGGAGTCCCCTGATATCAAAATTACAAAGGACCCATCAAAAAACCCATATATAGTGAAAAACGATTAATACCTATATCTTCACAAAATGAATATAGATATGAATGTGATTATAAACTACTGTGAAAACCATGATCCATATTATAACTTGATTGGACCAAATCATCCCAAAATTGATATCTAATGATATGTGATATGTGAGTAATAGATTGTGATTATAATGATGCTCACATACAATTCTATATATATGAACACATACTCATAAATAATATAAAAGGATATATAAAAATATAGTGAAATAATAAACCCATAATCCTATCTGGGTGTTTCAAGGACTTCATTTAATCCTAATGGGAATAATGTGGATAATCACATATCACATATCATTAGATATCAATTTTGGGATGATTTGGTCCAATCAAGTTGTAATATGGATCATGGTTATCACAGTAGTTTATAATCACATTCATATCTATATTCATTTTGTGAAGATATAGGTATTCATCGTTTTTCACTATATATGGGTTTTTTGATGGGTCCTTTGTAATTTAGATATCAGGGGACTCCAATGGTATCAACAATATTATTTTTGATCATTATTATTTCCTATCACTGGTCATGAAGGTGTACAAGTTTAGGGTATTTTATGTAGGTCTATCGCTATATTTTATATTTCATTTTTTTCTTCTATCTCATTCATTCATTTTCATTGTATATTGTATAATTTTCATAATTTTTATTTTTATGGTTTCCCATTGTTCTAATTTTTAATAACATGGGAGAGATCTGTATGTGTATCTCATATAGTTGGGAGTAATGTGAATGTTATACGTGTATATGTATGTATGCACGTCTGTGTATGTGTGTATATATATACATATATGTGTGTATGTATGCATGTTGAATAATATGTATATATATGTATGTTGAACGATTCCCAGAGTGAGCCTAGATTGAATACAGCTGGATGCACTGGATTGAATGTTTTACATTTTCAACATGTCTTGTCATAGAATTGGGACTGATTTTTCTGTCGGACGATTATAATCTGGAGGTCCGAGTATGTTGTCCCATTGTTCTGTTGGATATATATCGCTAGAGAGTTTCTTCACCAGTAGCCATGTATATACTGTCTGATGTTCTCTAATTCGAGTGTTTTACATTAAGGGTTAATAGCATCCCAGAAGTTGTTTTGGGAGAGGCGGGACATGTTCACTTATCCTTAGGGCAACACGTATCCGGACCTCCAGAATGACGGTGTAACCGGCCTATTAGTGATTTCAAGTGTCAATATAAAGTACTGTTGTGTGGGCGGCAGCTTCTTTTGTATGTTTTATAATCTGATTAAGATTTTAGCTTTGATAAAGCGGCGTTTTTGTAGCCGTGAAACGCGTAAGCTTTTAATTGTTTTTATTGTATTAAACATACTTGAAGATTACAGTTTTTGTCCGCCCATCTATAGCTAATACGGCTTTCACCTGATTGGGGACAGGTTCATTTTCCCCGTAAGCGCTTAAGCCGGTCTTCTTGATAACAAGTCACCGGCATTGGAGAAATGTGAGTACATTTACATTTCCTTTCATTTCACCATCTCATTGATACAGTGTTGCACTATTGGCGCTCCTTGCGTCTGTTTTTCTTTTGTCTTTTGTCCTATAGAAAATGGATCATGTGACTTTCATTTAAATATTTGTGTATGCAAATTATCCTTGGGCTTTGTCCCTCTAAGCGTATTATGATCCCAGACGTGTCTAGAGAGAATAATTGCACCTCAGTGATGAGGCCTAAGAATTCTGAAATGTATGTCTGTAGTTAGATTTTCTACCAGAGAGGAATTACCTGGCCCTTCATGGATCAGGGCATTTTTTTCTGATGGAAAATCATTTTTATTTCATTGGAATTCCTGGCTTAGAGGTTTTCCTGGCTGACTGACTGACTAGTCCTCTTTCATACTGTCAGCCCCTTGGGGTAACCATATTGCACTGCAGTCTACTCAGTGGAGACCAGGACTGACAGCGCAGGCGTACAGACAAGATGTCTGCACTGTAGCCTGGGTTCTGGTCTCCTACAATGTTTGATTTCTTTAGAACTGGCTACTTTTCAAAGGTAAAATATATATTCTAAAGCTAATCACTACCTGCTTAATTATAGCAGGGCGACTTTATAGCAGATGAAAGTTCTGCTTGAAGGAGGCTCTAACCCAGTGGTTCTCAATCTTTTTTTGTTCAGGGCACCCCTAACAAGTTATCTAGAACATTCAGGGCACCCCTTACATATTTAATGTACTTTATCAAGACATAATCAAGGTACAATACATACATATACAGCTATTATTAGGTCTTACAATCATAATAACAAAATTAACATAATGTGCATAACAGTTTCTATAAATCTTTATTTAAAAGTCAATTTTTGTTAGTCTTCATAGAAAACATGGGGCACCCTAAGCTGATGTCCGTGGCACACCAAAGTGCCACGGCACCCTGGTTGAGAATCACTGCTCTAACCTGTCGTAACATCCTGGAAGGGTTGGAGGAGTTAATTCCCCCATCACTCGATTTCGATAGACGCATGCAGGAGAGGCAGCAGAAACGCAAGCGCAGCTGTAGACAACAATAGTCATCTTCCCTGGTTCCCACTGAGGTCGGTCCCACCACATAAATACTAATGGAAATTGGTGGAGTCACTCCACTCTATAAAGATGAAAGTAAAAGACGCCATTCGCTTAGCCGAACAAGGAGGCGATCTGCTAAGTCCTCCCTCTCTGCCTCCTCATCTTTCTACAAAATTGCTTGTTCCATTTATGGTTAGGTGGGCCACTACGCCCGTTTCCCTGGAGGCCTTCATGGTGCTGCAGGGGTATTCATGGATCTCATATGGTCCCGGATGCACAGTATACACTGCGGGTCCAAGAAACAGCCTTTGCTTGTGTCCACACTGGATGGTAAACCATCGGGCAAGAATCATTCCTGAAACAGGCGGTTGCAGTTCATCTCAGGCGCATTCCATGCAGAAGAGCTGGCCTATGACCTGGTGTATTTCCCAAATGCAAATGTGCTGCATCCCTGTTTGTATTTTATTCCTCGCCTGTCTCCAACCGAAAGAAACTATGACATTGGTAACCGAAAGCTTCTTGCCATAAAGCTGACCCTCGAAGAGTGGCTTCACCTACTGGAAGGGTCTGGAATACCCTTCACAATCTATACCAACCACAAAAATCTGGAATCTGGGAACCGCTAAACACCTCGTCCCATGCCAACCCTGATATTTTTCTTATGGTTCTAGTTCACTATCCTGTATCTGCCTGGAACAAGAAACATCAAGGCTGATGCCTTGTTCCGGCTCTTCATGGACTCTGGTGGACCTCTGGATGCCAATATCCCAGCTTCCAAGATAGTTTCCACTCTATCCAAGACTACTTTGGCCAAGATTCAGCGAGTTCAGGAACATGTGGATGCCTCCTACCCACCTGGTCACCTGTTCGTTCTAGTACAATTCTTCTTTTAAATACTCGAGTGGACATGCCAATCTCCTACCTCTGGTCATTCCAGCATCTGCCTCATGTCTGATCTTATTAAATGGCAGTTCTGGAGGTCTTCCCTGCAAAAAGAAGTGGAAGACTTTGTCTGTGGTTGCTACCATTGTGCCAGTCATAAACATCCATTCTCCAGACTGACCGGTCTCCTGCAGCCCCTGTCTGTAACCTCCTTTCCCTGGACACACATAGCCATTGGACTTTGTGGTGGATTTTCCTCCCTCAGATAAGCACGATCCTTGTTGTTGTGGACCGATTCTCATGTCAGGCTAATTTTATTCCGCTTCCCAAGTTGCCCTCTTCTTAACAGTTGACTTTTATGTCTTTCTCAGTGAGGTAATTGTACTACGTGGTCTGCCTTTCCAAGTCGTATCAGATCGGGGGCAGTCAGATCACGTTGCGGTTCTGGAGAGCATTCTGTCCCAATCCGGGTATCGCAGTTCACCTGTCATTCGCCTATCATCCCTAGTCCAATGGACAGATAGAGCGGACTAACCAGTCTCTGAAGCAGTATCTCCGACTTTTTGTTTGTCCATTCCAAAACAATTTGTCTGACCTTTTGTTGGCAGAGTTTGCTTTTAGAAGCAGGCATTGTGACTCCTTGCAATGCTCTCACTTTGTTGTAGCGGTTGGTTATCATCTCAACTCGCTGCCTCCTTCCCCTTCTGGAGTTCTACATGACCTCCAATCTCGCTGGCTCTGAGTGCGTTCACGACTAGTGTCTTCTGCTGTCCATTACAAGAGGATGTTGACCTGGCTACATCTGACTTTGCTACGTATCCTGTTCCTGGTCCTTTCCTACTCCTTGTTGTAATCTGGTTTTGCGACCAGCATCTTTACCCAGCTTCAGCTGCAGCAAGGGAGTACTTGGGAAACCGTCACCAAACCCAAACTTTGCTCGCTAGCAACTCTCTCCAGCTACTGAACCAGTGCCGGTACTACATGGGCTCCCATTCTCTGTGTAATGACATGCAGCATATTGACCAACCTCTACTAATCTGTTTAAAATTGTATGCATTTGATAGCAATGATGATCTCACCATTGTGGTTGACATCTCTTCCCAATTCTCCAAAGTCAAGAAAAAACAGAACCACATGCTGCTAATAGCTCCATTTTGGCAAAGAATGCCAAGGTTCCATCATCACCTTCAGTCCATATTCATAGAACACCCTTGCTATTTGAGTCTGCTACTGGATTTGCTCACTCAAGGTTCCAATTGGCATTCCATTTTATCCAGGCTCAACTTGACTGCTAGGAAGTTGAGACCCAAATCTTGCAAAGGTTTCAGGAATCCAGTTATCCAGATGATGTTGACCTGTGTTGACTAAAAATATACCTGAGAATCTAGTTTGCATTTTTTCTGTTCAAAATAAGATTGATCTTCTAAAGTTTAAACTTTAAACAAGCTCTCTCAAAGTGCAAATTTCTACTTTATCTGTTTTGCGTCAGAAAAAAGATTGCTGTGATTCCTTAAGTTCAGACATTTCTACAGGGTGTCTTGCAAATCTCCATACATTTGTCTTCCATGAAGGCATAGTGGTTTTGATAACTGTTCCAGAAATTCAACCAAAAGTGCTCTCTTCCTTCCACATCAATCAGAATTAGATACTTCCCTTAATCATGAGGAGGCTCATCTCATAGTCTGAATATTTAGACAGATGTTTTAAATACCATTTACAAACATCTGAATCTTTTAGGCAAATTGATATCCTGTTTAACACCTGAGTGTTGTATAAATGACACTACCTATGTAAGTTAAAGTGACTGATGTACTTGTCACCATTGCTGTGGTTTCACCTCCCCTCTCATTCACAATTGGGTGATTCCCTTTTAAGAACTGTTGCTTTCTAGCTTGCCGATCCTGATCTTTGAGCTTCACTGCGCTCCTGAATTCCTGTTTATTGCTCTGTTGTTCCTTTTATGACCTTTGGCTTGATTCTGACCACCGCCTTCACTTCTGTCCTTACTGTGTCCAACTGCTTTTACAACCTGGTTTGTTCATAAACCCTGCCTACTCTACTGTCCTCCTGGCTCGACCTCAGCTTGTGACCTCGACTACTCTGCTCAGCCTCACCTTACCTCTCACCGGTTGATCTCTGACTACTCTCTCCATCTTCCACCATAAGTTGCATTGATCCTGGTCTCTGCTAAGGCAGGTCAACCTCCCGCTGGGCCAGCCAGCTACCTTCAGCCTGCGGGATTGATCCCAGCCTTTGCTGCAGTTGATCTCCAACTGGGCCTTGCAGTACTAGAACTGCCAATTGTATAGATCCCAGCCTCTGTGTTGCAATACCACTGACTGCCACTAGACTGCAGTGGGACACTGAGGAGTTGGTAACCTTCGACTCACCATTAATCTCCCAGTCAGACTCAGAGAAGTCTTTAGCCTTCAACATCTATTCAGCAACGATTGCCTTATCCAGAGACTTGTCATCACTCGTCTTCCAGTCGGACACCAAGGAGTTGGTAACTGTTGACATTGACTGCTGCCTATCCAGAAAGTTGTTCTATCAACAGCCTTTCACTACTCAGGACATTAGACTATTATGTCTTGTTGCTGCTCCTGACTTCTCTTCAACCTTCCTGCATTTGGGTTCCTGTATAAAGGTCCTAGCCTTCCTAGCCCTGGTTACCAAACTAAGATGTACTGGAGTAATTCTGGAGGAATCCAGCTGCACCATAAGGGTCAAATAAAAATTCCCATTTGATTTTAAATGAGGATTTTATGGAAAGTAATTCATTGGTGACTTTTAGCATTCAAAGTTTAAAATCCCTATTTAAAGCGGAACTTTAACATATTAATAAGTTGCCCTTCAATCATTAAACATATGGCGACTATCTTGATAATACGTGCATTACCTATCAAAAGTGGCAGATTCTAAAGTCATCTTTAATCTTCAGAGACCAGAATCCAGGCATCAGCGCTGACATCTTGTCTGCGCTTCTCCAACACAGCAAAAAAGAGAAGAAGCGCCCAATGGTGAAATACGTTCACTTTAAATATTCCTCCAACATTAAACAAATACCATTGTACTCACATTTAATCAAGGTCAGCAGAGGGGATATTCCAATGCTGACAAACCAGCTTGTGGATATCTTGCACCGTCTCCACTCGGTGACCAAGGTACTGCTGCTCCAAAAAACACCTTCCACTCAAGTACTTCAACGCAATGTTTATTAAAATTGCAATATTAGCAAAGATAAAAAGGCTATTTTTTATCTTTGCTAATATTGCAATTTTAATAAACATTGTGTTGAAGTACTTGAGTGGAAGGTGTTTTTTGGAGCAGCAGTACCTTGGTCACCGAGTGGAGACGGTGCAAGATCTCCACAAGCTGGTTTGTCAGCATTGGAATATCCCCTCTGCTGACCTTGAATAAATGTGAGTACAATGGTATTTGTTTAATGTTGGAGGAATATTTAAAGTGAACGTATTTCACCATTGGGCGCTTCTTCTCTTTTTTGCTGTGTTGGAGAATTGTTTTGGACCGCTGGGAGAGAGCGTGTAAGGAAGAGGCAGCCCTAAAAGATTCCTGTGCTGAATCAGGATATTTATTCAGCAAGTGCATATGCTGTTTTTCATATATGTTATTTAACAGCCAGTTGTCTTGTGAGTACCCACGTGTGGGGTGAATTGGTGACGGAGATTTTATTTATACTCTGAATTGCACTAGGGCGCCCCCATTTTGCTCTCCTTTTCTTGTCATTACATCTTGTCTGCGCATCTGTGCTGTCAGTCCGGGTCTCTATAAGAAGAATCGCAGTGTACTACAAGGTAACCGGAAGGGACTGATGGCGCAGGCACGCAGACTGCACTAACCTGGCCGTCAGTCTCTGATGATTAAAGATTTCTTTAGAATCGTCCACTTTTGATAGGTAATACGCTAGTCGCCATATATTTAATAATGAAGGGTGACTTATTAATATGTGAAAGTTCCTCTTTAAAGCAATGGGACTTCTCATGTTTCCTGTGGTGCACCTGGTTTTCTCCATGAGTAGGAGATGCACTAAGGTGTGATAAAGGTTTAGACCAATGCAGTATATTCTCTCTAGTTTGAGACCTCCAGCTGTTGGGGTCCACAATTTTCATCATCCCCAAACTGCTATTTGCTGGTTGGGGATGATGGGAGTTGTAGCCTGCAACAGCTGTCTGTCCATCAGTTGACTACCCCTGCTTTAGTGCATAGGCTCTATAGAATAACATATTAATTGGAGACTGTAGAGACAACAGAACAAGAAGGCGCTCCTGGTGTATTAACGTTTTGAGGTACTTCACACCAATCTGGAATGTTCAGTGTAACAATTAGATGTTCACTGAAATGCTCTATGAAGGGATTTTTATAAACTGCCCCTCACACAGTCTATTCCTTTAGGTAGTTCAAGATTCTTTCTGGCTGCTCCTCTATCCAGCCAGATGGTAGCCACTCATATACAAGAAAACAAAGAAAGGCGCCCAGTTGTGCCTGTCTCCGCTACTGACACTTGATGTAAGAATACATATAATATACTCACAAAAGAGGTGCTTGTGAGGTGGACCTATGCCCAAACACAATCATTCAAGCATGCAAGGACCAGGGTATCTGGGTTTTTTTTTAGGCATTTAGTCTTGAGAAAGCAGTTGTTACTGTGAAACATCGATGTATTTTTGTGCCAAGATAGATATATTTTTTTTTATTGATAAGTTATAGAAGGATTTTTTTTTTTTTTTTACAGATTCTAGCAACTGTTTATTTTTATTTATTTTTTATTTTTATAAGTGCATATACACATCTCTTGATCCCATTGGAGTGCAATATTGAGTCCACATACCTGAGCAAGGCATAAGTCCACTTCACAACCACCTCTTTTGTGAGTATATTATAGGTATTCTTACATCGTGTCAATAACAGGAACAGACACAAGTGGGCGCCCTTTCTTTGTTTCCTTGTATATTAATTGGAGAGTTTCTCTCATTGTTCTCACACCTTAGTGCATAACCCCTTGTTCTTCTTAGTACATAATCTTCAATGTGTTAAGCTGTTAGGGACCAGAGGGGTGCACAATTACAAAGGTATGCATTGTGCACTCCCCTGGTCCTTAACCTCTTGAATGCTATAGGGCTCTCCATTGCATTGCTCCACAAGGGTTAAATTGAAGAGCCACTTTTTTCTTGGGGATAGTATTCTCTCAAGTCAGTAGGAATGTTGGACATGTTGTCCCCTATAATGTGCTTGGTTTGTCCCAGGACTGTTTCACTTTTCCTTTATATATATATATAGGTTAGTGCACTGAGTTTGTGATACTAGGGACCGAATATGCGTTTATGCAGTTAGCAGAATCCATTTCAGTGTGCTGTATTCTGGTTAGCTTGGGGAATGGCAGCGTTTTCTTCCATCTCTGCACTGAAGCTTTCTGTGGATGTGCGTGGATATGTCAGTGTAAGGCAACGGGCTTTGCATGTTAATATTCCGCCAGCGCTCACTTTTTAGTGTGTCATGTTTTTGACGTGCAGTCTTAGACTGTGCTGTAGGATTGCTGGCTGCTCCCCCAAGCTTCCAGTCTGATACCACTTACATGTCTCAGTAGGGTTCAGACAGCTTTTGTTTTTGTGATCAGAGGCTGAGGTACAAGGAGGGGGAGGGAGGAAGTGTGAGTCTTTGACAACCAGTGTTGAGAGACTGCGTGCCAGCTCTTTTTTTCCTTTTTTTTCTTCTTCTTTTAAGTCTCGTGGGTTTGCCAGTTGAAAACCCACTGTATATGTTCAGTTGCATATATACAGTATATGTATACTATACTTACTAGATCTTATTTTATTTTTTTACCTTTTGGTTTATAACTTTATTAAGATCTGTATAGAGGGAGAAGATTGCAATATAAAGAAGTAGCACCTATTATATCTAAAGAATCCTCATGTCCCCTAATAATTTTGTCATTTTCTGAACAATTACCGTAGTCCTGGATGTTATGTACATGGATGCAGGCATGACTGTTACCAGCAGGGGCACAGGACCCAAACTCTGCCCTCTGTGCATGATGATAATCTTCGCTTTTAATGGACTATTAATGTTTCACAAGAAAAGCAGCTCCGATTAATCTTCATAGTATTTGGGCCATGGTGAGTGATATTTCAATACTATCAGAGTTGTAGTTCAAGAGTAAATGAATGATAAAATATCCCTCTCCCGCCCCTTTTACTGATGTAACACTGCTGCCCTCAGAGCAGCAAGACTGTCCAGATGAATCACAAAGAGTAACAATTTTCAGTGAGCATGAGGAAAAACCTGTCAAGGGGGTCAGTGTTTTCAATGTTCTCACAGTAAGATGATTGTCTCTTGCTGTGAGCTGTCTGGTCCCAAGACCAGATTCCATGTCTGGGGGGAGGTGGCTTACACTAGGTAAAAGGGGCAGGAAGGGGATAATTTATCATTCAACTACAAATCTGACAGTATTGAAATAACACTCTCCATGGCCCTAATACTATGAATATTAATAGAAACTGCTTCTTTTGTGAAAAATTCCTATCACTTTAAGGCCAGTTTCATACTAGGGACATTATAGCATTGATGGAAAATTGTGGAAAGAATCCAAGTTATGAATTATTATGTTCAATGGGGCATTTCACACAATCAACAAGTGCTGCAATTGTTGCAGATAGACACAGAAAGCTGCAAATTTCCTGGTTTATTTGTTGCTTCACAATGCATTGGAGACTTATCTAGCATTCATAGGGTTAAAAAGCCACATAGGTCCCTATATCTTCAGGATTTCAACAGACACTAGAAAATATTCAAAGATGAGATTCTAAAATGACAAAATATATCAGAGCTTTAACACCTTAAAGGGATAGTAGTGTTTTACACAAACGGCAGCTCCAATTAATCTTCATAGTATTTGGGCCATGGAGAGTATTTCAGTACTGTCAGAGTTGTAATTGAATGATAAAGTATCCCCCTCCCACCCCTTTTACCTAGTGTAGGCCACCTCCGCTTAGATGTGGAATCTGGTCCACAGGCCAGACAGCTCACAGCAAGGGACAATCTTCTTACTGTGAGAACAATGAAAACAACAGCCCCCCCTTGACAGGTTTTTCCCTTATACTAATTGAAGATTGTGCCTCTCTGCAAGCCATCTGGACACCACCTTTCTGTTCTGAAGTGAGCAGTGTTATATCAGTAAAAGGGGTGGGAGGGGGATCATTTATCATTCACTTGAACTACAACTCACAGTAGTGAAATAACACTCTCCATGGCCCAAATACTATGAAGATTAATTGGAGCTGTTTTTATTGTGAAACATTACTATGCCTTTAAGGAATAGCATGGTATGCAACTTGTTGCAAAGCAATGCGTTGTGCACCTCTGTGGGCCTTAAGAGGTTAATAAGTATAGCTTGGAGGATAGAAGGGCGAGTGGTGATATTACTGAAGCCTCTGAATATGTTCTTTTCATATTCTAAAAAGTAGCAAATTGAGTACAATAAATGAACCATTGTAATGTGTGCCTCTTGGTAATTATGAGTTGAGGTGGTGTCAGATGTGAGCATGCATCTGATTAACAAACCTATGCAAGACTTGTACACTTGTCAGTGGAACAACGTGCACAGAAGCCGTCTATCTTATCCACTTGCTATTCTAATTTTCCTTCAGATTGGAAAGGGATGTGGAGTATGATTCCCTGCCCTGTTGCTTTCAGTAACTGCGTAATACTGACCTGGGCAGGGGGGGGGGGTATTTGCACAATTTTATTTTCTTTCCTTTGCTTCAGAAAAACTCACACAGCTTTCTAGAGTTCTATAATCAAATTATCAAATTTACAGGTGTATAAAAACAATTATGAAGTTAACCCTTTAAGGTCCAGAGAAGTGTACAATGCATTACTTTGTGATTTGTTGCATAACCCTCTGGTTCTTGTGGAGCAGTTGCTTTGAAACAGAATTGTGAACAGTGTTTTAAACAGGGTTGGGAGTTGTAACCCAGTAACTACTGAAGGGGGTCTGCAGATCGCCAACCTCTGATCTAAATCAGCTGATTTATATCGTCCATGATAAACACCCATTAGGGACAGATAAGCCAGATTATTGGCCTGAGAAAATCAAATAATTGTGTGTCTTTTTTATATGATGAAAGCTTATTATGTGGGGTTGAAACATGCAAAAAAGAATATATTACTGGTCGTGTGCGAAGCCTGAAAAATTGCAGTATAGACATCAACAAATCTATATAAATTAAATTACTGTTTCAAACAGTAGGGTTTTTTAATAACTATTTATTCATAATATTGAATGATCTGAGGAAGAATGGTCCAGATAAAAAAAGAGAGTGGAGGGACTGGGTAACAAAGGTATCAAAAACATAAAGCCATAAGACACAGAGATTACATCTGTTGAATGGCTGGTGGAAATAGTCAGTAATTTACAAGGTACTGTTCATCTATCAGGGATGACTACTGTGGTTTTGGAATAAATATAAGGAGATATGGGGACATTAAACCAGTAAACAACAACTAACAACAGTTGGCAGTCTGTGGAACATTTAGGTCCAGGATACCTATAATGGGGTGTTATGATGATGATGTTTAGGGGGATAATTCTATAGAAAATGAATTTAGTTAGTGATGGAGGGAGGCTTTCACTCTACTGCCTGGCACACTTAGACTGATTATCACGGTTCTAACATCTAACTGCATATGTCTGGTCTTTTGTAAAATATATTTCTTGGGATTAAAAGGGAAACAATAGGAATAAGTGGCTCTTTATTTTATTTGAAGGTGTGACCTGAAGGCAGACTTCAGTTAGAGATCACTATTAAAACAGATCTAACGGAAGAAAACCTGTATACCTGACTTATATGAAGACCAATGTAGTACACGGTATAGTTCTCCATTAACCCTTTGAGTGCGAGAGAGGAGGGCAATCAAAGGTTTAACCCCTTAAGGACCAGCCGCACATGCACGCAGCAGTCATTTAAGGACCACGGAGCTTTTTTTTTTTTTTTTTTTTTTTTTTTTTTTGTTAAATCGGATTCCGGACTCCCTGAACGGCGTGCAGCCACTGGGGGAGCCCAGAATTCCATGACGGTCCTGGGACGTCATCGGTCCTTAAAGCAAATCCAGCCATGAAGTACCAGGACCGTCAAGGGTTCTTAAGGGGTTAATATATTTTACTGGGCGATAAGGGTTGAGAGGTAGGGAAAGGCAAGGTTTTTTTTTTGTTTTTGTTTTTTTTTTTCGGAAAGCCATATAGAATAGTGTAGGATTTTTTCTGGTGGCAGTAAGTGCAGCCACAGCCACGTTCTGGTGGCCACACTAGCAGATTTGCAGATTTCTTGTGCAAGTGGTACAGTGTGATTAATCCACACAAAAATTGTATATATTATGTGCAACAACAATAAATCTATATCCTATCATAACTTAAACATTTTAGAATCCACATAGGATTGCAAGATTCTTAAAATGTACTCATTACCGGTTATATATATTTCATCCCAGTACTCATTCATAACCCCAGTTCTCTTCCACAAGCCACTCCCAGTTTCTCAGACATAATATCCCTGCCAGGATATAACACCCCAGCCCAAATGGTCTCCTGGCCAAAACCTAATACTTTCCAGCCACAAACACTCGGCCGCAATATAGACCCCCCCCCCCGCCACTGGTAGATACAGAAACACGCATACTGATCACCCAGCCTTCTACGTATGCAATGACATCCATACAACCACACATACTGACCCCCCCCCCCGAGCCACTGCATTTGTAGCAATAGAACCACACATGCTGACTCCGCAGACTTGTCCTGTATATCCATATAACCACACATAATGACCCCCAGCCTCGTCCTGTATATCCATATAACCACACATAATGACCCCCAGCCTTGTCCTGTATAGCCATATAACCACACATAATGACCCCCAGCCTTGTCATGTACAGCCATATAACCACACATAATGACCCCCAGCCGTGTCCTGTATATCCATATAACCACACATAATGACCCCCAGCCTTGTCCTGTACAGCCATATAACCACACATAATGATCCCCAGCCTTGTCCTGTATATCCATATAACCACACATAATGACCCCCAGCCTTGTCATGTATAGCCATATAACCACACATAATGACCCCCAGCCTTGTCATGTACAGCCATATAACCACACATAATGACCCCCAGCCGTGTCCTGTATATCCATATAACCACACATAATGACCCCCAGCCTTGTCCTGTATAGCCATATAACCACACATAATGACCCCCAGCCTTGTCATGTACAGCCATATAACCACACATAATGACCCCCAGCCGTGTCCTGTATATCCATATAACCACACATAATGACCCCCAGCCTTGTCCTGTACAGCCATATAACCACACATAATGATCCCCAGCCTTGTCCTGTATATCCATATAACCACACATAATGACCCCCAGCCTTGTCCTGTATAGCCATATAACCACACATAATGACCCCCAGCCTTATCATGTACAGCCATATAACCACACATAATGACCCCCAGCCGTGTCCTGTATAGCCATATAACCACACATAATGACCACCAGCCTTGTCCTGTATATCCATATAACCGCACATAATGACCCCCAGCCTTGTCCTGTATAGCCATATAACCACACATAATGATCCCCAGCCTTGTCCTGTATATCCATATAACCACACATAATGACCCCCAGTCTTGTCATGTATATCCATATAACCACACATAATGGCCACCAGCCTTGTCCTGTACAACCATATAACCACACATAATGACCCCCAGCCTTGTCCCACAGTATCCATATAACCACACATAATGACCCCCAGCCTTGTCCTGTATAGCCATATAACCACACATCATGACCCCCAGCCTTGTCCTGTATATCCATATAACCACACATAATGATCCCCAGCCTTGTCCTGTATATCCATATAACCACACATAATGACCCCCAGCCTTGTCCTGTACAACCATATAACCACACATAATGACCGCCAGCCTTGTCCTGTATATCCATATAACCACACATAATGACTGTAACGGATCCTACCCGTTACTGGGAGCTCTTGTCTGGGCATGGCAGTTATTCACCCCTGTGCCCAAGGATTATGGATATTGGACACTCCTTTGTGCCCGGGCATACGATCTCTCAACCCCTTATCCTGGACTAAGAGACTTTGGCTAGCCTTATGTGGATAGGCAGCTGTACCAGAGGAAAGAACAATTCAAGGCTTGGGTGCTGCAAACTCTTCTGACCTGCAAAAGGTTAATCATTTGAGTTTGAGCATATTTACTTTCAATATGTATTGTAGTCCCCCAAGCCTTTTGCTTAATTACTCAAGTCATTGTATTGAGCACTGTCCTGTGGCCCCCTGCTGTGTGATTAATCCAATCATGTCTGCCCTATTATGTTTCCCTGAATCATTTGTTGTTGGTTCTTGGACCCTTTGTGGTGACTGAATTATCCCTGTGACTACTCCATTGTATTCTGCCCTACCATTTGCTGTGTCCTATTGATGAACTGTGATTGAATTAAGTCTCCTGTACTGTGCTCCAAGTTAGTGTGGTTTGAAACTGTATAAATATGTGTGGTTTGGTTCAATAAAGTGAGTTCTGTTTTGGAGTGAACAAGGAGTCCTGGAGTCTTGTATTGCTTATGGTCTAAAGTATCCACTCTGATAACCATCTGCGCCAAGTATCCTGAATCGCCGACCGCCTGCTGCCAGTTTCCTGCGATCTAACTTCGTGGACTGTCAGGCGGCGACGTGGACTCTTCCCTGCTTCCCTGCTTCCAGCGTTCCTTCGGCTGTTTCCAGTGACCGTCCACACTCCAACTGGTGCATCCGACGGCGCTTATCTGCGTCGAGAAGGAGAGACCCGGGAACGACGGCGGAAGGCGACGCGGTCCCTTCTTAGCTTCCGTTACATTGGTGGCAGCGGTGGGATTTCTCCTTCATATTGGGTGCAGCAATTGAGGCATGGCAGATGAAGCAGTGCTGGCAGACACTCTGGGAGCATACGAGGATCGCTACAGCGCCATCCGAATACAGTGGTGGACCCGGCTGGGCGATGTTATCTACGACTTCGTTCCAGAGTTGGATGCGTGCATTACAGAGGAGCTCAGAGTACAGGAGGAGTACTGGGACTTTGTTAAATACCTGGACCAGGAATATGGATCCGAGGGCCTTTTTGACTGGTGCCCAGCCCGCTTGCGATGGGACATCCAAGGGCTGGTATGGAACGCCTACCACATGGACTCAACTTTTGGGTGCCCTGACTCCAGCAGATACTGGGAGATCCGGGACAAAAGAGAGGACCGTTTTGGTGGATACATTCCTGCGGACTGCCAGGGAAATTTGGATATTCTGGCAGGATGTGAATGGGACCTGGAGCAACTATATGCTGGGTTCATTCGAGAGGTCCGGGAATTCCAAAAAGAGGAAGAAGAATGGGGGGGTAACGCATCTGAGGAGGACTTCAGCGACATTGAGGGCCAGGATTGTGTTACCCCTGTTCACTCCACACTGGTGAGTGGGAATTCGTTCCTCACCAGTGCCCCTGTTGTTGCCCCTGCATCAGGAAGTGGGAAAATTGCCCTGCCTGATACCCCTTTGCCCCTGGACTGTTTGTTGCCTGAGCTGAGGGGTGGGAATTCATTCCCCCTCAGTGAAGAGAATGCCTCTGCATCAGGGGATGGGACGGACGTCTCCCCTGAGAGGCCAGTTGCCCCTTTCCCTGTTTTCCCAGCTGCGGTGGACGAGACGCAGGTCCCCACCAGCAGCAATTGTGTGCCCCAACTGATGGGTGGGAGCGAGCCCATCAGTCCCCTTGAGCCCCCTGCTGTAGTGGGTGTGAGAGAGCCCAGCAGCAGCCCCAAGATGTTGCCCCTGGTGGGGGTGGAAGATGCCCTGGGAGCGGAGCCGTGCGTGCTCCCCAGGATTATGAGTGATGCCGCCTGGAGGGATGGGACTGCGGTCTCCCTCCAGGGAGAAGAAAGGCCGGTGTGTGATGGCCTGCAAGGGGAGGACCCCAGTGGGCTGGGAGAAAACAGTGCCGCTGGCCCTCCTAAAGACATGGACTGTAAACTGCTGGGTGGGAGCAAGCCCATCAGTCCCCCTGAGACCCCTGCTGTACTGGGTGGGAGAGAACCCAGCAGCAGCCACAAAATGTTGACCCTGGTGGGGGTGGAAGATGACCTGGGAGCGGAGCCGTGCGTGCTCCCCAGGAGTACAAGTAATGCCGCCTTGAGGGATGGGACTGCGGTCTCCCTCAAGGCAAAAGAAAGGCCTGTGCGTGATGGCCTACCAGAGGAGGACACCAGCGGACTGGGAGAAAGTAGGGCTGCTGGAACTCCCCTGGATATATTGTTTGACCTGATGGGTGGGGAAGAGTGCCCCATCAGTCCCCCTGTAACCCCTGACTTGGTGCGGGAGAGCAAGAGCACCAGGTCATGTGAAGTCCTGGCTGGGATGAGTGGGACAGCCGTCCTCATTCCCAGCCCAGCATCTGTTCTGCCTTCCCCTGAGACCCCTGGCCTAGTGCGTGGGGCCACGGTCATCATTAAAGAGCCTGCTATTCTCCCTGCACTGGAGATTCCCACCTTGGTGAGTGGGACCAGGATCCTCACCAAGGACATTTGTGTTGCCCTGTCCCCTGTTGACCCCAGCTTGGTGGGTGGGAATGTATTCCCCATCAGGCCCATACCTGATTTGACCCAGGAGCGTGGGAGCTGCATCCGCTCCTGTCCCTCTGGGGCCCTGGCCCAACTAAAAGGGGGTGATGGGTCTCTCTCCCCAAACTCTGGTGCCCAGAAGCCAGAGGCACAATTGCCCCAGGGAGATCCCCCTTATAGACTGGCTCTTGACCCTGAGCCACTGGCCCCAGACCCAGAAGGATTTGACTTCAGCACTGCCTGGAGATGGGCCCAGGAGAGGCCACCTGTTTTGATGTTTGTCAGGACAAACAGGCATCAGTTCCCCTGGCCCAGGTTTAAGGACACAGGAACTGGCATTTTCTTCACTGGCCCAGGACAAGGGCCCTGTACACCGCTACCGGGCCCAGACAAAGGTCTCATGTTTTCCCCTGGCCCAGGACAAAAAGACTGCTTCACCCTCTGGCCCAGGATTAAGGACAAAGGGACTTGCAATTGTTTCCCTGGCCCAGGACCAGGGCCTTGTTTCCCCCTACCTGGCCCAGACAAAGGGCTCATGTTTTCCCCTGGCCCAGAACAGAAAGACTACTTTAACCACTGGCACAGGACAAGGGGCCCCTCAGTAGAAACTGGCCTAGGACCAAGGCCTTCGGACTAGTGCACTGTCCAGACAAGTGCCTCACCACCTCCATGCCCTCCTACAGCTCCAAGCCAGCGTTTACTACCGCACCCGCTGGCTTGGAACCAAAAGGGGGAGAAATGTAACGGATCCTACCCGTTACTGGGAGCTCTTGTCTGGGCATGGCAGTTATTCACCCCTGTGCCCAAGGATTATGGATATTGGACACTCCTTTGTGCCCGGGCATACGATCTCTCAACCCCTTATCCTGGACTAAGAGACTTTGGCTAGCCTTATGTGGATAGGCAGCTGTACCAGAGGAAAGAACAATTCAAGGCTTGGGTGCTGCAAACTCTTCTGACCTGCAAAAGGTTAATCATTTGAGTTTGAGCATATTTACTTTCAATATGTATTGTAGTCCCCCAAGCCTTTTGCTTAATTACTCAAGTCATTGTATTGAGCACTGTCCTGTGGCCCCCTGCTGTGTGATTAATCCAATCATGTCTGCCCTATTATGTTTCCCTGAATCATTTGTTGTTGGTTCTTGGACCCTTTGTGGTGACTGAATTATCCCTGTGACTACTCCATTGTATTCTGCCCTACCATTTGCTGTGTCCTATTGATGAACTGTGATTGAATTAAGTCTCCTGTACTGTGCTCCAAGTTAGTGTGGTTTGAAACTGTATAAATATGTGTGGTTTGGTTCAATAAAGTGAGTTCTGTTTTGGAGTGAACAAGGAGTCCTGGAGTCTTGTATTGCTTATGGTCTAAAGTATCCACTCTGATAACCATCTGCGCCAAGTATCCTGAATCGCCGACCGCCTGCTGCCAGTTTCCTGCGATCTAACTTCGTGGACTGTCAGGCGGCGACGTGGACTCTTCCCTGCTTCCCTGCTTCCAGCGTTCCTTCGGCTGTTTCCAGTGACCGTCCACACTCCAACTGGTGCATCCGACGGCGCTTATCTGCGTCGAGAAGGAGAGACCCGGGAACGACGGCGGAAGGCGACGCGGTCCCTTCTTAGCTTCCGTTACAATGACCCCCAGCCTTGTCCTGTATAGCCATATAACCACACATAATGACCGCCAGCCTTGTCCTGTATATCCATATAACCACACATAATGACCCCCAGCCTTGTCCTGTATAGCCATATAACCACACATCATGACCCCCAGCCTTGTCCTGTATATCCATATAACCACACATAATGATCCCCAGCCTTGTCCTGTATATCCATATAACCACACATAATGACCCCCAGCCTTGTCCTGTACAGCCATATAACCACACATAATGACCCCCAGCCTTGTCCTGTACAGCCATATAACCACACATAATGACCCCCAGCCTTGTCCTGTATAGCCATATAACCACACATAATGACCCCCAGCCGTGTCCTGTATAGCCATATAACCACACATCATGACCCCCAGCCGTGTCCTGTATAGCCATATAACCACACATCATGACCCCCAGCCGTGTCCTGTACATCCATATAACCACACATAATGATCCCCAGCCTTGTCCTGTATATCCATATAACCACACATAATGACCCCCAGACTTGTCCTGTACAGCCATATAACCACACATAATGACCCCCAGCCGTGTCCTGTATAGCCATATAACCACACATAATGACCCCCAGCCTTGTCATGTACAGCCATATAACCACACATAATGACCCCCAGACTTGTCCTGTACAACCATATAACCACACATAATGACCCCCAGCCTTGTCCTGTACAGCCATATAACCACACATCAGGACCCCCAGCCGTGTCCTGTATGGCCATATAACCGCACATAATGACCCCCAGCCTTGTCCTGTATAGCCATATAACCACACATCATGACCCCCAGCCTTGTCCTGTACAGCCATATAACCACACATCATGACCCCCAGCCGTGTCCTGTATAGCCATATAACCACACATAATGATCCCCAGCCTTGTACTGTATAGCCATATAACCGCACATAATGACCCCCAGCCTTGTCCTGTACAGCCATATAACCACACATCATGACCCCCAGCCGTGTCCTGTATAGCCATATAACCACACATAATGATCCCCAGCCTTGTACTGTATAGCCATATAACCGCACATAATGACCCCCAGCCTTGTCCTGTATAGCCATATAACCACACATAATGACCCCAGCCTTGTCCTGTATATCCATATAACCACACATAATGACCCCCAGCCTTGTCCTGTATATCCATATAACCACACATAATGACCCCCAGCCTTGTCCTGTATATCCATATAACCACACATAATGATCACCAGCCTTGTCCTGTATATCCATATAACCACACATAATGACCGCCAGCCTTGTCCTGTATATCCATATAACCACACATAATGACCCCCAGACTTGTCCTGTATATCCATATAACCACACATAATGACCCCCAGCCTTGTCCTGTACAACCATATAACCACACATAATGATCACCAGCCTTGTCCTGTATATCCATATAACCACACATAATGACCCCCAGACTTGTCCTGTATATCCATATAACCACACATAATGATCCCCAGACTTGTCCTGTATATCCATATAACCACACATAATGACCCCCAGCCTTGTCCTGTATAGCCATATAACCATACATAATGACCCCCAGCCTTGTCCTGTATATCCATATAACCACACATAATGATCACCAGACTTGTCCTGTATATCCATATAACCACACATAATGACCCCCAGCCTTGTCCTGTACAACCATATAACCACACATAATGACCCCCAGCCTTGTCCCACAGTATCCATAGAATCACAAATTTAGACCTCCACTTTTGTTATGCAATGGCCACTAAACCATTCACATAGGGACCTCACTGTAGTGGTAGCCATACCTCCATCTTGTCCCATTGTCACTTGTAGCCACAGAACCACACACTGACTTTCACCAGTTTCATTAAGCCTGTTGTAGTTCAGCTCAGGTCAGCTGCCAATCTGCCATGGTGCTATTCATCCTGAAGTGCTCTTCTTTTACTGTGGTGCAGTGCCACTGTATGAGATGTCTTACAAGAGCTGCACGAAAGCAACTGGGGTGGGCTGAATGTCATACTCTATATGGATTGGCTGGTGGTAGAAACATCCCATCACTCCCGTCAGCCAGTCCAGACACATCGGAGGTTAAAGCGGAACTTTAACATGTTAATAATTTGCCATTCAATCATTAAGTATATGGCGACGAGCTTGAAAATTCGTATCTTACCTATAAAAAGTGGCAGATTCTAACGAAATATTTACCCTTTGGAGACCGATGGCCAGGTTAGTGCAGTCTGAGCTCCTGCGCCGTCAGTCCCTTCCATTTACCATGTGGCAAGCTGCAATGCTTTACAGGAGACCGGGACTAAAGGTGCAGGTGCGCAGACAAGATATCTGCGTTGTTACCTGGCTTCTGGTCCCCAATGGGTAAAGATTTCTTTAGAATCTGCCACTTTTTATAGTTAAGACATGTATTTTCAAGCTAGTCACCATATGCTTAATGATTGAATGGCGACTTATTAATATGTGTAAGTTCCGCTTTAAGCCCAGCCCAATTGCTTTAGTGCTGCTTTTTTCAGGCCCAGTTCCAATTAGCATATATAAAAAAATGTTTGGGGTGGCAGTCTACTACCAGGTTGATGTCTGTATGTGACCACCATGAGCACATTTGTCATGGTGGCCGCAAGCAATATTGCTGGTGGCCATACTTGAGAACCACTGACATAGAGGGTAACATTTGTATGCATAGGCTTAACCTTTTGGTTGCTAGAGAGGTCTCCAGTGCATCTCAAGTGCATTGGAGACCTCTTTAGTATCCAAAGAGTTAAACAGCCAGTTACAAATAATCATAAATCATCTACCTACTGCTATGTAGCAGAACTGAAACTTGCAGCAAGGGACAATCTTATTGCTGGGAGTATAATGGAAACCCTTGATGTAGGAGGACAGGATTTTCATTATGCTCACTGGAGATTATCCCTTGCTGTGCGCTGTCCAGACCAGCTTGGGGATCACATTGCATAAGTAAAAAGGGGAGGGGGATACTTTAAAACCGAATTACTTTAGAACTACAAGTTGGGCATGATTAATATACAGAGCAAGATGAAACATAACATATGAGTATTAATCGGAGCTACATTTATTGGCATACATTACTATCCCTTTAAAGATATAGTTACTATTTATTTTGCTTTATGTATTCAGCTAGGGCATAATGTGTTAGTTCAAATTGCCTATAATTAATATTAGTTTTTTCTCTCTTCACTAATTAGATTTATTTTTTTTAGACTTTCATGTCCCTGAAAATGTCAGAGAACACGAAAGCAAGTTTAGAGATACAATGTAATAAATATACAGTACAACTCAGCAGCAATGTAAAGAAGATAGTACAATGATCATTGTGCTGCAGGGCGAGTGTCCTGATTTGATGTTCTGCTGACATATGTATAAACAAAGTCAAACAAATCTGGGGCCGTGTTTATAAAATTAACCCCTAGAATGCTAGGGAGAGCTGAAATGCATTGCTTTGTGGTGTGTTGGAGATCACTAGCATCTAAGGAGTTAAATACTCTCTAATGTAATAGGAAATTTAATTTAACCATTTCTGGATCACATTGTGAATGGCCCTTAAGGGGTTAAATCATTGCGCCTTTGTCTGTATACAAATAATCTAATGACCTTTTCTGTTTCTGTGATGACTGAAAACAGTTGATCACCTATTTAGTGAATCAAGATCTAACAGCAGTTCTACCTGCTGTTACTCATGCCTCTTTTAATGGTCTTTAATAATGATTTCCTTTCTGTAGGCCCGGGCCCTAACACCTCAAACAGCGGAAACTGACGCCATTCGATTTTTGGTTGGGACACAGTCTCTTCGATATGATAACCAGGTAAGCAGAGAGTTTGTCCATGTAGACATGTCTTAGCAGCATTATTATTTAGATACCCAAATATAATAGTTAATGAAGTATCCCACTGTTCTATAGTAAAGCTTCAAAAGTAGTAAAATACACAGCTAAAAGAAACAGAAAAAGGAACAACAGTGCCAGATCCTGTAAGGGAAGTATTTTTGTCAAGGACACCAACACCTTTACCACGTGCTCTATTGGAATCTTACTCACATTTATTCGAGGCTTCCAATACTGCGTTTCCTCTTATTTTCATTATAGTTAGCCTTACTCTATTCATAATTTCTGTTTTTTAGTTATTGTTATGGGGCCCCTTTAAGAATGGGAGCCGACGTGCGTTCATCTTTGTTCCATAGGAATACATGGTGAATCTTTAAAAAGATATATCTCTGCGCCTGATTCTCTTACATGGTCAGAGCTGGTTCATATGAATCATTGGCCTTGCTCTATAGCATGATCAACGTGGGTACAGTGTCCAGAAAATGTAATTTTGCAGTTTTAAAACAGCTGGAGAGCCATCGTTGGATTGGTTTGTGCAATGGAAAACTACACTACCCAGAATCCTGCGTTTTTTGCTAAGGACAGGGTGAGGCTTTGGCAGCCATCTTACAACTTCCATTGCATAAGCTGTGCAGAGGATAATACTACCTTCTCTACCTCTCCAGTTTAATCCTTTGCAGTGTAATAAGTAGTTTTATGGTTATCTCTTTGAACTTTCCTACTTCTTTGGACTGCTTTGTTCTACTTTAGAGGATTTTCTCTGAACATATCTTATCCCAGGGGACACATGGGGAAAGCCAACCCTAAGGATAGAGAGGCCCCTTTAACTCTCTTAGCACACTGTTCTTCATGCCAAACTGGTCTGCCACTGGAATATTCAAGCACCCTATGCACTATGAACAAGAGCCAGTTTGGGTTAAAGGTATAATGTTTTCAGTTGCTTATTTCACTTCATCCTTTCAAGGGGTTCTCCATTCTTGGCACCCCATGCCCCTATCAGACATACTGACCCTGACTTTATGGGCCAATCCCAGATGGTTGGAGATTCTTTTGGGGATGCCTATGAGGAAGACTCTTGCCTCTCTGCTGCAAGGCTTATGAGAGCTGTTTTGGAGACTTTGCAATTCTCTGAGCATTCTGCTACAGGGTCTTCTTTACTAGACATCTTCCAAATGATGCTAGAGGGAATCACCCATTTTTCCACCCTATTGTTCTCTGGACCAGATTATCATGGAAGAATGGAAGACTACTGATACAAGATTCTTCCTTACTAAATGTATTTCTAACCTTTATCCTTTCTCATCTGAAGCCTTGTCCCAGTAGGCTACCCCACCTTCTATTAATCGTCAATCTCTCACGTTGCTAGAAACACTGCTCTGCCATTGGCATATGCTGCGACCCTTAAGAGTCAGGCTAATAAGTTCTTAGATTCCTTAGGGAAGGTGAGTTTTGAGGCTACTAAGGCCACCCAGCGACCCATCTTTACTATAGCATGATATACTAATGGGTTACTAAAGTCACGGCTATCGGGTGAACAGATGCCATTAGGGGGATGCTCCTCAAGAAGAACTGCTGGTCATGCTAGCCAATATCATGGAGGCTCATGCATAACTTTCTGAGGCAGATTTTGATACCGCTAGGTGTTCTGGAAAGGCTTCAGCCCTTTCAGTAGCAGAGCATTGCACCCTGTGGCTCAAAATTTGGTCTGCTAACTAATGTTACCAAAAGTTTTTGGTGTTTCTTCCTTTTGTAGGAAAACAAATTTTTGGACCGGACCTAGGGGAAGTCATTAGTGGTGCTCCTGGAGGCAAAAGTACACCTCAGATTGCACCTAAACATGCCTTTTTTCTCAAGAAGATGTGTTGCTATCATTACCCTGCCAGTTTTGGGTGCCTAGGGTTCAAATTGCTCAGGCCTGCCCTACCCCAACGCCCAAGGAGTCTTCTCAGAAACCTAAGGCTTGCAAGCCCACCGTTTCATGACTCTCAAAGTCCTAGTACATCCTTACCTATAGGTGGTAAACTCCATTTATTTCAAGATACATGGGTGTCTTCTGTGATAGATCACAGAACCGCAGATATCTTAAATACTTTCCCCCTCACTGTTTCTTTTTGTCCGGAGTTCCTTGAGATCTGGTTCTGGAGCATCTTTTCATAGATGCAGTATCTATTGGAGAAACAGGTGCTGGTCCCCTTTCCATTCAGGAATGTTTCACTGGATTTTACTCCAATCTTTTTTATGGTTCCCAAAATGGATGGTGGATTTTTTCCTATTCTGGAATGGAAGAATCTCAACCAGTACCTGCTAGCTCCATGCTTCGAGATGGAATCCCTGTGATCTGTTATCGCTGCCATGTGTCAGCAACAGTAAGGGATTACATGAGATTCCTAGGTTGCCTGGTCTCTGCTCTGGAAGCAGTCACCTGAGTTCAGTTCTGCAAGAAGGAGTTACAACTGGACTTTCTCAGAAGCTGGTCAAGGCAATGCTCTCGCCTCTCTCATGCCATTTTTCTGTCCCTACAAGTGAAGGATGATCTTTGCTGGTGGCTTCACCATCCTCCCCTAACTCTGGGACATCCATTTGCCATACCAGAATGGGTGGTAGTCACCACTGACTCCAGCCTGATGGGATGGGTAGCCCCTGTTGTCAATCTAAAGGCTCCGGGCCACTGGACTGCAGAGAGTTTTCTTCCAGTCAACATTCTGGAGATACGAGCCATACATCTGGGGCTTTGTCATTGGAAACACGTGCTGTTGGGTGCACTGCTGAGGGTCCAATCAGACAATGCAACAATAATTGCCTACAGAAATTGCCAAGGAGGAACCAGAAATAAGTCCAACTGGGCAGAGATCTAGGAACTTCTACAGTGGGCAAAAGCTCACGTTCCAGCCATCTCAGACTTTCTAAGTTGCCAATATCTGGATCCCAGAAATTAGGAACTCAAACTTTTGTCCAGGTGGGGTGGCTCGGACCTATCCTGTCTTTCGGAATTCCACTCCTCTGTGGGATTCTAATATGGTATTGGGAAGTACTTCAGAAGTCTCCTTTTTAGCCCCTGTCTTCTGTGTCTATGCCTTTTTGATGCTCAGTGCAGCTTTTTTTTTTCTGGTTATTGTGTTTATTAGGCAAGTAGCCAAACTTCAGGCTTTTTTATTCAGTCTTTTCGTACTGGCTAGTTTACTTCAGTCTCTGGACTTTGGTATTAATTCTGAATCTCCATAACTACTGAATTGGTACATTTCTGGGCCTGATGATCAATTTCCTGCGTAGATGTTCCTATTCCTCTGATTTGTCTAAACAGTCAGTTTGTTCGTCCTGGTCCCCTGCCTGGCTCAAACAGGGACAGATATGTGGCCTTGAGGCCAACAACACTACCACAGTTTCGACTGCAGCAAGAGTACACCTGGGCCTTTACCAATCCTGAGCTACACCCTATAGCGTAAATCCCTAGTATCTTGCAGAGCAGTGAAATTCTGATGGTTATACTTCCTGGATTAAGATGACTATGTGTGAGGTGTATGGTATCAGGAAGAAACCCATACCCTTCTTGAGGCTACAAGAAGCAGGACACTGCTGAGAAACTATGTGAGGAAGCAATGTTGTAGTCTCTACTCACCTTTGTGGAACAAAGGGCTACACATTAAAATGTCTAAAGAGGAGTTGAAAAAGGTAGATTTAACCCAGTGTGTTAGAAAGGTTTCACATTGCAGATGTCTTTAACACAGAAAGATTTAAAGCAGCCATGTTAAATTTGCCGCCCCCTAGGAAATAAACTGCATCCTCCAAAAAAAAAATAAATATATATATATATATATATATTTTTTTTTTTTTAATTTTTTTTTAATTTTTAATTTAAATAATCGGTTACCTCATTTCAACCTTACATATTGTTGTTCATTATGTTGTGTTATCTCACTTTTTGTTTTTCTATTTTCTTCCATTATGTCAGCTTTTACATTTTTTGTTCTTGTTTTTTTTGTGAATATGTACAGTTTCTTGCTTCCAGTGCTGCTTGCTATGTCTTTTTCACAATCATATAGCAGGGAAAGCATAAGCATTGTATTTTCTGTAGCTGGGTCGCCATGCACAATAGTTCTCTTCAATTTTACCCTTTTTGTTGCATGCATGTGATCATGCTTCTGCTCATGTGTGCAAGATGGGGGGAGAAGGAGGGGCGATATCAATCAGCATTAATAAGATGGCAGCTCGCTTCCAGGACAGGAACAAGAGAAGAAAGGGTTGCATGGGAGAAGCTTTTTGATGGCTTAAAGAGGAGAAGATGGATATATTGCCTTACTTTAGGAATGTAGTGAGAGGAGTGACAGATCCGATTTAAAGTGAGGCCCTGTTGGTCCAAATTTCATTTTAAATCAGGGAAGAGGTAGTCACCTTTCAAGTCTCCAAATGTTGGCTTGTTAGGGATGATGAGAGTTGTAGTGTCCAACAATCAAGAGCCAAAGGTTGCATTCTAGTGTTGTAGAGGTAATCTAGCATACCAGAAGAGCCGCAGCAGAGCAGTAATCAATTAACATGTTATCCCTCTTTCCAGACTTCCTCAACAAAATAATAGTACACACATTAGCAGCCGATGTCAGTGCCCTCTGTAGAGGGAATTGTTGAGTGTGTGGCCCTTAACTGTGTTTGAATTTGACATGTCTTGGTTAAAGGAATACTAACATCTGACAATGACATTTGTTTATATACAAATAAATACCATGTACTTACAGCTAGCATAAATTATTTTATTTTCTATTAGACCTCTAAAATCTAATGTAAAACTCCATTTTTGAATGTATATGTAGACTGTCCGGTTCAGTAAATGTTGTTAGTGCTGTTTGTAAATAGAGATCAGAGTTAAGGCTAATCCCTTTCCAGACACCAATAAAGATTGTTAAGTTCATGGGAGTCACGGAGTAGGAACGGCTGCCCCCAAATAACCTATTTAAAACCACAATTTTTGCCTCAAAAAGCAAGTAGCTAATTTTTAAAGATGCTGTTGGTAGATATTGGCAGTATTTTAAGGTGGAACAGTGTAAACAGAGGTATGCACTGAGACAAAAGAAAGAGAATGGGCATTGGGTGAAAATATTGTGTGGGATGTGATAGAGCAAGATGACCCCACTGTACCAAAAAAACAGGCTGGGGGTTGGACAAGAAGCCTCAGATGGCAGAATATAATAATATATAGTTTGTCTGTTTTTCTTGATTGCAGCATTGTTGGTTCATTGTATGTAAGTGTAATTTTAAACCAAGGGTACACATCCTTGGCACTTCTGAGCTACCAACAAGATAAGTTTTGTGATATCTCTGCTTGGCTATGGGTTGATCAGTCCAGGGCTCTGTGACCAGATGGAATAATTTACGACTATACCACTTGAAATATTGATCCCTATGTTGTACATTGTGTGACATAATGTAATAGTTTGGGTGGTGTATTACTGTAATTCCTGTAAAGGGATATGATAGTTGGGAGCCAGAGTGCAGAGAAAATAAAGGCTATGTCCAGCACTCTTGCTTGCTTACAATAGACTTCAGATCTGTGTAACTTGGCTAAACAATGACTGGAATGTTGATTGACTCCTGCTGTGCTTCCTTGACCAGTCAGGGGAAGTTATTATGGTCCAGTCGAAATGCCATTTTTCCAAACCTTGCTTTGCATTCTAATCTTGATAAGAGTGTCTGGAAGTGTATATAAGCAGTGTGTTTCATCAATAAAGCTGTTCTGTTCTACTCTCCTTAAAGGGATAGTAATACTTCTTTTTAACTTTATTTTATTTTGTAGGCATTAAAAAAACATGAAGAGTGATATAAGTCTTATATCTCAAACCTTTATGGTTTAAGAGATATTCACAAGCAAATTATCCCCCCCCCCCGTTCAGCCAGATCAGAAGGGAGAGGTGCCCAGGTAGACTGCCGAGATGGACAATCTTCAATTAAGATAAGGGAAAAAGCTGTACAACTTGTCAAGGGGGGAAGGGCTTTCATTGTTTTCATACAAAGAAGATTGTCCCCTGCTGTTATCTGTCTGGTCTTACAACCAGATTCACATCTGAGAAGAGATGGCTTACACTAGGAAAAAGGGGCGGGAGGGGAACTTTGCTTGTGAATATCTCATAAACCATAAAGGTTTGAGAGATAAGACTTATATCATTATTCATGTTTTTTTAATGCCTACAAAATAAAATAAAGTTAAAACGAAGTATTACTATCCCTTTAATACAAGTCTCAGCTGTATTTCTGGAGGGGGTTGGGCTGGGGATTCTCACCTTAGCCACTGTAGGAGCGAATTCACTTGCCTCGCCGGTCTACTGGCGTAGGGCCTCTGGAAACCCCACATAGGATTCTACAGCTAAATTCACTAGCTCTGCCGCCAGGGGGCAGCATCCAGTTGTTCCTGTCTGAGTATCCAGGACCTCTAGGAAGCAGCAGGGCTCCAGCCGGCCGTGGAAGAGGGGCAGCAGCAGCAGCAGTGGCGGTTCAGGAACCGATGACCCCAAAAGGGTCCAGTAAATCCTGGTACCGTCACAGGCTCATTCATTTTAACCCTTTGAGTGCCAGAGGGGTACGGAACGCATTGCAAAGCAATGCGTTCCGTACCCCTATGGCACTCAAAGGGTTAATGAATCCACATGTGCTTAAAGGGATAGTAATGTTTCATAATAAAGCAGCTCTAATTAATCATCATAGTATTTGGACCTTGGACAGTGTTATTTCAATTCTGTCAGAGTTGTAGCTCCAGAGTAATTCAATGACAAAGTGTCCCCCTCCCACCCCTTTTACTGATGTCACACTGTTCAGCCAAAGCAGAAGGGAGGTGCCCAGGTAGACTGCAGAGAGGGACAATCTTCAATTAAGATAAGGGAAAAACCTTAAAAGCTTGTCAAGTGGGGCAGGGATTTCATTGTTTTCATAGGAATAAGAGAATGGCTTTCACTAGGTAAAAGGGACAGGAGGGGGGAACTTTGCTTGTGAATGTCTCATAAACCATAAAGGTTTGAGAGATAAGACTTATGTCATTCTTCATGTTTTTTTTAATGCCTACCAAATAAAATAAAGTTAAAACGAAGTATTACTATCCCTTTAAGCAGAGACATCCTGAAAACATGCACTGTTAGTAGCACAAGATTGCTACCCCTGATTTTAAACAACTTAACCCTTGAGTGCCAGAGAGGTATCCAGCGCACTGCAAAGCAATACACATTTGTGGTGCATAGAGCCTTTTCTTATTCATATTTAAGAATGAAAAAATGAAACTTAAAAGCCACATTGTTTTTTCTGTTTTGTACATAATATAATTATACAATCCTGTGTCTAGATTCATGTCATAGACTTTGACGATGAAAATAATATCATCAATAAGAATGTTCTACTTCACCATGCGGGGGAGATCTGGCAGATTAGCGCTAGCCCAGCAGACAGAAATGTGCTTGCAACCTGCTACAATAAAAGTAAGTACTGCTAATTAAACATGTTACACTTCAACTTAGTGACATAACAATAACACCAGCTTCAATGTGCAGCTCAGTAAGCTATAGCAGTGCAAGGCTGGCAAAAAAACATAAAAAATCGCACCATATGGGACACATAAGCTGTCATAAATTTCCATGGATTGAAATGGGGCTTTAACCCCTTAAGGACCAGGAGAATCTGGGGTGGTTTGCACTTAAGGACCTGAGCAATTCTGACCTTTTTGACTATGTCTTTGTTCAGCAGTGTTTTCCCTCTAAGTCTTTTATTCCAGCCACACAAATTGCATAGTTTTTTCATGCACAAGTAGGGCTTTCTTTTGATACCACACTTATACAGATATCCCACCATTTATTTTAACCCTTTGAGTGCCAGAGGGGTACGCAATGCATTGCTTTGCAATGCGTTGCGTACCCCTCTGGCACTCAAAGGGTTAATAAAAATTAAGAAAAAAAGAAAAAAAAAAACACCCCCCCCCCCCAATTTTTATTAGTTCTCTTGTGATCATTTGTGCCCAATGGGTTAATTTTTTATGGCAAGTACATGAAAGGTATGACCGGTCATCCATATCTACAAAATTTGCAGTCCTTCTTTCACTCCCTATATTCCCAATTTTGCTGTTTTGTAGGCAAAGGGTGGTCACACCATGTATAGATTTGATTTAGATTTTTCTTCTGTTCACTTACTATGCATGCACTGTTTTTGAAAGCATTCTTACTTTACAGGATATTTTCACACCTGCGTAAAACTTTGCACAGTACTATATGTTATATAATATAAAAAAATACCTGCGGTCCGTTGCATTCTGCAGCCATCAGGCTACAGTTCTCTTTGGCATATGATAGTAACGGCTCCATCTCCATGTGACAGTTTGAATTGTAAACATGTTTGACTGAAGAATTTCCCAGTAGTTAACTTAACTACTCTAAATATTCCCTTAGTTCAGGAGGTTACTTCGGATCCCTCTGATGTATTTCAGGAGCCTAAAAGCCCCTTACTTGTTTTCCACCTAACCCCACTCTTGACCACCTTGTGTCTGATGAGTGGAAGTCTCCGGAAAGGAAACTTGCTGTTTCCAAGAAATTTGCCAAGCTTTACCCCTTCTCTGAGGCGGTGCTTGATTAGTGGGTTAATTCCCCCAAAGTGGATGCTCCTGTTTCCAGGCTATCTAAGTCCACTGCCTTGCCAGTTGCTGATGCATCCTCTCTGAAAGACTGGACTGGTAAGAAACTTGAGGTCTCCCTCAAGTCCATTTTTGCCACTGCTGGTTCTGCCATGTGTCCAGTGTTTGCTGCGGCATGGGTGAACAGGGCCATTGCAGTCTGGACTGAACAGCTCACCCTGGCTGTCCGTCAGGGTGTTACTACTTCAGATATGATGCGGCTTCTTGCCAACATTTCTGAGGCCCATCACTATGTTTCTGCTGCTTTAATTGATGCCATCTGTTTGGTGGCCAGGGTTTCCATCATGTCTGTGGTTGCCAGACGAGCTTTTTGGCTCAAGATCTGGTATGCTGACACTGCTTCCAAGAAAGCTTTGGTCTCATTGCTTTTTCAAGGCACCTCTTTGTTTGTGCCAGACCTTAAAGGGATAGTAATACTTCATTTTAACTTTATCTTATTTTGTAGGCATTAAAAAAACATGAAGAATGATATAAGTCTTATCTCTGAAACCTTTATGGTTTAAGAGATATTCACAAACAAAGTATCCCCCCCCTGTTCAACCAGATAAGAAGGGAGATGCCCAGGTAGACTGCAGAGAGGGACAATCTTCAATTAAGATAATGGAAAAAGCTGAAAAACTTTTCAAGGGGGGAAGGGCTTTCATTGTTTTCATACAAAGAAAATTGTCCCCTTCTGTTATCTGTACTGTCATACAACCTGATCCACATCTGAGAAGAGATGGCTTACACTAGGAAAAAGGGGCGGGGAGGGGAACTTTGCTTGTGAATATCTCATAAACCATAAAGGTTTGAGAGATAAGACTTATATCATTCTTCATGTTTTTTTAATGCCTACAAAATAAAATAAAGTTAAAACGAAGTGTTACTATCCCTTTAAGGATCTGATTAGTGAGGCCACAGGGGGCAAGAGTACCCTTCTGCCTATGGTCCTCAGGAAGAAGACGCCTATGAAGCGTAATCAACTTTTTCGTCCCTTCCAGTCTGAGACACGTCCGGCAAACCAGACGGTTCTCTCAGCTCCGCATTCCTCCTCCAAGCCCAAACAATAATGGAAGCCCAAGGTCTCCCCCAAGACTAAGGCTTCCAAGCCTTCTTAGGTATGACTCGCCAAATCCAGGTCCCCACTCGGCTGTGGATGGCCGTCTGCGTCACTACCACAGAGTCTGGAGGATTCAGTGGAGGACCCGTGGGTTTTGCAGGTGGTGGTGGTAGGGAACAGGATCCCTTTCATCTCTCCTTCTCCTTCTCGGTTTTTCCTCTCTCATACGCCCCAGGGCATAGAGAAACGCTGTCTGTTCAATGGCGCTATCCAACCCCTTCTGGACAAGTATGTTCTGGAACCTGTTCCAGTTCAGGACAGAGGTATGGGTTTTTACTCAAACCTCCTTGTGGTCTCCAAGAAGGACTACGGCTGTAGTCCCATTTTGGATTTGAAGGATCTCAATTCCTTTGTGAACAAGACTCATTACCACCAGGAGTCCTTAAGGACGGTGATTGCTGCTATGTCCCCGGTGGAATTCCTTGCCTCTCTGGATCTTCAGGACGCGTATCTACACATCTCCATTCATCAAGAGAGTCAGCAGTATCTCAGATTTGCCTGTGACGAAGGGCACTTTCAGTTTTCAGCTCTTCCCTTTGGTCTGACTACAGCTCCTCAAGTCTTCAATTGTGTCCTGGGAGCCTTAGTATACGTCCTCCATCAGGACAGCATCAGAGTTACTCCATACTTGGACGATCTGCTTCTGAAAGCCCCTTCTGCAGAACTTCTTCATCAGCAGGTTCAGGACTGCATTCATGCTCTCACCCATCACGGGTGGATCATCAACATCGACAAGTCAGATTTTGTCCCATCCCAGCGTCTGGTCTTCCTGGGCCTTCTCTTCGACACAGCAGAACATGGTGTTTCTCACGGACAAGGTGGCACACCAGGTCGCCCACAGGGTTTCTGCTGTTCTGGCTCATGATTCAGTTCCAGCCAAGAAGCTGTCCTCTCTAATGGGGAAGTTCAACTCCACCATAGAAGCAGTCCTGTTTGCCGTGGCACACACCGGGTAACTCTAGAGGTTTGTGATCCAGATGTGCAGGGGTCAGCCAGACCTGAAGATGTCAGTGTCCCTCCCTCTTCACGTGGAACTGAGTTTGTCATGGTGGCTCAACCTCTCCAATCTGCTGAAGGGCAAGTCCTTTCTGGTATCCGTCTGGACCACAGTGACGACGCATGCCAGCCTCTCCGGCCGGGGAACGGTCTTGGGTCGCCTGAGTGCTCAAGGTCGGTGGTCTCCGGAGGAGTCTCTCCTTCCCATCAGCGTGTTGGAGCTTCGGGCAATATTTCATGCCCTTCGCCATTGGACACCCCAGCTGGAAGAATGCCCACTCTGGGGCCAGTCCGACAACGTCACAGCAGTGGCTTACATCAACAAGCAGGGCGGAACATGAAGTCTCGTCGCTTGGTTAGAGGTCAAGGCTATTTTGTCCTGGGTAGAAGAACATGTTGCTGCCATATCCTCAGTCGACACACGGTGGACAGCGGAGAGTGGAACTGCGCCCAGAGGTGTTCACCCTCATTGCTCAGAAGTGGGGTCTTCCTTGCATCTACCTGATGGCAACAAGACAGAACTGGAAGGTTCCGATGTTCTGCTCTCGCTGGAGGGATCCTCTAGCTCTAACAGTGGATGCCATGTCCATTCCTTGGTTATTTCCTCTGGCTTACATGTTTCCTCCCCTTTCCATGTTGCAGGAAATTGAGACTGGAGTGCTGTCCAGTCATTTTGATTAATCTGTACTGGCCTCGACAGGCTTGGTTTCCGGAGTTTATAGATCTGTCAGTGGAAATTGAATCCTCAATACTAAAGAAGAAAGGTTTTTCTTCTGGTGTGGTGGCTACTATGTTTAGTGCCAGCAACCCTGTTTCTTCTAGGGCCTACCATCGTGTCTGGTCGACCTTTCTCACTTGGTGTGCCGATAGGGACCTTTCTCAGGATTTTGATCGGTCTACGGTCCTGGCTTTCTTTCCGGAAGGTGTGGATAAGGGTCTCAGTTTGAGTCCTCTTAAGGTTCAGACTTCTGCTCTCTCTCTTTTCTTTCAGAGGTACATTGCTATTCTTCCTGATGTCAAGGTTTTCTTCCAGGGTGTTGCTCATACTCATCCTGTTTTCAAGACTCCCGCTTTTCAGTGGGATCTTAACTTGGTTTTGGGTGTCCTTCAGCGCCCTCTCTTTGAGTCCTCAGCTTCTATTCCTCTACTCTTGCTGACGTGGAAAATGTCTTTTCTCCTGGCAATCGTGTCTGTTTGCAGTGTCGCGGAGCTGCATGCTCTATCTTGTAGACCACCCTTTTTGGTGTTTCAGAAAGACAAGGTGGTGCTTTGCACTTCTCAGGAGTTTCTCCCAAAGGTGGTCTCTGAGTTCCACATTAATCAGGAGATTGTGGTGCCTTCTTTCTGCCCTGACCCTACCTCTGACAAGGAGAGGGATCTCCACTTGTTAGATGTGTGTTGTCTCAAGTTTTATGTACATCGTACATCCACAATCTGATGTGCTGTTCGTCATTCCTGAGGGCCCCAGGGCAGGGAGACCTGCATCCAAAGTGACTATTGCGTTTTGGATCAAGTCCACTATTCATAAGGCTTAAGAGCTAAGGAAGAAGCCTGTTCCCTTTCGGGTCACGTCTCATTCTACTCGATCTATTGGGGCTTCTTGGGTTTACAAGAATCAGGCTTCCGCTGCTCAGTTGTGCAAGGCTGCCACTTGGTTGTCTGTGCACACCTTTTTGCAGCACTACCATGTTGATGTGCTGGCATCGGCGGACGCCCGCTTTGGGAGGAAGATCCTGGAGGCAGTCTTGCCTGTCTTCTTCGGTTCTTTGGTGCTTCCTTCACGTTTGAGCCCTGTTGGCTCTAGTTCAGTGTGCTGTGTGACAGTTCCTGGGGTGCTGTTACCCCTGTTCAGTGTCCGGTGACACTTCATTTGTTTTGTTGGGCTATATCTGATCTGATGGTTCATATATGCTCTTGTGACTTTGGGGGCCTTGCGCCTGGTCCTTGCCTTACTTCCCGCCTCTGGGAAACTCAATGGTTGGACATCCCAAAGTTACCAGTAACCTGTATTGGACGACAGAGAAAAGAGGATTTTAGTCTTACCTGTTAAATCCTTTTCTCTTAGTCCATAAAGGTTACTGGTCTCCCACCCTGTCAAGGGACCATGCTTGGCTCTCCTGTGGCAGACCGTGGGGGTCCTTCGGGGTTATGCTCACAGGAGTCTTCTTTCCCTTCTACTATCTAGTCAATAGTTAGTGTCTCAAATCTTACTGGAGCGGATTGGCTAGATGCAGCTAATGAGGGAATGAAGGCTCCACCCCCTGCATTCACTTCTAGAATTGTTCCTGCCTACTTAAAGGGGCAGATCGCCTACCCAAAGTTACCAGTAACCTGTATGGACTAAGAGAAAGGATTTAACAGGTAAGACTAAAATCCTCTTATCTCCGTCTGTACAGCATAAAGAAATAAAACTGATTTGAAGATTTGTTGACATTCAGATAAGAATGACTTTAATGGAGGTGAGAGTTCCCCTTTAAGTCTGAAGGAAAAGAAAATTATTTCGTGAAATACAGGGAATGCAAAAAGTCAATTAGGTTAGCAAAAATAGAAAATGGAACACAAATTGCAAGGGAGAGCAAGACTAATCCCAGATCATTTTTCAAATATGTAAGTATCAAAAAACTTAAGAAGGAGTGCATTGGATGGGTGAGTTGATTAGAGAGGATAAGGAAGTGGTTGATGTTCTAAACACTTTCTGTGCATCAGTATATACAAGAGAACAAGAAATAGCAGAAGATCCTCAAAAAGGAATCAATAAAACCATATACCATTATCAGATATTGGTTTAACACAAGAAGAGGTCATGGGAAGACTGAACAAAATTAAGACTGACAAAATACAGGGTCCTGATGGTATACATCCAAGGGTTCTTCAAGAACTCTGTGCAGAATTAGTAAAACTGCTCTTTTTACTCTTTAAAGATTCTCTCACTGCAGGCTCAGTGCCACAGGACTGGCATAAAGCCATTGTAGTGCCTTTATTAAGAAGGGAACTAAAACAGAACCTGCGATTTACAGACCTGTGAGTTTGACCTCTGTAGTGGGAAAAATGCTAGAAGGGATAATAAGGCATTATACTCAAGGGTACACCGTAGAAAATAATATTATTAGCAGGAATCAACATGGTTGTATGAGGAATAGATTGTGCCAAACTAATCTTTGGGGCGTCTATGAAGAAGTAAGTAGCAACCTATATAATGTTAAAGCAGTAGATGTAGTATATCTAGATTCTGCAAAGGCATTTAATGCAGTGCCCACACTGGAGACTGGGGTATAAAAAAGGAAATTAGAGCTAGGGGATAACCTTTGCAATTGGATAGAAACCTGGTTGAAGGATGGGTAACAGTGTATTGTAGTAAATGGAAAATTCTGCAATGCAGTTAAAGTTGAGAGTGGAGTACCTCAGGGCTTAGTACTTGGGCATCTGCTTTTTAATATGTTTATAAATTACCTGGAAATAGATATAGAAAGCAAAATATCATTATTTGCATTTGACTGAATTATGTGGGATAATAAATTCAGAACAGGATATTTGTTCTCTACAGAGGGATTTACATAAAATGGCAGACTGGGCAAACAAATGGATTATGAAGTTTAATGTAGGAAAGTGTAAAGTTATGCATTTGGGAAGAGAAAATCCCAATACTACTTATGAGTTTAGTGGAATATTTTAGGGGAGTCGTTGCTTGAGAAAGACCTGGGATCCTTGTAAGCTACAAACTTGGAAACAGTGACCAATGTCACATAGCTGTAGCAAAAACAAACAAAGTCCTGCTTTGCATAAAAAGGAGTTTTGAAGCAAGAGAGGATAACATAATTTTGCCAAGGTACAAATCATTGATAAGGCATCTCTTTGAATATTCAGTGCAGTTTTGGGCACCAGTTCTAAAAAAGGATATTTTTGAACTGGAGAGGGTACAGCGAAGATCAACAATTAATTAAGGGAATGGAAGACTTGACGTATGAGGAACATATGAGGAACGTCTAGAGAAAAGACAGCTAAGAGGAGATCTTATCCCAGTTCATTCCAAGGCCTCCCATGAGATTAGAGGAAAGGAGCTTTCAACTTTAGCAGAAGTGTTTTGTTTTTTTTTTTTTTGTTTTTTAATAGTAAGGTCTGTTGAAATGTGGAATTCCTTGCCCAATGATTTGGTTATGGCAGATACAATGGATACATTTAACCCTTTGTGTTCCAGCGGGGTACACAGTGCATTGCTTTGCAATATGTTGTGTACCCTCTGCACTCAAAGGGTTCAGAGAAGATTAAATAAATGTCTTTAAAGAGGAAACATACTGGGTTATACTGTGTAATAGTAGGCAAAACAGGAAGTTCAAATAAAGACTAATGTATTTGGCAGGAGAAAGGCTTATATAATGCTCTTTTCTTTGGTCTACCGATGGTTTTATCAAACTTGAATAAACTAGAGCTCTGCATCCTTGATGGGGATGATGGGATTTGTATTCCAGCAATTGCTGGAGAGCCATATGCTGCTCCTATCTAATCTACAAACTTTATATAACCCATTAATGTGACTTCTAGGCTTCAATGATCATTACTGGCTGCTTTTCCACCCACTTGGCATCTTTCAGGAGTACAGTAGGGTGCAGATTTGATCCCTAGGCTAATCCTGTTTGACATGGGCTGTTCAAGAGATAGTAATGTTTCAAAATAAAAGCAGCTCCAATTAATCTTCATTGTATTTAGGCCATGGAGAGTGTTATTTCAATACTGTCGGACTTGTAGTTCAAGAGTAATTGAATGATAAAGTATCTCCCTCCCGCCCCTTTTACTGATGTAATATTGCTCACCTCAGAACAGAAAGGTGGTGTCTAAATGGATTGCACAGAGGGACAAAGTTCAATTAGCATAAGGAAAACCTGAAAAACCTGTCAAAGGGGGGCAGGGTTTTCATTGTTCTCACAGTAAGAAGTTTGTTCCTTACTGTGAGCTGTCTGGTCTTAAGACCAGATTCCACATCTGAGGGGAGGTGGCTTACACTAGGTAAAAGGGGCGGTGGAAACTTTATCATTCAATTATTCTTGAACTACAACTCTGACAGTATTGAAAGAACACTCTTCATGGCCCAAATACTATGAAGATTAATTTGAGCTGTCCCTTTCAGGAGTCACAGGTCATATGCACAAACATAAAAGTGGAGCAACTGTATCACAGGAAGCAAATAAGCATTCACATTAATTTAAATTTGACTTTTAACTCCTTGAATGCTAGAGAGATCTACCAAGCATTGCGAAGCACTAAGAATTGTGTATGCAAAAGAAGGAAGAAATCTATTGTTGGCGTAAAGCTGCCTATGTATTGTACAAGGAAGCAGAGTAAATAATAGGAAGTAGTCATGGGAGGTGAATAGTCAAGGGGATGTCATGGTGGGTGGGAGTCATAGGGGTGTCAAGTTGGGGAGACAACATATAAAGGAGGATAGAGAGACCACTCACAGGCTTACTTTCTTATGCTCCACTGCACTTAGCAATTAAGTGAAAGAATGATCACTGGAGTACAGGCAGTCCTTTCCTTTCAGGTTTCTTCTCCTCACTATGCAGGCCTCTGTTTGGGGTTTCTGTGCTTGCACAGGGGTGGGAGTGTGTACAGATGTATCTGACTGCAGACCAACCAACATCTCGCCTGTCTGCTGGATGTAGATTAGTTTGCAGCCAAATACATTTTTATAGACTCTCTGTGCAAACATAGAAGCACTGTGCGGAGAGCTGCTCAGTGAGGAGGAGATTCTATTAATGCATGCTCTGAAGATACAAGAAAATGGAGAACTGACTGTATCCTGGAGATCAGCCCTCTGCTCCTCGGCTAGCTCTTCCAGGCTCCCCTGTTTGTCACAGATAAGGCTTATGGCTACTTACATAAGTGCATAACTTATATCTGCTTCAATGAATTTCCCCTTCCAAAACCTGTCAGACATCCTCAAGCCTGCTTTGAACACGCTGCCCATCAGCTAATGGATGTAAAGAGTTGGATAATGGTTGTTAGTTTCTAAGAGCTCCAGTGTCCCATTGTAGCCCTTGGAGTGCTCTGTATTCTGAAGCATTGGAACACAAGAAGACTTCTGCCCAGGGGCCACATGTGGGTCCCATGCATCCTGTTTGACATGCCTTTTATCTACTTTTCGTGGCTAAACTCTTTGAGTGCCAAAGGGGTGGCTAACTCATTGCTATGCAATATGTTTGACACCATTCAAGCACTCAGAGGCTTAACCCTTTGAGTGCCAGAAGGATATGCAATGCATTGCAAAGCAATGCATTGCATACCCCTCTGGCACTCAAAGGATTAAAGAGTCAGTGTACAATGTGCTAGCTAGCTGTATAATCTGAGGATGCCTAGTAAGATGTGGCAAGATCCCTAGCTCATTAGTATGAGGGAGGAGAATTTGTATCTGCGAATAGGAAACTGGCTTATTAAGTGAGATTGCAGTGTGAAAATGAGCCATTGGCAAAGGAGACTCTTATCCTAAATCTGGCAAAGGCTTGGAGAAGGAGTGTCAGTATAACTTACCAAACTGGAGCCTTACTGAAGTTTAGTGCATCTCCCCCAGGAGAGAGACTGAGGGTATTATTTTATAGAGCAAACAGAAAATTCATAGGGGCCATATGGATTTTCTTGCTATGATAATTTAAGTGAGGGTTTATTATTCGGAGGTGTTACTACTTGTTTAAAACCAAAAATATCAAATTCAGATGGATATGACCAGCACCAGGACCTCCTATGCTCATTTCAGTTGTGATGGACTGTATGTTAATACTTTGGAACCGGTTATAGATTCAAATTTTGCTGAGTCACTTCCAAAAAAGCCCAGATTTGGTGCAGTTCTGCTGTCTTATTTGATATCAACATCTGATAAGGGATGATCCTATTAGTAGCACTGATGAGTAGGTTACAGTCAGAGAGGATAACTGGATTGACAGCTGTACTCACTATTAGAAGAGGGGCATGGAGACTACATATGCCTAAATCCTATTTCGTTTCAAGAATGGGTCTCTGTGATTCCACTGAAACATGATTTTACATGTATCCACAGTGATCTGCCAGCAGCAGACATGCACCAAATTCCATACTCAGAACTTTCAAAATGAGCTGACACTGATATCTTGGATATATTAATAACATTTACCTGCTTGATGTAACACAGTGGTGCTCCAGTTGATTCTCATTAGACCCATAGCAAGCTATAACTTTGAGGTGTCACTGCTTGAACATAAGACAAGCAGAACTTCTCCCCTGCCATTCTGGTAGACACTGAAGCAGTGAAGCAGTGTAAAGACAGTTCATTGGTTTAGATTACATACTGGGCAACACTGGACTCTCTCACCCTGAGTACTGGGCCCGTCACCCAGATACCCTGAGATTGGAGTCAAGCCCTAGGCATTCCCAAATATGCTGATACTGGACCTTACCAAGCTGCCTCTTCTCCTGAAGGTACACATACTCTTACCAGTTCAGTGGTGCATTAACCCTTTTAGTGCTAGAGAGGTGTCCAGTGCTTTGTTTTAGCAATGCATTAGATACCTCTCTGACACTCAAAGGGTTAAAAGCCACATATAATATATGTATGTATGTATGTATGTGTGTACAAAGATAGAGGAGCAATTTTGGGGCAAAGCAACTTCACCACAGGGGACAAATAAATATTACCATTAGGGAATAAACAGATAAGTAAAGTTAAAGGTACCATAAACTATTGTTTAAATTTAAAAAAGTAGCTAACGTTAATATAAGTGACCATGTGTGGTAGAGAAGTGTGTAAAGCATTGCTTCATGTTGTCCCGGAGGGAGAAATAAGTGTTCACCTTGTTATACTTGGGTCTTTAGCCCACTGAATTCTAGCAAGGTATCCAAAGTGTTGTTTGACAATATGGCGGAGGACTCTCTTGCATTCAGGGTTTTAATAGGTCCATTCAAATCACAGGAAATGTTTATTTCTCCTCTGTGGTGGAACACAAGAGGACTCCTGCCCCCTAATTGCTCCTGTTTTCCTTTGTGCAGAAGACCCTAAGGGACCTATATCCAGGATCCCAAAGGAATCACATTTTTACTTTATATATTCCTCAAGTACATAATATGTAACGTTAAATTGCCTGTGTTCTTTATTAATTATTTTCATGCATTTTTTACACTATTATGTCCTTGGTAGTGAACTCTCTGGATTTCTGTTTCTAGAGAGCTTTCTAGTCAGATGACCATCAAAGCAGGACAGTGATACAATGTAACACCATTCCTGTAGCACTTGGTACTCTGTGTTCTATCTTTTATGTCACTTTATTTGAATTCATAGACCAAGACAGAAAGTTATCTGGAGAAATGAATAAAATTAACCCTTTCAGTGCCAGAGGGGTAGGCAACACATTGCAAAGCAATGTGTTGCCTACCCCTCTGGCACTGAAAGGGTTAACAAATAAAATGACTGAATAGTTGACATGTTATTCCTCTGCAGAACTTGGAAAGTCAAAATATAAAGGTTACTATCCATTAAAGCTTATACATTACCCATGGAGAACAGTCGCAAGCAGCAGTCTCATTTAATTTAACCCTTTGAGTGCCAAAGAGGGATCCAACACATTGCCATGCATGCTTTAGATACCTTTCTGGTACACAAAGGGTTAAAATATATGCCGCCCCCCCCCCCCAGGTCCTTTTTACTAAATGAATTAGCAGCAATTATTTAATATATGTTTTAATATTCTTTTCTGTTTGTTGTGTGTTTGTAGAACTACTTCTAACTGTTTCAATGGCAGCGTGATATCTACAATGCATTGTACACCCCTCTTGCTCTCCAAAGGTTACATAAAATATAACATTATCTCACTAGCATACAGAAAACATGTTTTGAAATGGATTGACATGAACAAGTTTCTCTAACCAACAGGTGAACCTTCTTGTGATGCACATGAGGTCTCCAGAGCCACTTGGGTTTTTTTCTAATGTACTGTTTCTTTAACAGGGAGCTGGGGCATTTTGGCGTTCCACAAACATCCACTTAGGGTGCCCCTTGTGTTCTATAAAGTCTAACAAAAATGTGAACACTGAGTTCTAAATGTACATTTAAGGAAACTGTTATGCACAATGTTTTTCATTTGTGTTATTCTGACTGTAAGACATAAGTAACAAATGATATATTATTTATTTTTACCCTTCATTCCTCCCTTGACAAATGACTTCTAAAATGCTAGGGGTGCCTCAGAAATTCAAGATTGCATGTTAGGGGTGTCTTGAGCAAAATAAGATTGAGAATCGCTGATTTAATGCATTGGTGGGCAAGCTGAGGCCCCCAGTTATTCAGGATTACAACTCCTAACAGCTGGCTTGGGATGATGGGAATTGTAGTCCTGGACATCTGTTAGGCCTCAAGCTGCGCAACCCTGATATAATGAGTCAAATTCCAAATAAACTTTTATTATATAAAATCGTCATTTACTTATTGAGGCTCATACACTGAGAAGGGGTGGAACAATTTTGCTACTAGCAAACAGCACTGTACTGGACAAAAAAAAGAACATTCCCTTGAATGCAAGAGACGTCCACTACACACTGATTTAAATCAAAGGGAATTTGTATTTGTCCTCTTTGGTATCGATGGTTTGTTCCAGAATTGCTCCAGGTCTTATGTACACCAGTCTAACAGAGGCTTAACCCTTTGAGTTCCAGAGGGGTATGCAATGTATTGCTTTGCATATACTTGCATACTGCATACTGGCACTCAAAGAGTTAATACACTGAGCAGAACTGGAGCAATTCTGGAGCAAGCCTACAACATGGAGGACAAATAATTGTTCTCCAAATCCCCATTGCTGTAAGAGGGGCTTTTAACCCTTTGAGTACCAAAGCCCTCTGGCACTCAGAGTTAACCACCTCTTGGATGCTAGGGATCAGTGCATTGCTTCTCAATGCTTGGATGCCTCTTCAGCATTCAAGAGGTTAAAAACATAATTTAAATGAGAATGTTTATTTCTTCCCTATGGCACCATTGCTTTGGCCTAAGATGGCTTCACTCATTGTGGCTGCCATGAGGTTTTAGGCTGTGTATTTTTTTCAGTGATCTGTAGGAACCAATAAAGACTGTATACTGAATAATGAACATGAAAGTCTCCCAAGTACTGGGCAGACAAGAAGTGAGATGGCCCTGGTGAAGTGCATTTGAAGTTTTGTGACAGATGAGGTCAATTTTGCCAACAGCCTGCAAGAATATTTCGCCTCTGTATTCATGAGGCAGGCTGGATTTAATATCCCACTGACTAGGATAAATTATTCAGTTGAGGAAGGTGAAATGCCAAAAGGACTGTAGATCATTCCAGAGGAGAGTCGTTAGGAAATTAGAACTAGACAAATCCTCAAATCAGGAGAAATACAGCCTGTGAATTTCCACAGATGTTACAAGGTGCAGTCAAGAACCTCTGCTTCAGTACATTAAACCTTAATCAGTGCACTCACTGCTCTTATTTCTCCTACCCACAATGCACAGCTGCAGTGCTACTGCTATTGATCTCTACAAAAATTATGGACATATTTCACAGATTTAATTTTTATAGTTAGTTTTGTAGTAAGTAAGAGTTCAAAACAGCATTGTTGTTTTTTTACTATAATATTTTGTTTATAGAGTCAACATATGCCACAGAATGTATTTATAGTAAAAGTTTGGGTATGATTGACCCTTAGAGTGCTGGAAGGGTATGCAGTGAATCGCTTTGTAATGCATTAGATGGTCCTCTTACACCAGAGGAGTTAAAGGGACGCAAATGTCCAATAAAAATGTTTTGTTGTTTTGGAGATGAAAAAAAATAAATTATGTGGCGCAAATCTCATCTCTCAAACCTTTACGGTTTGAGAGATATTTGGTGATAAAGTTCCACCCTCCCTCCCGTTCTCCTGACATCAGCGCTCTGCTGACAGCAGTAGATCCTGGTCCTGGGACCAGGACCAAAATAGTGATATTGGAAAAAAATTACTTCATTGGAACGGTCTACAAAGTGTACCTGGTTTGCAGGACCAACTTTGTAGACTGTTCCAGTGAAGTAATTCTTTTCCAGTATCACTATTGCAGCTCTGCTGAAGAGCCTCCTCGTGTCGGCCGACACAGATCTCCTTCTGTCAGCTTTACAGCTGACAACAGGAGAGGGGAGCTGTAGATGTGAATATCTCTCAAATCGTAAAGGTTTGAGAGATAGGATTTGCCCCACATAATTTTTTTTTTTTTAAATCTACAAAACAACAAAACATTTTTATGGAACATTACTGTTCCTTTAAAGCGTATGTAATTTGATAAAATATACGCTACATGGCTAAAAGTATGTGGACACCCCTTCTAATTAGTGGATTTGGTTATTTCAGCCACACCCATTGCTGACTGGCATATAAAATCAAGCACACAGCCATGCAATCTGCACATATAAACTCTGGCAGTAGAATGGCACATACTCTAACTTTCAACGTGGCATCGTCAAAGCATGCTGCCTCTCGAGCAAGTTAGTTTGTCAAATTTCTGCCCTGCTAGAGCTTCTCTAGGCAACTACAAGTGCTGTATTATGAGATGAAAACATATAGGAGCAACAAAGAATGGGAACGGGAGTGCTCATAAGCACAGACTGGTAAAGAGTGTTGCAACTGAGCACAGATGATTTTTTACAATTTCCAAACTGCTTCTGGAAGCAACAAGAACTTTTTTGGCAGTAGTTTGGAAAGGCCCTTTCCTGTTTCAATATGGCAATGCCCCCATGCAGCAATGGTTCATTGAGTTTGATGTGGACGATATTGACTGGCCTACAGAGAGCCCTGACCTCAATCCCATTGACCACCTTTTGGGATGAATTGGAACACCAACTGCAAGCCAGTCCTAATTGCCCAACATCCGTGCCCAACCTTACTATTGCTTGTGCTAAATGGAAGGATATCCCTGCAGCAGTGTTCCAGTCTATTGCTAAGCCTTCCCAGAAGAGTGGAGGATGTTATAGCAGAAAAGGGGGTCCAACTCCATATAATACCCATGATGGAGTAAGATGTTTGATGAGCAGGTATCCACATACTTTTGCCCATGTTATGTAAAAAAATAAATACATTTATTATTATGTGTGTGTAAAATCCAAAGAGATAATTGCACTCACAGGTCTTCTTAATAGTGAAACGTGCTAGTTTATTCCATCAATGTTTTGACCCTGACCTGTGCCTTTATCAAGATCCTTTTGATAAAGGCCCAGGTCAGGGCCGGAATGTTGATAGAATAAACTAGCACGTGATTCACCATTAAGACCTGTGAGTGCAATTCTTTCTTTGGATTTTGCTATTTGATCACCTTTTGGATTAGCACCCAGGCCAAAGACTTAATTATTAAAATGAGCACATAGACCTGGGAAAAAAAAAATATATATACACACTAGTGTTAAAGCCCTTGTATATGGGCCAGCATTCTCTGGGTTCGGGCAGTCTGCTTACTATAAAAATCCCAAAAGGTGTTGACACATTTAAGCATTTTTTTTTTTTTTTCAAACTCGCAACCCCGCGAGTCTGAAAGTTGTCAATTCAGCAACATTGAAAATAAGCATGTTACAGGGCAACTTCGGCAATATACATGCACACTTGATTTAACAGTACCGCGTGCCCATAACCCTTTGAGTGCCAGAGGGGTATGTACCCCTTTGACACTTAAAGGGTTAAATATTAATAACCAACCATTTTCTTACAAGGGTGGCTGTTTTGTGGCTTGCATCAGTTGTTGGACTACAAACCCTCCTAATTATACTCTAACAATAGCTCTACACACTGTCAATAATTCCTTTCCTTCTCATGCTTATAATGCCTGAGTACATTCACTCTGTGTTGTGCAGGTAGCCGTTTGCATTAGATGGAAGTAGACATAAGTCTATGCATTGACAGGGTCAAGTAGGCAAAAGTTATGCTAGGAGAGGCGTTATTCAATGACACGTGGAGGGGGGGTTGCTCTGTCCTGAGTTCGGGCAGTCTCTGCTGTGCATGACTGCATCGGACAAACATACATCTGGCCTTTTATATTATAGGATTCCTTATTTCATAATTTATGTCTCCCCAGGAGACACACACACCCAGGGGCAGCAGTACGGAGGAGATTATGATATCTCCTCTGTACTGCCTCTTCAGGCACATACATGGGGGCGTGATTTTGACAGGAGTGGGCAGAACAACCCTGTTCACTTCTGTCAAAATCTCTGCAAGGACTTGCCACTCCCTCAACATCTGTTTCAAAATAAAAAAAAAAACATGGCCGGCACATACTCGCTAACCTCAAACGCATACGAACCGTCACACTACATGCATCAACATACTGAACAGCACCACCCACACACACACACACTAAAGCAATGACCCGCACTCACTTCACACCAATATTACTGAACAGCACCACACACCCCCTAAAGCAATCACCCGCACTCGCTTTGCCCCAATATTTACAGCTAAACGCAAAGTATAATCAGCAAGCTGGACTCAAACTCCCATCATCCTCATGCCCTACTCTGACTTCCACCCTACACTGCCTACAACTGTAGTAAAAGTAAGCTTATAGGCATGGCTTACTGTCACTAAATAGATCATTGTTAGCTCAGCTCAGGATTGGTTGGTACAATACAGCATGAGTTTGACATTACCATGTTAACTTACACATACAACACACAAAATCAATACTGTACCTCACCGCCTCCCTCTTCTATACAGTAACACTTTTACATTCCACTGTACATTACCCCTTATTTATTACTGTCACACAAAAGAAATTGAGAAATATCTTAAGTCATAATCAACACATTCACAAAATGCACACGCCTTTTGGGTACAATATATCAATGCATTCATTATGACTTAACACATTTCTATATTCCTTTTGTGACACACTAATAAATAAGGAATTTACCTACTATATTGTATGCAAGAGGGAGGTGGTGCGGTACACTGTTGATTTCCTATCTTGTATGTGTAAGGTTAACATGGTAATGCTGTATTGTACCACACAATCACAAGCTGCACTACTACTGATCTATTTGACTGTGAGATCCCTGGGGCTCTGGCCAGCGAACGGTGATCTACACACATGCATGACAGTCATGATGAGACACACACACACACACACACACACACACACACACACACACACACACCGTCAACCCATCGAGTGCCAGAGGCTTATGCAATGATTGCATTGCATAAGCCTCTGGCACTCAGTGGGTCAACGGTGCATGTCTCACCATGACTGTCTCATGCATGTGTATAAATGACCACGTGCTGGCTAGAGCACCTGGGATCTCCCAGTTCTTGTTCAAGTAAGCACCGAGGAGGTAGGGCCAAAGGAACACAACAGAGATGCACAAACCTGAAATCAACTGAAACAGGGAGAAACAGCTCCTACCAACCCCACCATTAACCATTTGAGTGCCAGAGAGGAAATAACATAATAAGGGGTTTATAAATTGCCAAATTTTGTAATTTTTTAAAATTAGTTGATAATGTCAGGATAGTTATGAAGATTCCTGCTAAAGAGTTCTTCATGTACTGTGGATGGTCTAGTGGTGTCAAACTGAAAGCGCACTGAAGACGTGTTGCACAGCTGGGTGCCTGTGGATACAAGAAGTCCAGTGAAAATATGACCATATGGTACAATGAGAGTATGTCCCACACAGGATACAACAGCACTGCAGGGGGGTTAGGTGTGCTTCCTATAAGCCCTGATCATATACACTTCCATATCATGAACACACTACAGCAGCGGAGAGAGACTGTCTTTCTAGTCCCCCCACACCGTACACTTTGGTATGATATCCAAGTGTATGGTGTGAGCATTTGTAAGATGGTCTCCCCACCCCGCTGCTGAATTGCCCCCAGGTTCATCTCTCAAACCTTTATGATTTTAGAGATAACAGAATGCAAAGTCCCCCCTCCCTCCCCCTTCCCTGACGTTAGCGTTGTACTGACTGCAGGGGAAGTCTGTCGTATGACAGGCTTGTGGCTCTGCAGCTGAGCCGAGATCCCGTTAGTGAAAAAGAATTATTTCACTGAAACGGTCTTCTACATGTGTTTGGTTTGCAAGCACACGTAGAAGACCGTTTCAGTGAAATAATTCTTTGTCACTAACGTGATCTCGGCTCTGCTGCAGAGCCACCTGATGAAAATAAGACCAGATATCCCTGCAGTCAGTACAATGCTGACTTCAGGGAAGGGGGGAACTTTGCATTTGGTTATCTCTCAAACCATAAAGGTTTGAGAGATGAACCTGGGGGCAATTCAATTCTTTTTGAAATAGCTACAATATGGGGAATAGTAACTTTCTCTTTAAATGTCTGAGAGGCAAAAACATATCCATGCAGTGGAATGTGTTGCATACCTCTTTGCCAATGAAAGAACCAACACATTGCCCATTTTCTTTGGTTTCTTTAAACCCCTTCAGGACCAAACAGGTATCCAAGACATTCCATTCCATGGACACCTAGTTACCTCTGAAACACCTAATACTTTCAGTGCGGCAAAAACACACAAATCATTTTCAATGAATGCATTCAATACCCCTCAAGCATTCAAACTACTTAATCCCAACTGGCAACGCCGTGCCCCTTTTGCTAGTGTGTGTGTATATATATATATATATATATATATATATATATATATATATATATAATATAATATAAATAAAACTAGCAGTGTGGGACGGCGTTGCCCGTCTGTTTTTATTTGTAAAACTGTATTGTGAATTCTAGGTTCATACATAGACTCAGAGACAGACTCACATTACAATATATATAACTGTATTGAGAAGACTGTGTTCATACATAGACCCACACTACCATATATTCATACATAGACACTCGGAGACTGACACAGTTATAAATACAGACACAGCCACATACAGACATTCATACAGACACCCCCCCCCCCTACATGCATGCAGCAACAAAAACAGGGGAAGGTGGGAGGAGAGAAAGGAAATGGAAGTATAACAGATTTAACCATTTGAGTGGCAGAGGTGTTGTAAAGGTATTGCTCAGTCCTCTGTCACTGAAAGTGTTAAGCAGCTGTCCCTCTCTGTAGTGGCCCTAGTGAAGTGAAGTCCAAACAAAGATTTGTAATGATGTCCTTGTGATTTTCTGTGTATTCAATATCGGCCTTGGTATTCTTTGTATGATAGTATGGTATTCCATGCATACAACGGCGATGTTCTGAACATGGTTTTAATTATTAGAAATGTCAACGTTTCACTCCGTATTATTGATCAGTGCTGGCAGGGTTATCTTCTCCCGTGTGCTAAGGAGTAGGCTTATCCTTGATGTGAGGGGATATTGTCGGCTTTGAAGAGACAACAGCGGAAAGTGCGTCACACAGGTCACACACACATGGCTAACATATTAGTCTGTTTAGGAAAGTTGTTTAGTAACTAATACTCCTACCTTTCTGAGGCTGGTTTCCACCATCACCAAGGATAGCACATATATATATATATATATATATGTGTTATATATATTTAATTAATATATATATATATATATGTAATATATATAATGTATATAATGTCTGTGTGTGGTGCTGTGTGAGTGGGGCACGTGTGTGCGTCTGTGGTGTAGAAGCAAGTGGCAGCCATTTTTTTTCCCCTCAGTTGGATAGTGGTGGGTGGGCTAGATAGTGGGGGCGGGCCAACACACCCCCATTGACTCACCCAATGGGAGCAGTAACTCCTCGTTACTGTCGCCTCTAGGTGTGTTTGTTAGTCACACAGAAGTCTTCTTTTATATATAGATATATATGAAGCCTAAACAGAAGGATAGTAAAAATGCTGAAAATGTGTCTGGAGTACAGGGTACAAGAAATTGCCCAAGCCTTTGGCACTGAAAGGGTTAAGATAAATGGAGACTACCTATATATCTTACTTTTGCAGACAATATCATAATGTTTGCCAGCCTGAAGAACTGAAAGAACACATTGAAGAGCTACAAATTTGTTTAACAAATTTACCATACGAAGTAAAATCACAGAGATGCACTAGAACTAGAAGAAGTGAATAAGTATATCTATCTTGGACAGAAAATGTCAACAGATGGAAACACCATGTTGGAAATTGAGCGCCGATTAAACTTGGGATGGCAAGCATTTGGAAAAATTAGTAGGTCTGTCTTTAAGACAAATTTACCACTCTGCCTAAAGCTAAAGGTGTTTTGACTAGTGTGTCCTCCCATGCCTTATGTATGGCTCTGAAACATGGACACTGAATGCCAAAGCCATACAAAAACTTAAGGTTACAAAGAAAAGAGGATTTTAGTTTTACCTGTTAAATGCTTCTCTCTTAGTCCATACAGGTTACTGGTAACTTTGGTTAGGCGATCCGCCCCTTTAATTGTAGACAGGAACAATTCTAGAACTGTATGCAGAGGGTGGAGCCTACCTTCCCTCCTTGGCTGCAGCTAGCCAACCAGTTCCAGAAAGATTTGAGACACTGACTATTGACTAGATAATGGAAGGAAAAGAAGACTGCTGTGAGCATGACCCCCAAGGACCCCCACGGTCTGCCACAGGAGAGCCAAGCATGGTCCCTTGACAGGGTGGGAGACCAGTAACCTGTATGGACTAAGAGAAAAGGATTTAATAGGTAAGGCTAAAATCCTCTTTTCTCTGTCATTCAATACAGGTTACTGGTAACTTTGAGATGTCCAACCATTGCGTTTCCCAGAGGTGGGACGGAAGGCAACGACCAGGAGCAAGGCCCCCAAAGTCACCAGAGCAGATATGAACCATCAGATCAGAGATAGCCCAACAAGACAAACGAAGTGTCAACGGACACTGAACAGGGGTAACAACACCCCAAACTGTTACACAGCACGTTGAACTAGAGCCAACAGGGCTCAAAAGTGAAGGAAGCACCAAGAACCGAAGAAGATCCTAGACAGGCAAGACTGCCTCCAGGATCTTCCTCCCAAAGTTGGCGTCAGCCGATGCCAGCACATCAACATGGTAGTGCTTCGAAATGGTGTGCACAGATGACCAAGTGGCATCCTTGCACAGCTGATCAGAAGAGGCCTGATTCTTGTAAACCCAAGAAGCCCCAATAGATCTTGTAGATTGAGCCGTGACCTGAAAGGGGACAGGCTTCTTCCTCAGCTCGTAAGCCTTACGAATAATGAACTTGATCCAAGAAGCAATAGTCACTTTGAATGCAGGTCTTCCTGTGCTGAGACCCTCACGAATAACGAACAGCGCGTCAGATTGCCTGATAGACTCAGTGCGATGTACATAAAACTTGAGACAACGCGCCACATCCAACAAGTGGAGATCCCTCTCCTTGTCAGAGGTGGGGTCAGGGCAGAAAGAAGGCACCAGAATCTCCTGATTGATGTGGAACTCCAAAACCATCTTCGGAAGAACTTCTGAGAAGTGAGAAGCACTGCCTTGTCCTTGTGAAATACCAGAAATGGTGGTTTACAGGACAGAGCATGTAACTTTGCGACACAGCGAACTGACACGATCGCCAGTAGAAAGGCCATTTTCCACGTCAACAGGAGTAGAGGAATAGTAGCCAAGGACTCAAATGGAGGGTGCTGAAGAACGCCCAAAACCAAGTTAAGATCCCAAGTAGGAACGGGATTCTTGAAGGCAGGACGAGTATGAGCAACGCCCTGGAAGAAAATCTTGACATCAGGAAGGATGGCAATGCACCTCTGAAACAAAACAGAGAGAGAGCAGAAGTCTGATCCTTAAGGGAACTCAAACTGAGGCCCTTATCCACTCTGTCCTGCAAAAAGGCCAGGACCGTAGGCAGATCAAATTCTAGCTGCAGCCAAGGAGGGAAGGTAGACTCCACCCCCTGCATACAATTCTATAATTGTTCCTGCCTACAATTAAAGGGGCGGATCACCTACCCAAAGTTACCAGTAACCTGTATTGGACGACAGAGAAAATTATGTAGCAGCGAATTCTAAACTTGACAAAAAGAGACACAAATGTGTGAGTGGATTCGTCAGCAAAGGTCTATGATGTAATTGAAAGAGTAAAGCGCCTGAAATGGAAATTGGCAGACCACATAGCAAGAAAATCTGATAATAGATGGACCAAACAAATTTTGGAATGGATTCCACGTGATACTAAATGCTGTAGAACAAGACCAAAGACAAGATGAGTAGATGAAATTACCAAATTTGTTGGTACACAAAATTTGTGTACCAAACAGGACCAAAGTTGTTTGGTGGACTGACAATGGCTGAAGATATATAATGACGTTTATTAGTTTTTAGACTTGCAGTCTTTAGTGTGTTGATCCTGACTTGGTCTTTTCCTCCCCAGAGCTGATGATAATGATTCTTGTTGGCTGCAGGGATGTCACACCCACCTGCACAGGTAACGAACAAAGTTGACAACGGCAGCATCATCATTTGTAGGAAATGGGGCAGGAAACGTTTAGTGGAACTTTACACTGAATGCTGTAAGCTTTTATAATGTCGCTTCCTACATAGGAGGGGCTAGCAGCTATTATTAATATACTGACATTTAATGGGGAACTATACCCTAATGAGTCTGCTTTAATAGTGGAATCCAAATTACTTTAACTGTTGATGGGAATAGGTAGCTAGATAGATGGCTAGACAGATTTATTGACATGTGTGCATCAAAAACAGTATAACTGAATAACATATTTGGAAGGGGGTGATGCATTGAGCTTAATGCAGTGGCATATAAAAGTGACATGACACATCTGCTGGGAACCTCTGGTTTTGATATTTATTAGAATAAAGATAAAATGAATTAACACAAGCAAATCGAGCAAGTCAGAAGCGGACACAGTTATGATGCAGTGAACTGTTTTAAAGTGGATGTGTCAGCTATATAACATAGCCTAAATAGTTAGGCAATATATCGAATAGTACTAAAACATTATTTTTATATATTTTTTTTTTCAGTTTTAATTCCTGTAAATTTAACCTAGAAAGTCTGGGCTGCAGCTACTTCCGCATAGACTGCAGCCTGACGCTCTGCCTCTGCTCTTCTCTGATGACGAAGGATTTTATCTGTAAGCTGGAGTGATCTCATTGGTTAGATATCGATCTCTGCCAATGAGACCGCTCCAGCTTACAGACTGAAGCCTCCATCATCAGAGGAGGGAGGAGAGGCAGAGCATCGGGCTGCGGTTACTGAGCAGGTAACCTCTTTCAACTGCAGTCTATGCGGAAATAGCTGGGGGACATACTTTGTAAGTTAAATGTACAGGAATTAAAACTTAAAAAAAATAAAAAATAACGTTTAGTACTATTCGATATGTAGCCTAACTATTTAGGCTATGTTGTATATAACTGACACATCCCCTTTAAGTTCCGATTATAAAAATATACAGAGAGTTGTCTTTTAACCCCTTAAGGACCATTGACATGGCAGCGTCACGCTGGTCCGGCCCTTAAGGACCAGTGACTGTCCTGGTACGTCACGTGAGTAATACCAGGGACTGAAGTTGATCGCTCCAAGACAGGAGCGATCTCTTTCAGTCCCGCATTCGGCGTGCCACCCCACGTGATCAGTCACGTGGGATGGCACGTCAAAGTTTCCTATCTGGTCCTTAAAGGACCACACACCCCGGGACCGCTGGTCCTTAAGGGGTTAACTATGTGACTGCTTTTTAACATGTTTATAAATGACCTGGAAATAGATATAGAAAGCAAAATATCAATATTTGCAGATGATACTAAATTATGCAAAGTCATTAATTCAGAACAGGATATTTTCTCTCTACAGAGGGACTTACATACAATGTCAGATTGGGCAAACATGTGGAATATGAAGTTTAATGTGGGGAAGTGTAAAGTCATGCATTTGGGAGGAAACAATCCCAAGGCTACTTATAAACTTAATGGAATAATTTTAGGTGACTCGTTGCTAGAAAAAGACCTGGGTATCCTTGTCAACTACAAACTTGGAAACAGTGACCAGTGTCAAACAGCAGTAGCAAAGGCAAACAAAGTCCTGTCTTGCATAAAAATAGGTATTGAAGCAAGAGTGGATAACATTATTTTGCCATTATACAAATCATTTGTAAGACCTCACCTTGAGTATGCAGTGCAATTTTGGGCACCGGTTCTGAAAAAGGATATACTAGAACTAGAGAGGGTACAGCGGAGAGCAACAAAATTAATTAAGGGAATGGAGGACTTGACATATGAGGAACGACTAAACAAACTTGGTTTATTTACTCTAGAGAAAAGACGACTAAGAGGAGACCTTATCACATTGTACAAGTATATGAGAGGTCAATACAAGGATCTCTGTGGTGAGCTATTTATTCCAAGGCCTGATCAGGTGACCAGGGGACACCCCTTGAGATTAGAGGAAAGGAGGTTTAAACTTCAGCAGAGGAAGGGTTTTTTTACGGTAAGGTCTGTCAAATTGTGGAATTCATTGCCCAGGGAGGTAGTTATGGCAGATACAATGGATACATTTAAGAGAAGATTAGATACATTTCTTTCACAAGGGAACATACAGAGTTATACTGTTTATCAGTAGGCTGATCAGGAAGGTCTGATAAAGACTAATTTAATTGGTAGCAGGAAAGCTATAAAATTCAGTTACTGAGGTATGAGGCGAAGGTTGAACTTGATGGACTTGTGTCTTTTTTCAACCTAATTTACTATGTTACTTAGGTATAGGTTATTTGTACAGACATGGCAACACAAACCAATATGTTTAGTTATGTACCCTTCCCTCTCTCTTGTTTCTGAGATACTTTACATATACCATGTGGAAGCTTTGCTGTAAAGATGAAGGGCTCACAGCCACAGGGACTCAGCAGTGGGTATTTGGCCCCTCTGGCAATGAAGCTAATGAGATTATCCTCAGTGATAGCAGGATGGTATATTAAGGACTTGATGAACTGAAGACTGAACCATTAGGCTCAGTGGGCATGTGCTTCTAGTATAAACACATACACAAACAGGGCATCAGGAGTTTTAAAGGGGCAGTTATGTTTAAAGATTTATTTATTTTAACACAGCTCTTTGCTTTTTTATTATTAAAAACGCGTATTAATGTGTTGAATGCAACTCTGGTATTCAAAGGGTTAAAGGAGCACTAACACAAAATTAGGTTAACTGTGGCTTTTAACCCTTTGAGTGCTGGAGAAGAATCCAGTGCATTGCAATGTGCATATGGTGTATGCTATTACGACAAGAAGTGTCACACTATCAAACAGTCTGTATAGGTAGACAATAGAAACCTAGAATTTGATGGCAGATAAGAACCATTCTGCCCATCTAATCTGCCCATTTTCCTACTGTAAAAACCTCAAACTTTTTTGGTCTTTTCTTATGTTAAGGACAGCCTTATGCCTATCCCATGCATGCTTAAATTCTGTCACTGTATTAACTTCTACCACTTCTGCTGGTAATCTATTCCACTTATCTACTACCCTCTCAGTGAAGTAAAACTTACATCTAAACCTGTGTCCCTCTAGTTTTAGACTGTGGCCTCTTGTCCTAACATTTTTACTCCTTTGAAACGTACTTCCCTCCTGCACTTTGTGGAATCCCTTTATGTATTTTAATGTGTCTATCATATCCCCTCACTCTCTTCTCTCCTCCAGGCTATACATATTCAGATCCTTTAGTCTATCCTGATATGTCTTTTCCTGTAAACCAGACACCATTGGTCACCAAGAAAACAAAATTACTCCAGCTCCCACTTCCAGTTTCTTACGTGAAGGTCAGGAATTATAATCCAGTTGGAGGATTCATTGACTCTAAATGGAATGAACGTTGGTGGGGCCATGGGCCTATGCTTACTAGTACTCAGTGTGTTAAATAAATGTGAATGCTTCATCAATCTCAGATCACTAGTGATTTTATCTCTCTCTCTCTCTCTCTCTCTCTCTCTCTCTCTCTCTCTCTATATATATATATATATATATATATATATATATATATATGGGATCAATAAAGTTTGTTGCTATAAAATATGTTTATGGTTTAAGCAGGAATGGGCAGGAGGTACAAAGCCCACCTCTTCAAACCTGTCCGAATCACTGAGGACTCTCACACACTACACCGACAGTCTACTACTAACTCTTTGCTTCTTGTCAGTCCCCCTCATCTGTTTCTCTTGCATGCTTCCCTCTCTCCTCGGCCACACCCCCATAATCACCTTGTCTGTTCTCCAGCCACCCTCACCTATACTCATCTCTGTCCCATCACATGTTCTTTTTACAATCCCTTCCCCTGCTCCATTAATATTGCTGTCACCTGCACCCCTCTGTCTGCTCAACCCTGCATTCACCCACCCATTATCACAATCTACATGTTTACAATACCCATGCTCTCTGCTTCCCTTCTCCCCTTATTCACAAGGTTGCATTCTTCTCTGACAGTCTCCTTTCCTTCTCCACTCTATCATTCCCCTCTCGTAAAATCCTCTCACTTAATCCATATGTCCCTGTCCTCTCATCCTCCCCTCTATTGTCATCCCCTAGCCTGAACACATATGGTCCTTCCCTCGCTCACTCTTTCCCTTTCAAGTCTGGGAGCATCCAGGTAATACCTTCCCTATCATTTACAAGGCCTTTCACTTTTCAGTTAGTCTCCTCTCCTGTTCTACACTGTTCCTCATTTGTCTCGCAATCCCTTAAACCACTCAGTTTGCTCCCTCTGCAAGGTTCAGGGTGACTTCAAGGAGCATCTAGGTGTTCTCTCCCCTATAGAGTAATATTTGAATAAATATGGGTTTTTGGGCAGGCGCTTAACCCAGAAGTTGGAAGAATATGGCTTGCAGGCTGATTATGACCCTGCTCCCTTCTCATTCTGTTCAGATACTGAATTTTTCCTCCCCTTGCTGTTTCCATACAGTGTTAATACCAAAGTACACCCATTACCTTAGAGATGGCTACAGCAATACAAAAACATGTAATGCATAGGAGAGATACAAACGTCTATATGCTTGAAAGTGTATATTTGAGTTTGTGTTTTCGTAGGGAATGTGAACATATATATGAGAGTTTTTTTTAAGAATTTTGATGCAGACAATGGCATGCTTCTACTTAAAGGGATAGTATTGCCATGTATTATTAAACCTGAATCTTGTAGGCATTCAGAAATAAAACTTAATGTCCCTACTCCTGTCTCTCAAACCAAACTTACCCCCCTCCCTCCCCTTCATCTGACATCAGTGCTCTAGCTGACTGCAGGGGAATCTGGTCCCTGGGCAAGCAGAGGCTCTTCAGCAGAGTCGGGATCGCGTTATTGAACAAGAAATCCTTCACTGGAACGGTCTACAAAGTGTGCTTGGTTTGCTGAAGAGCCTCTGACAGTCCAGGGTCCGGCAATATTATCCCTTTAATTTACGATAGCCATGTTAGTCCAGTGGTGTAGAAGCCAAACGATTATCGCATCGCAGTATGTAATAATACTTTTTTATTGGAATTTTCGGGACTAGCTTTCACGAGCAAAAGCTCTCATCCTAATGATGTGCCAGGACCGTCATGGGTCCTTATGACAAGTTTACCCATGACGGTCCTCATGACAAGTTTACCCGTGATAGTCCTGGCATGTCATGGGTCCTTAAGGAGTTAAAGAAGTCTGTGGAACTGTGGCTATCACATTTAAATAAAAGTTTAAACAGTAATGACTTTAGAATAAAGAATTTGTCTATTGTGGCAGTACCCAGTGTTTTACTCAGCAGGAAAACCCCAACAATGTATGTATGTATGTGTTATTCTTTCCCAAAATATTTACACATAGAAACTGCAAATGCAATCTGCTTTTGATTGATTGTTGTAAAATAGCATATGCACAGTTAAATGATGGGTTAATGTCAGGGAATTTTACTGACAATCATGTTTTTAAGAGTAAGGTGTGTGTGTTGGGGGGGTGCAGAAGCCAAAATATTAGTTTAGTGACATTATGGAGCCGAAATAAAAAAGCACGAACCCTGACAGGATGGGAATTCCGGAACATTTTGAAATGTACAGGTATGAATTATGAAAGGCGATCAGGACTGACAGATCTGCAGGAGATCTCTGAACATATTGTGAAGCCTATAGACAAAGGAGGACCTGTGGCCATAATTTAACTGGATTTCTGAAAAGCATTTGATATAATGAGCTGCAGAAAGGGTTCATCTACAAAGTCAATAGCTGTAATGGAGGAAATTTGGCTGGAGAACAAAGAGCAGCAGCAATGGAAGGGGGTATCAATGCATTATTAAGGATTGTTCCATTTATTTTTTACTTTTATGATTCCTACCCACTGTGCAGGGTATCTTGAGGTAACACTCACTACATGCTGGTGCATTATGGATGGTTCTGGCTAATATATTCCTGAATACAGAATAAGTTTCTTATTGTTTAAAATGCTTCTATCCAAATGACATTGTTTCAAAATTGGTGGTTCATATGTTTAACACTTTCAGTGCCAGAGAGGTAAGCAGAGCATTGCTTTGAAAATGTGTTGTGTACCCCTCTGGCAATGAAAGGGATAAAGGCAAAAGTGAAGCAATTCTGGGACAAACCAACTTCAGGGTCTGAGACAAATAAAACACTCATTGATTTAGATGAGGCTTTAAATGGTAATTATATCAAGGCTTGACAACATTTATTTCACTCAAGGAGTCTGGCCAAAAATGCAGGAGCCAGACTCAGGATCACAGCAAAGATTGTGACAGGAGTGGACAAGGGATGAGAAGCCCCCCTTGTCACTCCTGTGAAAATCGGTGGAGGGACCTGCTACATCCTAGTATTCCCACCAACCCCTGGCCACTCCTGTCAAAATCGTTGCAGGGACCTGCCATGGCTCAGTGATGCCTTCCTCCTACTTTCTCCTTTGCCCTCCTCATACCCTCAACTTTGCCGTCCTCCCACCATTCACTTCCCAACGTCAGCCTACTCCTACCTTGATTTCTCTGTCGTCCAGGTTACTGGTGACTTTGGGTAGGCGATCTGCCCCTTTAATTGTAGGCAGGAACAATTCTAGAATTGGATGCAGGGGGAGGAGCCTACCTTCCCTCCTTGGCTGCAGCTAGCCAGCCAGCTGCAGAAAGATGTGTTCCTTGGTGAAGACACAGGCAAGAGAACAGTTCTGCTATAGTTTTAGAAACGTTTTTATTTTTCTGTTAGATATGGAATACCACCATTAGGCAGATTTCCATAACTGACAAATGCCCTTAGATGTGGCTAGCTCAGTATCCAGGTACTTTTTGTGGACCTTAAGCCCTGGGGGGAAAATCTTGGCTACAAGTTCCTTCCTCAGGAGTTGCCCACCGAGGCTTCTTCTTAAAACATGGTAGTCTGAAGACAGAAGATCTGCAGGAAAGGTGAGCAACCCTTTGAGTGCTGCAGGTCCACATGTCCCACAGTGCCCCTCTGCACAGGGGTTTTTCTCTTGGAGTTCCTATTGCACACTCCTGCACTCATTGGGTTTATCTGTATGTCAGTTGAGTGTTTTGGAGCAGGTTTATGCTGGTTTGCATATTTTGGGTATTCTAACATGTTCTAGTGATGTTTCATACATTTTTATTTTACTGTTTGAATTTTGTAAAACTTGAGTTCCGTGCGCTTTACCACATAGGTGCCATTGCTCCGTTCACTCCTATGGGACTGTACAATTTGGGACATATCTCTGCAACCGCTTAACCTAGCGACTTTAGAGATGGCTCTTTTTTCTTGTCAGCCCTTGCTCTATCATCCAGTTCATGTTTGTGTGTTGGGGGGCTCAGGGGGCTTCGGGCACTGTTTGGGTACTTTTTTCTGGGAAAACTACATTTCCCATGAGTGCTTGCTTCGCGCGCTCGTTTCTGATTGCCTCCTGCCGAGGCAGCCATTTTGTGCTATTTCCAGAACGAGTATCCTACTCAGGGCTTGGATTCTCCTTCTCTCCTCTGCTGATTAACACTTCACCTGACAGATAAGTCTAATTTAGCGATTTCTGGGGTGAATCTTTAATCCTACATACTGTACTTGGGTGATTTCTTTTATTATAAGGTTATTTGACACTGTGAGAATGTCTATACCGTTGGAGCCTAGGGCCAGACCTAAGACTAAGGATGCTGGGGTCTCTGTATCCCCTATTGTGCATTGCTCTTCCTGTCATTCAGGGTTACCTAGAGAATTCTCAGTCATTTATGCCCAGCATGTTCTGCTGTCCCTGAGTCTTCCCCAGGGACCTCCAGCCATGCATTAGAGTCAATTTGGGTCCAAGAGTTCAAGGCTACTACTAGAGACCTCCGGTCTACATTGCAACTCTTTCCATCCATGTTACAGGGGGTCTTCCATTCCTGGCAGCCCCCCTCCGCCATCAATTCTTCCCTGCCAAAACCACAGGGAGTCCCTGATGTATCAGATTCCTCTGAAGAGAAACTGCTGGTGGATTCAGATGTTGAGGAATGTTTTACCGTGGGCTCCTCTCAGTTTTTTTGGGGATCCCTTTGAGGCCGATCCTGAGCCCTCAGCTGAGGGCCTGATCAGGGCTGTTTTGACTACCCTAAACATTCACTTAGTTCATGAGGTTCCTTCTGATCCTTCTAATGTGTTTCAGGAGCCTAAAAAGCCCCTTACTTGCTTTCCACATAACCCCACTCTTGACTGCCTTGTGTCTGAAGAATGGAAATCTCCTGACAGGAAAGCTTCTGTGTCCAAGAAATTTGCCAAGCTTTATCCCTTCTCTGAGGCACCGCTTACTCAGTGGGTTCATCCTCCCAAGGTGGATGCTCCTATCTCCAGGCTATCTAAGTCTACTGCCTTGCCAGTGTCTGATGAGTCAGCTCTGAAAGACTGACCTGACAAGAAACTTGAGGTCTCCCTCAAGTCCATTTTTGCCACTATTGGTACTGCCATGCGTCCAGCATTCGCTGCAGCATGGGTGAACCGAGCCATTGCGGTCTGGACTGAACAGCTCACCCTGGCTGTCCGTCAGGGTGCTCCTGCTTCGGATATGTTGCGCCTTCTTTCCAACATTTCTGAGGCACAGCACTATGTTTCTTCTGCCTTGATGCCATCCGTTTGATGGCCAGGGTTTCCACTATGTCTGTGGTTGCCAGACGGGCTGTTTGGCTCAAGATCTGGTCTGCTGACACTGCTTCCAAGAAAGCATTGCTTTCCTTACCTTTTTAAGGCACTTCACTGTTTGGGCCAGACCTTAAAGATCTGATCAGTGAGGCCACTGGGGGTAAGAGTACCCTTCTACCTTTGGTCCCCAGGAAGAAAACGCCGCTTAAGTGTAATCGGTATTTCGTTCCTTTCAGACAGAGACACGTCCGGCGAACCAGACGGTTCCCTCAGCTCCGCATGCCTCCTCCAAGCCCAAATCACAATGGAAGCCCAAGGTCTCCTCCAAGCCCAAGGCTTCCAAGCCTTCTTCAGCATGACTCACCGAACCCGGGTCCCCACTCTGCTGTGGGTGGCCGTCTGCGTAACTACCACATCGTCTGGGAGGATTCAGTGGCGGACCCATGGGTTTTACAGGTGGTGGCGGAAGGATACAGGATCCCTTTCGTCTCTCTTCTTCCCTTTCATTTCTTTCCTTCTCATACGCCTCAGGGCATGTCGCGATTCAGGCTCTTCTGGACAAGGATGTTCTAGAGCTGGTTCCTGTTCAGGACAGAGGTATGGGTTTTTACTCGAACCCCTTTGTGGTCTCCAAAAAGGACAGTGGTTGTCTCCCTATTTTGGATTTGAAGGTTCTCAATTCCTTCGTGATCCGGCCTCATTATCACCAGAAGTCTACGGATGGTGATTGCTGCTATGTCCTTGGGGGAATTCCTTGCATCTCTGGATCTTCAGGATGCGTATTTACACATCACCATTCATCCAGAGAGCCGGCAGTATCTCCGATTTGCCTGATACCGAGGGCAATTTCAGTTTTCGGCTCTTCCCTTTGGTCCGACTACAGCTCCTCAAGTCTTCAAGTGTGTCCTGGGAGCCTTAGTATACATCCTCCATCGGGACAGCATCAGAGTTACTCCATACATGGATGACCTGCTTCTGAAAGCCCCTTCTGCGGAACTTCTTCATCAGCTGGTTCAGGGCTGCATTCATGCTTTAACCCATCATGGGTCAATCATCAACATGGACAAGTCAGATCTTGTCCCATCCCAGCTTCTGGTCTTCCTGGGCCTTCTCTTCGAACTCAGAAGAGCATGATGTTTCTCACGGACGAGGTAGCTCACCAGATCGCCCACAGGGTTTCTGCTGTTCTTGCTCAAGACCCAGTTCCATCCAAGAAGCTGTCCTTTCTAGTGGGGAAATTCATTTCCACCATAGAAGCGGTCCCGCACACACCAGGGAACTCCAGAGGTTTGTGATCCAGGTGTGCAAGGGTCTGCTGGACCTTCTGAAGATGTCAGTGTCCCTCCCTCTTCATGTGGAACTGAGTTTGTCGTGGCGGATTGACCTCTCCAATCTGCTGAAGGGCAAATCCTTCTTGGTATCCTTCTGGACCACGGTGACAATGGACGCCAGCCTCTCCGGCTGGGCAGCGGTGCTGGGTCGCTGGTCTCCGGAGGAATCTCTCCTTCCCATCAATGTGTAGGAGCTTCGGGCAATATTTCATGGCCTTCGTCATTGGACATCTCAGCTGGAAGACTGTCCAGTCTGGGTACAGTCCAACAACGCCATGGCCGTGGCTTACATCAACAAGCAGGGTGGAACAATAAGTCTCACCGCTAGGTTAGAGGTCAAGGCTATTTTGTCCTGGCAGAAGAACACGTTCCTGCCATATCTACAGTGCACATTCCGGGCGTAGACAGCATCAGTGAGGACTTCCTCATTCGACACACAGTGGACAGCGGAGAGTGGGAACTGTACCCAGAGGTGTTCCTGTGGCCTATATCTTTCCTCCCCTTCCTATGTTGCACAGGGTGTTACGGAAATTGCGACTGGAACACGGTCCAGTCATTCTGATTGCTCCTTACTGGCCTCGCCAAGCTTGGTTTCAGGAGTTGCTGGATCTCTCAGTGGCGGAGCCATTCCGGCTCCCTTGCCGTCCAGATCTTCTTCTACAGGGTTACCTGTGGAAGGAGGATGTTCATCGGGTAGACTTGACGGCTTGGAATTTGAATCCTCAATATTGAAGAAGAATGTTTTTTCTTCTGGGGTGGTGGCTACTATGCTCAGTGGCCGCAAACCTGTTTCTTCAAAACTCTACCATAGTGACTGGTCGACCTTTCTATCTTGGCGACCTGACAAGGACCTGTCTCAGGAATTTGATCTGCCTACAGTCCTGGCCTTTTTGCAGGACGGTGTGTATAAGGGCCTCAGCTTGAGTTCCCTAAAGGTTCAGACTTCTGCTCTGTCTGTTTTCTTTCAGAGGCGCATTGCTATCCTTCCTGACATCAAGGTTTTCATCCAGGGTGCTGCTCATCCTCATCCTGCCTTCAAGAATCCTGCTTCTCCGTGGGATCTTAACTTGGTTTTGGACGTTCTTCAGCCCCCTCCATTTGAGTCCTTGGCTAATATTCCTCTACTCCTGTTGACGTGGAAAATGGCCTTTCTACTGGCGATCGTGTCAGTTCGCCGTGACGCGAAGTTACATGCTCTGTCCTGTAAACCACATTTTTGGTGTTTCACAAGGACAAGGCTGTGCTTCTCACTTCTCAGCAGTTCTTCCGAAGGTGGTTTTGGAGTTCCACATCAATCAGGAGATTCTGGTGCCTTCTTTCTGCCCTGACCCCACCTCTGACAAGGAGAGGGATCACCACTTGTTGGATGTGGTACATTGTCTCAAGTTTTTTGTACAGCACACTGAGTCTATCAGGCAATCTGACGCGCTGTTCATCATTCCTGAGGGTCCCAGCACAGGAAGACCTGCATCCAAAGTGACTATTGCTTCTTGGATCAAGTCCTCTATTTGTAAGGCTTACGAGCTGAGGAAGAAGCCTGTCCCCCTCTGCTGATCAGTTGTGCAAGGCTGCCACTTGGTCATCTGTGCACACCTTTTTGAAGTACCGTGTTGATGTGCTGGCATCGGCTGACGCCAACTTTGGGAGGAAGATCCTGGAGGCAGTCTTGCCTGTCTAGGATCTTCTTCGGTTCTTGGTGCTTCCTTCACTTTTGAGCCCTGTTGGCTCTAGTTCAATGTGCTGTGTAACAGTTTGGGGTGTTGTTACCCCTGTTCAATGTCCATTGAAACTTCATTGTTTTGTTGGGCTATCTCTGATCTGATTGTTCATATCTGCTCTGTTGACTTTGGGGGCCTTGCGCCTGGTCCTTGCCTTCCTTCCTGTCTCTGGGGAACTTAATGGTTGGACATCCCAAAGTTACCAGTAACCTGTATTGGATGACAGAGAAAAGAGGATTTTAGTCTTACCTGTTAAATCCTTTTCTCTTAGTCCATACAGGTTACTGGTCTCCCACCCTGTCAAGGGACCATGCTTGGCTCTCCTGTGGCAGACAGTGGGGGTCCTTCGGGGTCATGCTCACAGGAGTCTTCTTTCCCTTCCACTATCTAGTCAATAGTTAGTGTCTCAAATCTTTCTGGAGCTGGTTGGCTAGGGGCAGTCAAGGAGGGAAGGTAGACTCCACCCCCTGCATACAATTCTAGAATTGTTCCTGCCTACAATTAAAGGGGCGATTCGCCTACCCAAAGTTACCAGTAACCTACATGGACTAAGAGAAAAGGATTTAACAGGTAAGACTAAAATCCTCTTTTTTGCCTCACTGCCTAACTATCCCCTTCACTTCATAGTCTCCATCTTCTGAAGTGCCCATCGCCTTCACCATCTCCTCAAGTACCTTTCTCTCTCATTATGTTTCACTTCTCCCCTTTGCACCTCTCCTATCCACCTTCTTTTGTCTGCTTTTCCTCCCCATCCCATACCTTTTGCCTGCCCTTTTCCTTTTTCTTCATCGCCTCCCCCATCTCCTCTAGAGTTCCTTCCCCTTTCACAGGTCTTTCACCTCTCCCATCCGACTTCCTTTAGCCACCTACCCCCCCCCATATCTTTTTCCTGCCCCTCTGTTCACTGCCACCACAAACCAGCTTCCTTCAAACTGCATGAAGTAGATGTGATACACTTTGTGCAGTATAAAGAAGGACTGGGAGAAGGGTACAATGTTGTGCATGTATATATATAATAATAATAATAATAACTAGTATTTATATAACGCCTTTCTCCCAGTGGGACTCAAAGTGCTTTCAGTGCACGGTCTCGGAATTAACCAAATCCGCAACTGAAATAATAGGTGTTAGTATTACCCAATCAATGATACTCATTTATCGACCTCAGAAGAATGAAGGGCTGAGTTGACCCTGCCAGGATTTGAACCTGCAGCCTTGAGGTTTGAGCAGGCTCTGCAGTCTATTAAATATATTTAAGTACTGTCGGTGTGGAAGGGATGCCCTTCCTCACACATCACTAGCACTACTACAATCCTGAAGTCTGAGAGCATTCTTTCTGCTTCCCCAAGTGCTCAGCAGGGGAGTAGAGAGAATACTTTTAGCCCCACAGACAGCATCACTTCCTTATCCGTTTGATTACCATAGGGATGTGCATTGCACACTCCTGTGGAACTTAAAGGGTTAAAAAGTACAGCAAGCACTACACAATTCTATCCACAGCTCTGTATCATTTATTTTAAACATGTTGTATACTCCCAAGGGAATATGGCTGGGTGGTCAAGCAGCATCCATGGGGATTTTTGACTGTCAGCCGTCTCCCCACCCCAGCCTTGTTCCCTTGCCCACAGGCAGCCACAGAACCCAATGTACATTGTCTTTCCCCTTCCCCCAGCCTTGTTTCTTTGCCTACTGGTAGCCGCAAATCCCCATGCTGCTCTGCAGTACTTATGTTCATCGTTAATATTTCACATATGCTGACCCCCTCATTCCACATGACATATACTGCCCCCACCCCAATTCCATATCAGTGAATGCTGCCCCGCAGTTCTATTTCAACATATACTGCTACCCCCACCCAGGTCCATATCGACAAATGCTACACACACACAGTTAACCCTTTGAGTGGCAGAGGGGTATGCAAGACATTGCAAAGCATATGCATGATATTAACCCTTTGAGTACTGGATGGGTGCTCAATGATTTGCACTGTGTGCCCATCTAGCATTCAGAGGGTTAATATCATGCATATGCTGCAGCATAACTTGTATATTAACCCTTTGAGTGCCAATGGGGTACACTACGCTTTGCAGTGCAATGCGTTGTGTACCCTTCTGGCACTCAAAGGTTTACTGTAAAAAAAAATATGTTGCCCATTTGGTGTTTGTAATAAAATTAGACCTTTCAGGGGCATTAGGACCCCTGCTGATGTCCACCTGACATTGGTCACCTGTCCAGTAGCGTAAGTGATCAATGAGGTGACTAGGAAGAGGATCCACGCTTCTCCTTCTAGCTCCTATACTACCTTGAGTAGGTGGATCAATCTTCCATTCATAGAAAGTCTGTTCAGGAGCTCATTTATTATAAGTGGGATTGCCCTCTTTATGAATAAACTCCTGAACCGGCTTTCTCTGAATGAGTGCTTGATCATCCTAGAAAGCCGGTTCAGGAGTTCATAGCTCACATTCCAGGAAAAGACAGCATTGTGGAAGAGCTTCTCAGCCGTCAGTGTCTGGACCCCGGGAACTGGAAACTCAGCCAGATGGTGTTCATCTCCTTAATCCATCTGTAGTCTTCAGACTGTAGAGCAATGGCCTCTTGGGTGAACCGTAAGGTTCCCCTGTTTTGCTCCAGATCTTGGAACCCTCTCTCTCTTGCTATGAATGCAACGTTCATTCTGTGGCAGCTTCCTCTGATGTATGTTTTTTCCTCCATTCCCACAATACTGAGGAAAGTTAGGATGGAGGGGACTCATGTAATTCTAATAGTCCCATTCTTACCTCGCTGGGGTGGTTCTCGGATATTCTGTATCTGTCCACAGCAGAACTGTTTTGGCTTCTGGACCGCTTGACTCGGGACCCTCTGTGTCACCCATAAATGGAGAATAATAATAACAACAACAATAATACTAGTACTAATAATAATAACAACAACAATATTAAAAAAAATATGAATGGGGAAAAGTGGTGGTGGTGGTGGGGGTGCCGCCCCCCCCCCCCCTTTGTGTGAGGCCCCCATCTGGCTAGGTCGTGCCTAGCAACATGCAGGGCCCCATCTAGCTCCAGGCTGCTGTCCAGTGAGGAGCTGCTGAAGACATGGGCTGGTCTTGGAAGGATGCCCAGGGCCATCAGGACATAAATGTTTATACGTTTCTGCTCTACCAGTTGTTAGAGCAGAGCCTCCAGACAGCACGTGGCATCTGTGCTGCCACCTGAAGCCTCTAAGGTCAGCACATATCCATTCCAGGAATCCAATGTCTCTGCGTGCACCTGGCTACTGCTGCTGCTGTATGTCTTCAACAGATACAGCTGTGAGGAAAGAAGAAATGCAATGCAGCGAATGCCTCTCTGACACACAGATGTTTGCATTTAGAAGGGTGTTTCCCAGCAATGGTCCTGTGGGCTAGGAGGCACAATAATGTACTCTCAGGGCCGGTGCCACCTATAGGCGAGGTAGGCGCTGGCCTAGGGCGCACATCTACTGGGGGCGCATAACCAGAAGCAAAAGTGGTGCTAGTTTTGTGTCTTGTAAATTGTGTCACAGTATTTTAGTTTAGCCCCACTGTCAAAGCACATTTATTATTGCTGTGAGATGTTCTGCAAATCACATTAAACAAGACTTTACTGGCTGGGCAGGCGCAAGCACTCTATATCTCTGTCCCGTTTCTATAGATGGGAGGGAGACCCTGCTGAACCTGCCTTCTTCACCAAGCAATGTGTCGCTCCAGTGATCTCTTTTGATGCAGTGCGAGGTGGCAGCAGTAGAGATTAAACATTGTAGGTGGGGAGGGAGAGGAGTTTTAGACAGAAGGGTGTATATATCCGTGTATGTATGGTTAGGCTAGCTTGTGTGTGTAGGAGAGAAATGTGAGAAATCTGTTGGAGGAGGGTCACGTGTGTGCGAGTTGGGGTTGAACCCTTTGAGTGCCAGAAAGGTAACCAATGCATTAGATACCTCTCTGGCACTCAAAGGGTTAACTTGTTGAGGGTGTAAGAGGCCTGGTGTGAGGAAGAAGTATATATTTTTGTTGGTGGGGGAAGAAGAGCCTGGTTAGAAGAGAGGAGAGGTGCAGGATAGAAAGCCGTCCGGCAGGGAAGATAGACAAACGGTAAAGTTTTCCACTATGATGGGACACCCTGCCACCTTATCCTGAATATATGGCTCTCTCTTAGATACATGACACTTTATCTGAGAGGGCAGCAAGAAGGACCTAGTAGTATGAATGACAGTGAAGTCATCCAACTGTGTTAGTTTCCTCTTTAATTTATTGTAATCAAGCTTTTGTTCTGCTTTAATGGGAGTGACTAGTCAACCTTAGTTTTAACCCTTTGAGTACCAGAAGGAAACACAATGCATTGCTTTGCAATGCGTTGCATACCCCTCAGTCATTCAAAGGGTTAAGGCTGCATGTACAAAGAAAATGATCAGTTGTGGAGTAACCAAATTGCACCATAGGGACCAAATAAATTGATCCAAATGTCCACTGTTTTAAATGGGACTTTTTAACCAGTTTATTTCTAGAGAGGTCATCTTTGCAATGTCTTGCAGCCCTCTCTATCAGTTGGGGAATTAAAGCCCAATTCAAATCAATGAGAATTTTCATTTGTTCTGTATGTTGCCATATCTCTAAACTATCCCTCTTTAGGAAGTATTAAGTGTACGTACCTATCAATTGTCCCTCATTAGGAAATATTAGGGGTCCATACTTCCCAAGTGTCCCTCTTTAGGAGATATTTGGGATCCATACCTCCCAGGTATCTCTCTTTAGGAGATATTAGGGGTTTGTACCTCCCAAGTGTCCCTTTTTAGGAGATATTGGGGATCCATACCTCCCAAGTGTCCCTCTTTAGGAGATATTAGGGGTACATACCTCCCAAGTGACTCTCTTTAGGAAATATTAGGGGTCCATACTTCCCAAGTGTCCCTCTTTAGGAGATATTTGGGATCCATACCTCCCAGGTATCTCTCTTTAGGAGATATTAGGGGTTTGTACCTCCCAAGTGTCCCTTTTTAGGAGATATTGGGGATCCATACCTCCCAAGTGTCCCTCTTTAGGAGATATTAGGGGTACATACCTCCCAAGTGACTCTCTTTAGGAAATATTAGGGGTCTGTACCTCCCAAGTGTCCCTCTTTAGGAGATATTAGGGGTCTGTACCTCCCAAGTGTCCCTCTTTAGGAGATATTAGGGGTCTGTACCTCCCAAGTGTCCCTCTTTAGGAAACATTAGGGGTCGACACCTCCCACATGTACCTTTTTAGGAAATATTATGGATTTGTACCTCACGTGTGTCACTCTTTAGGAGATATAAGGGGGCCATACCTCCCTAATGGCCCTCTTAATGTGGGGGGACTGTAAAATAGCCAAAATTCTCTAGTCTAGTAAAGTGTTGCATGCAAAAACATATGGGTTACTGTGACAATGACAAGTTGTCCTCTAAATTTGTGACAAAAACATCTGTTAATTAGCTCATAAAAGGTGCTAAGGTAACAATCATTAAAAAAGGTGGGGAATAAATGGGCAGGGCATAAAGGGGAGGTACACAAGGGGAGGTAGACAAGGGGGCAGCAAAATGAGGTTTTGCCTAGGGTGGCAAAAATCCTTGCACCAGCCCTATGTACTCTAACCACCCCAACAGTTCATGTTGTCAGAATGTTCTCACAAATACAAGGGAATGTCATTACCACTTGTGTGTAATTGAAAACGTCCTGACACCATGCACTGTTGAGGTGGTTAGAGGACATGACTGATCATCATAGCCAACAGGACCATCGCTGAAAATCTCCCCCAGATAAATGTGCTATGCAGTGCTTTACCATGCATTGCACACACATCTGTTCAGTGGGAGAAGATTACCAACATTACGTGAACAAATACATCATAATTCAGTTACTTACCAGAGAAGTAGGAATGCTGGACCACCTACCTAGGTGAAGAGAAATTTGCCTCTGGAATATGCAACTCCCAGGTGTGCAGGGAAGGGGTGTCACTGCCACTGCTCCTGTTAGAACTGGTACATATGACCAGGACGGAGGAAAGTTTCTCCCTCCAGCAGAAGTAGAATGGGTCCTGGCATCAGGAGCAGGATCAGGCCTTCTGACATCAGGGGAGACAGGTGCTGGAGGTGCAGGGGAATCCACTGGTCCTGCTACAGGGGTTATGGGAGCTGGTCCAGCAACGCCCATGTTTGGGGCATTTCTGCTGCCTTATTCGATGTCCACAGCGGAGAAGGGATTATCCTGTTAGTGGCATGATGAGCAAGGTGCAATCAGAGGCGGTAACTGTACATGTTACGAAAGGCTATCCATGCTAAAAACTGAGAAAGCAAGCTTAAGCACTATACATTTATCAGACAAGAGAACCTTAGTTACTAGGAATAGGAGTAGAGGGGGAAGAGAAGTATCAAGAGGTAAACATGAAGGATGGGGAGGACGAGGGAGTCAGGGAATCCTTAGAGAACGTAGGGAGGAATGGAGTCTGGGCCATTAAAAGGAAAATATGTTTTAACCCTTTAAGTGCCAGAAAGGTATCCAATGCATTGTGCTGCAATGCACTGGATACTTATCTAGCACTCAACGGGTTAACACCATGAAAGACAATTTTAGAGAAATGGTCTTGAAAGTGCTGTGGCCAAATTTAGCATCTAAACAAGTTTAAAGGGGAACTCTCACCTTGTTGAAGCAGCTCTCATCTTAAAGTGCTATCACAGCTAATCTTTAATCTATAGTTTTAATGTATTGCAGTAAAGCCTGAGATTGTACCTTTTAAAAATAAGCTGGTGACATCAGTTCAGTACATGATGCAGTACAGCTCTGTACCGCAGCCTGTCAATCTTCGCCTCTTCCCCTCCCCACTAGAGCCTCGTTCTCACCTTCTCCAATGACAGAGGCTTCCTCCATGTGAGCAGGAACGCGTATGCTACACCTCACATGGAGGAAGCCTCAACCCCAGTTTTTATTCCTTGATTTACTGTGAAAAACGTGGAACACACCAACTGCACCAAAGGGAGAAATACAACATTCTCAATTTCCCATTAATTTAAATGGGTCTTTTGACCCCTGGAATGCTAGACAAGTTCCCAGCTCATTGCTTTGAAATGCATTGTGGACCTTATTAATATTCAGGAAGATAAAAGCTCCATTTGAATCAACTGGAATTTCTTTTTTCTATCCTGTCGTGCACTTTCCATAGTTATGAAACAGTAAAAAACAACAAGGAGGCGCCAACAGTGCCTTATCAAACTAGTAGATACAATATATCATTACGTAAAATCAATGCACTCACATTCTTTCAATGCTTTATGTATACATATGCAAAGCCACAGCAATATAGACTTGCAGAGATCTTACCACCGTTTGTGCTCTGTGTTCAGCGGGTCATTTGTGTCCTCGTAGATCCAGCAATCCAATAGAAAGAAAGAAAGAAAGCACTCCAGTGTGCTCTCTCAACTGATACAAATGTATTAAAGGGATAGTAATACTTCGTTTTAACTTTATTTTATTTTGTAGGCATTAAAAAAACATGAAGAATGATATAAGTCTTATATAAGATTGTCCCTCTCTGCAGTCTACCTGGGCACCTCCCTTCTGATCTGGTTGAACAGGGGGGGGATACTTTGTTTGTGAATATCTCTTAAACCATAAAGGTTTGAGAGATAAGACTTATATCATTCTTCATGTTTTTTTAATGCCTACAAAATAAAATAAAGTTAAAATGAAGTATTACTATCCCTTTAAAATAATAAAAACATTGTAATACACAGGTCTGTTTCCCACACTTCAGTGTGTTTCACAAGGGGTCATTTCATTATCAAGGCATGTAGGTTTAAAAAAAAAAAAGGTCCCATAATTAACCCTTTGAGTGCCAGAGGGGTACGCAACGCATTGCTCTGCAATGCATTGCGTACCCCTCTGGCACTCAAAGGGTTAATCCACTTTGGTTTTGTGTGTAAGGACCTGTATAAAGGATGTTCCTTTCCATCGTCTTCTGACATTGTATTGATAAGGAGCGCTTTGCTCACCCCCTGCTATGCAAAGGTTTAATCCTTTGAGTGTCAGAGAGTTACCCAAAGCATTTCATTGGATACTGCTCTGCCACTCAGAAGGTTTACAGGGACATTCCTGCCACTTGAGTCTAAGCACAGGCTAAATGTAGAGCAATTTGGAAACAAACCAATTACTCCATAGGGGTCAAATGGAATTTCCCCAAATTCACATTATTGTAAATGGGTTTTTGAACTACTTGAATGCTAGATAGGAATTCAAGTGGTTAAAAGATCCATGTAAATGAAACGGAACTGGTATTGTCTCCTATACTGCAGTAAGTTTACCTCAGAACTGTTGCACTGTAGCGCCTGGGATAAGGTCATTGATGCTCATAAGGAATAGATCAGGGGTGGGCAATTAATGGACCTCCAGCTCTTGGGGCTACAACTCCATCACTCCCAACCAACTGATGGCTGCTTCAGGTGATAGGCATTGTAGTTCCCAATAGGTGGAGGTCCAACAATTGTTTTGCCCTGGATTAGATGAAAATGTGTGTCTTTTCTATGCATTTATGCTATGAGATTCAGGGAGCTGTCATTTCAGTAATAGCTCTACTGTATGACAATGCCTCAGCTGCCTGATTGTTTCTACCGAGGAAAAGATGAAAGGATTTTCAATGTTAGTAAACACAAAGAGGATTTACTCTGCATTGTTACTTGAAGTGACTTTTCCTTTTGTGGTCACGCTTTCCCCCACCCATAGGTAACCTTGAAATTCATCTTGTGATGCTTGATGCATCAGCCCACTGCCTGCAGACATCCACACTGCAGCATCCAGCACCACTTTGATCTGCCAGAGAAGTGCATGGCCAGCTGTCTGCGGTTAATCTGTTGCCCAGGGAACGACAAATGAAGTGTACGCTTCCTGATACGGGCACAGAGGCACTTCTGCGCCATTGCCACACGGCATCTCGCTGTGCGAATCTGAAGTGCTAGAGCTGCTATAGCTGCCTCACAGCTGGCGCCCATTAATGCTCCCTGTGTGATGGGAACATGCAGCCAGGTTTAGAAAGCTCATTCTTTCCCATTGACAAACCGAAGGGGCTGATTATTATTCCCCTCCCCTTCGTATTGAGCAGCACAGCCCAGTGCTTGGCAGATTGAAAAAGCAGAATGCAAAAGGATTTTGTGATTGCTTGATTTTTTTTTTCTCATCAGCAAAAGACAACAATCACTAAAATGAGATGTGGAGAATTGATAGCAGGAGAAATGATTGTCACTAGAGGCTTCATGTGGATTACTTTGGTATGGAGGGATCATCTTGTGTGTGCTGAGGCCATTCCAGCACACATCATCATGCCCCCAATGAGCCGTGAGGTTCATTACTCCAGTATGCAGGCACAGAAGGACACAACCAGAAGGGTTGCTTGGTCCTCAGAAGACCTGGGGCTTGGGCCAACCCAGTGCATTATGGGCCTTATTCAAGCTAATGAGGTGCAGTTCTGGAGCAATTGAACTGCACCATAGGGGAGAAATGAAAATTCCCAATGATTTAAATGGGAGTTTTAACCCTCTCAAATGCTGGAAAGATTTTCAGTGCATTGCTTTACAATACATTGGAGAATTCACATTAAAAAATGGTCCAGATTTGGGGCATTTTTATTGTTGTATTGTGTAGTTGGTTTGGTCGAGAACTGAAACTCTTTAGTTTACTGAGTACATGCCCTGTGAGCCTTATTCAGAGAATAAACAATGAGCAATTCTGGTGCTAACCAACTGACCCATAGAAGAGAAATATACATTCTTATTTCACTGAGGCTTTTAACGCTTCCCAATGCAATGGTGTCCTTTACCAATCAAGGAGTTAAAAACCCCTTGGGAATTTTTATTTCCTTTAGTGGGTGCAGTCAGCTTGCCTACAATTAATCTTCATCATCTTTCTGCTTAAGGTCCTATTAATGCACGTGCAGCCCAGTCCCTCCATTGTTAGGTGGGAAATTAGCACCATTACAAGCTCAAAGCTGGCAACAGTCTTGCTTTAAAGGGCAGAAACTGCCCCCCCCCCCTGCTGGTATGCAACTCCAAAATCTGTGACTCTTCTGGGTTGTGTGTAATTTCCAGGGAGAAGCACTGTATGTGTCTTTTAATCCCAATACAACGGGCCTATTGGAATCTACATCACACAGAACAGGAAACTGCCACGTGAGATGTAGCATAGATGCACCAAGGAATCATGGGTGTCTTCCTTCAGATCCCATTCTCCACCCATTTGTGTATATTGTATCATCCTTCAAAGGGTGAGATGTTCAGAAAGTGGTGGTAACTGAAATTGTCTGTAATCAGAATAAAAAAGTTCTTACACCATGATCCATCAATTCTTAGACATGTTTCCGTCATTTTTTGCATCCAATTCCGCCATCTCCGTCAAAGGGAAAAAGCCGTCTTAAAAGTGGGTGTGGCTTAGTCTTCCGTCATAATGTAAGGTATTTTCAGAAAAAAATATTCGTTTGAACGTCATTTTTTTTTGTCTGATTAACGTCATTTTTTCCCGACATAATAAAAATGGTCTAAACTTGGAGAAGAAAAATTTGTTTCAAAGACAAAAAAGTATTTTGTTTCTTTGAAAATGTTCGTTTCAAAGACAAATTGAAAGACAATTTTTAAGATCTTCTTACCGTCATTTTTAATTCTTTAGACATTTTTCATTATGTCGACTTTTTGAACATCTCGCCCATAGAGTTGTATGGGACTCACCAGCTTAGACTGGTATATGGTAATGACATTCATCTAGTATTTGTTCACTGATGAATGAGAAATGTACAAGAAAATCAAAATATTTCCTTCCTTCAGGAATTCATTGTATTATGAATAGTAGCCTTAGTGAACTGGGGCAAAATGTCTTTTTGCCATTTCAAAAAATCGGTACTTACTATTGGGTTACCATTCGGTATCAACTCTCATCTTTTACCTTTGGGGATGGGAATGTGGATTTAAATAAAGCCAACATCTGTGAGACAAGATACCTACAAGAGTGTCTCTTATTGAGCGTGTAATTCCTAAAAACTCTATAGGTGTTCCATACATCCCTAAAGCACCTACTGTCTTTCATTTGGGGGCTGCGAGGACTGAAAGTGCACCTAACACCTTAACATAAGTTTTTACGTAATATATCCCTTTGAGTGCCAAAGGGGTACGCAACACATTCTCAAAGGGTTAAGGAGAATTTAAAATTGCATTAATGTTGTGCTAGGCATTTGTATGTAATATAAATTAACTTTTATTTGTTGGTTGCACAGTCTGGAACTATTTGCTTTTGTGCTGGGCCATTATTACACTTTTTTTAATTGTATTCTTATTACATTTTACCAATGAAATTCCAAGTTAAACATTTTTCAAAATACAGTTACAATTTATAAACATAAGGAAGGGAAGAACAAAGGTTTACCTAGCTACACCAGAGGATATCAAATTAAACATGTTTAAGGAATGTAGTTTAATTACCATTTGGGCTATCTCACCAGGGAGACCAAATCCTATATAATAATTTGCTAAAAGATTGTAACGACGCAGTGATGCGCAGTAGAGACTGCCTGTGACGCGGCTGATATGGAGTGGGGCGCTCTGAATTCAGACCATGGCGTGCAGAGAGGACCACGTCTGAATTCAGAGCGCCCTTCAACTAGTCTTAGCTCGCCAACTAGTCTTAGCTCTTCAACTAGTTTTAGCATATTTTTCTATCGAACACAAATACTCTTTTATACAAAATGAATTTACTTTATCTAAGACTTCTTTTCAAGATATTATATTCCTTTTGCATTGTGAAACTATATGCATCTGAGCAGCTAAACTTATAAATACAGTTAATTTATCTTCGTATATATCTAAACAGGATTTTTTTTCCCTAATAGTGCTTCCCAGATATTTTAATACAATTGTTTTTCTTAAAATGCAAGATATTCATTTAAATACCCATTCCCAAATCTTTTTAATCTGTGGGTATTCCCACCATAAATGAGTTCCTACTTCCCCCATATAATCAAAAACATGGATCCACAGTGTCAAGGTATTGCGTGCACTGTGCTATGAATTACTGTAGGTAGAGCTCCCAAACTGCTGGGTATGTGTCTAAGCACATAGTGCAATAGGTTTTGCAACAAACTGAATTAATTTGCATTTTTATTTATAGAACAATGGTTAGTACACTTGTCTTAAGGTGACAGGTCTATTCATGAGTAAACCAGCTGCACTATAGGGGACTAGTAAACATTCCTAAATTCCCATGAAACTGAATAGATCTTTATAACCCCCAGATGCATCTGAATATACCTTTTTAGCCTCTCTACAATTCATTGGGGACCACTCTAGAATGTAAGGGGTTAAAGGCACAATTTAATTTAACATGAATGTTTATTTGTCCCTTAAGGTAACATTAGTTCACTCCAAAATAACTCCTGTTTCCTTTTATAAATAGGGACCTATGTGCCTTATGCACAAAAGAAAAGTGGGACAAGCCAGGAGGAAATTATCTGCACCTTAGGGGACAAATACAACTTCCCTTTGACAGAAATAGGGTTTTATCCCTTTTATGCAAGAGCAGTCTCCAGTGCATTACTACAGAGTGTGTTATAGAACGTTCTAGTGAGAAAAAGTTTTGTGGTCAGATGAAAGCAAGATAGAACTTTTTTTCTTTTTTGGCCAAAACCAGAATGGCTATATGAAGCATAAACACTGCACTGCCCATGCCTCAAGACACACACCATACCTACAGTGAGAAGCATGGTGGTATCAGCATCATGCTGTGGGGAGGCTTCTCAGCCACAGGGACTGGGCATCTTGTTACAATTGAAGGGAAAATGGATGGAGCAAAATACAGTGAAAATACTGCAACAGAACCTGCTTCAGTCCACTAAAAAACTGATGCTCAGGAGGAAATTCATCTTTCAGCAGGATAATGATCCTAAGCACAAGGCCAAAGCAGTGTTGAAGTGGCTCAAGAACAGAAAAGTTGAATGTCCTATATTGGCCCAGTCGAAGTCCCTATCTCAATCCCTTTGAGACTCGGTGTATCTATTTGAAGAGTGCAGTCCACAAGTAACTTCCAACCAACATGGACAATCTGGAGCAAATATGCCAGAATGGACTAAAAATCACTGCAACACTGTGTACTTAAGCCTGAAAAAGGTAGCTGTTTTTTCAGTGAACGGTGGCTCAACCTAATATTAATTTGTAGGGGTTGAATTTATCCAAGCAACAATAATTATTTTATTTGTACCAACATAACTGTGTGTATAAGTGTGTGTGAATGAATGAATATATATATATATATATATATATATATATATATCAACAGAAAAAAAACAAATGGCTTACAGAGCTGTCTCAGTGTTTAAAAATGTGCGTGTGTATTAATAATACATGTTCAATTATAATTTTTATTTTGTGAAAATTTTTTGATATATGTAAAGTGCTCTTAGAAAGATAAGTGTACCTAAAGTGTGCAGCAAGGAATAAGAGGGTTCTCCAGTACCCCAAAAAGGGCAAACACACAAAAAGACTTATAAACCTGCGCTCCTCCAGCTAAAATAAAACATGGTGTGCCCTGTAGAGGGCATATATAATAATGTGACTACATCTTGAGGCTCTAGTTGCCCACATTTTTGGCCAAAGAAGAGGGTAAGCTTGCCAACCGCTCCAAGGTACCTCAAGTGTGGCAAGAACCTACACTGAACAATTGAGTCCCTATCTAAAAAAATAATAAAACAAAATAATGAATAAATTAAAATTGTCCCAGAAGAGATGTTACAGTAACGTGTCAGAAGGGGACCCTTAAATATATGGTTCTCTACAATGTGTGAATGCAAATATTTGCAATTAAAAACAATTAATACATAAAGATTTTAAAGGTATAGTAATACTTGAAAATAAGTTAATTTTATATTGTAGCCCTTAAAAAAACATGAAAAATGATATAAGTCTTATCTCCCAAACCTTTATGGTTTGGGAGATATTCAGGAGTAAAGTTTCCCCTGGACTGACGTCATTGCTCCACCCTTCAGATTTGGAATCCGGTCCCGGGACGGCTGTGCCTCTCCAGAAGTGCTGAGATCACCATCTTTAAAAATAATTTCTTAATTGGAATGGTCTACAAAGTGTGCTTTCAAGCCAGGCACACTTTGTAGATAGTTCCAATTAAGTAGTTCTTTTCAAAGATCGTGATCTCGGCACTGCTAAAGAGCTGCCGGTTGCTCTGTGGACCGAATTCCAAATCTGTCCACTAGATGGCAGACTTGGCTGAAACAGCCAGGAAAAGAGAATCCTATATAATAATTCCCTAAAATGTGTGTAATGCCGCGGTCATGCACAGTAGAGACTGCTGCGTGTGCTGCAGTCATGCGCAGTAGAGACTGCCTGCACCGCGGCTGATACAGAGCTGGACGCTCCTTCAGAGCGTTCAGCTCTGTATCAGCCGCGTCGCGGGCAGTCTGTACTGCGCATGACTGCCCTGCGACCGGCTGACTGTGGCCCGTGTAACGGGCTCTTCAACTAGTTTTACTATATTTTACATGTAAATATCTCCCAAACCATAAAGGTTTGGGAGATAAGACATATTATTTTTCATGTTTTTTTTAAGGGCTACAATATAAAATAAAATTATTTTCAAGTATTACTATCCCTTTAAAAGTAAGTCCTCCTTGTTGGCACCCTCTCCCAAACACAAGACTGTGAATGAAAGCTTTTTATGTGGCCCTGCCATTGCCAGTGAGCAGTGGATCAAGGCTTGGGAAACAATGCATGAAATTGTGATTATTGCTCCTTGCATCTAGGGTACTAAACGCACACTAGTTTGGTACCATTTTTTTCAGGACTGCAATAGGTGCTGAATAACTTAGGAAGTTCCATGGTTTTCAAATATATTGGTATCTATGAAATTGTGGAAGTTTAAAAAATATATTTTCCCATAATTCCATTTTCTGGAAACATTTGTGTGCATTGAATAGGGACAGAAATGTAAGTGAACACTTACTGATGCAGCTCGTTTCTCTTCTTTACAAACTGTAACATACCTTGTCTACCTTTACTTCATATCAATAGTTGTTACAACCATTGCAATACAGGCAGGTCAGATTTGAAGAATGTAAGAAAAACAGAAAATTTTGGGAAGTGTCGTTTTGTGCTTTTAGTACCCCCCCCCCATGGTATGCCTGATATTACCTGTGGGGTAGGAACTTGCATAGTTGTCATACATTTCAGTGTGTTTGAAGGTATAGAAAGGTAAAATTCATATTTTTCCATTAACACCACTCTCTGTAAACACTTGTACATCCCAGACTAGGGGTAGAATTGGAAATGACTCCTTATTTGATTAAGTGGGTTGGCTTCTTTCAAAAATGCTAGGCCTTGTGTACATTTTCTTCTTGTCTACAGTTGTTACAAACAATAAAGTACAGGTATGTCATATAACAAAACAGATTGTGGTCCATGCAGTTTTTTTATCTTGGCATCCCTAAGGTACATCAGCTGTTGCCAGTGGGGTAATATTTTACTTGGGAGGACTCTCTAACTATCTAAAATTATATCATATTGCATGTATTCAGGGATTTCTGTATAGCTGAAAGAGTAGACGTTTTGAGATATATATATAAACCCTCCACCTTTTGGAGTTTTCATGGGGTAGAAGTGACCAGCCCCTGAAATTGGAATTTTGTGTACTTTCAAAAAATAAATGGCATCTAGAATTGCATGATTTATTTCTGTTTATTTAGTGGCTTAAATGCTGAATGGTACAAAATTGTAAAAATAAAATATATTTTTTCACTTTCTTATTTTTATACGAAGACCTATGCATAAAAACACAAATGTTGTTCTTTTAGAAAGGTGAGTTAACCCTTTCATTGCCAGAGGGGAACGCAACACATTGCTTTGCAATGCGTAGCGTACCCCTCTGGCACTCAAAGGGTTAATACTAAAAGTAGAATAATAAGCATTTGCTAGTGGAACACAGGAACTACACTACTGCACATTTGTTTATCATTCATCTAATTGTATTTTCAATAAAAAACACAGAACTTTGTTTTGCATTCGGGATAAAATTGGTCATGTGACCAAACCAGTAGTATCTTTTGAAAATGCAGGGTCTGCTGAAAAAATGGTGAATGATGTGCACAAAAACACCTCTAATTGTCAGCGGACTGTAAACTGCAGCAGATGTGTGAAAACGTGCTTGGCACTAGGGGTGAAAAGTCTTAACTGTGAAGTGGTTAAAATGGAAGTAACACCTTGTGACAACTTAGGTTCCTTTGAAAAACTTTTCAAAATCACTTATGTTATGTTAGCCATTTCTTATTTATAATAATAGTTTGATATTTATGTGTCAACCTATGCACATTGCTTTGTCAGCCAGTTCTCCCTGCTGTTATTCCCGCATGTTTTGGCACTTAAAAGGTTAATAATAAAGTTCATACAAAATAGGAAACAAACAGGAGTATGTTACTCTTAAACATTTGTATATTAAGTGCCAAATTTTACATAAGCATAATCCTATACAAAAGTCCCAAATAAATACCCCAATATAGAGAGACACATCCTATATAATAATTTGCTAAGTTGTGTGTAACGCCCGACATGCGCAGTAGACACTGCTGCGCGTGTGGCAGTCATGCGCAGTACAGACTGCCCGCACAGCGGCTGATACAGAGCTGGGCGCTCCGAAGGAGCGTCCAGCTCTGTATCAGCCGAGGCGCGGGCAGTCTCTGCTGCCCGTGACTGCCCCGCAACCGGCTGCCAGAGGCACTGTGGCCCGTGTAACGGGCTGTTCAACTAGTTTATGAATAAAGGGTTAACCCTTTGCAATGCATTGCATACCCCTCTGGCACTCAAAGGGTTACAGCAGACAGAGGGTGTAAGAGAAAGCTCAACATTTTGAGTAGAAATGGGAAGATGTACTAAGGGGTGGTAAAGAGATGATAAACTAGAGATCACTTCTCAAGTGTGATCAACTCTCTAATTCCTAAATTATTCCATGGAGTCAATACATGGTAACATAGTTGATGAGGCTGATAAAAGACATACGTCCATCAAGTCCAGCCCATGCCTAAACACCCCTATGTATCCAAAGGAAGGCAAACAAAACCCATTGAATCCATTTCCAATTAAGCCCAAGTGGGTAAACACTTTCTTCCTGACTCCAAATAGCAGGCAGATAGTTCCCTGAAGCAATAAACTATCTACATTGAAGCCAGCTGTCATAATTCCCAATATTGTTCTGTGTTAGATAGTCATCCATTGCTTTTTTGAAAGCAGTTACGGTATCTGCAAGCACAGCATCCCGACTAAGATTTCTCCAATTTAGTGCATAAGCCCCCAAAATAAGTGGTCTTGGAGAGTTTATAACAGTGGAGAAGTGATCTCCTCTGTATCACCTGTTTATCATACGTTAGTGCAAACCTCTCAATCTCTTTATCAAGAGGACAAATTTTTTTGTATCTTAACGGTAGTCTTCATAATAAGGTATATATTTGATCATTTTGTATCTGTTTGGATTGTATGGTATCATAACTATGTAACTATTTATGTTTTATATAGAAACTAGTTGAACAGCGCGTGTACATGGTCCACAGTGCCAGGCAGCAACGGCCGCGGTGCAGTTGACATCCGAGCACCCCGCACCGCTATCAGCTGTAACGTGGGCAGTCTGTACTGCGTATGACTGCAGCACGTGCAGCCCTCTATACTGCATATGACCGCTTCTGACAAACATACATTAGGGAATTATTATATAGGATTTTTTAACCCTTTTGGTGCCAGAGGGGTACACAACACATTGCTGTTTTGTGGGTGCATTTTTTCCTAATTTGTACTTTGCTCTTTGCAGTCATTGGACCCACATGGGATGGCCTTTTGGGATATCTTTCACCCCTATGAAATTGATCTTTATACATTGCTATAGTAGCTATAGTAGGAGTGAGGAAGGAAAGGCAGGTGGGAGGAAGAGCAGTGCCGAATGTTAGAGTTTGGCACACGTCTGTGCTAGATAGTACTGTCATCTAGCTTATGCAAATGGGCACATAATTCTAGCTAAATATCTCAAACTGTTGTTACAAATTAAAAATGTTAGCATAACAAATAGTTGCTTTTGATCGCTCTTTTAAATGAAGCTAAGTTGACATAAGGTATTACTTCCACTTTAAACTGCTCAATATACATGGTAATCTCAAAGCAGAACTACCACCTTTAAGAAAGATGTCCCCAAATAATTCCTCATCTGGCGACTAGCTGATCAGTAGTGCTAGTCGCCAGAATTATTACCTCCTTAATGTGAATTATCCTTTGCTCCGGGACTGACAGGCAGGACGGAGCGCAGACATCTTTCCATAGTGACGTCTGCCATCCTGCGCTGTCAGTCCCTTTTGGAGCTGAACGGCTCCTAGCAACGCCTCCTAGAGCATGCTGGGACTGACAGCGCAGGATCACAGACATCACTATGAAAAGATGTCTGCGCTCCATCCTGCCTGTCAGTCCAGGAGTAGTGAATAATTCTCATTAACCAGGTAATAATTCTGGTGACTAGCGCTACTGAGCAGCTAGTCACCAGATGAGGAATTATTTGGGGATATCTTTCTTAAAGGTGGTAGTTCTGCTTTAAGTATGCTGTCTCTTTACCCTTTGAGTGTTAGAGAGGTATTGAAACGTGTTGCAATTTTCTCGCACTACAAGGGTTAACCCTTGAAATGCATTGCAAAATAATGTACTGCATACTCCTCTGGCACTCAGTTGGTTAAACAAAGGCAGAAGTGCAAAATTCACAGGGGCCATTAGGATTTTCTGGTCATAGTAAGATAAGTGGGTAGTGATTATTAAGCCCTTTAGGACCTTTGACGTGTGAGGACCGTCACGCCAGTCCTGGCACGTCACGGAATTCTAGGATGGCAGTGCTTGCTGCATTCTGCTCTGCCATCCCAGAATTCAAATCGCTAAAAAGAAAAAAGCTCCATGGTCCTTAATGGCCTCCCACTCACCAGATCAGGCGGTCGTTAAGGGGTTAAGAGGTGTTAGTTCTTTTCTAAGAATTGTGAGCTTTGTAAAGGTGCACTGATGTTTATATGTGTTGTTCATTTGTTCTGTGTCCATAGGATGCAGTCATTTCTGTAGCTGTTAAATTTTCCTGTATTCAAAGCAGACTTCCCACATAGCAGGGAAGATCAAACGGTCCCCCTTTTAGCTTAGAAATCAGCCAAAGCAGAGCAGCACGTCTCAAGCACTGCCATCAGCCCCTCACTGGTGAGACATGGATCAGATTAGACAGCATGGATAGAAAATTGCTTAGCTAGCTCATTCTCCCCAACTGCACGCACTGCAAGAGCTCAGAACCACACAAAATATATCCACCGCAAAAGCAGTGTCTGGTAGTCAGAGGGTTACACAGCATGAGGAGTTGTAAAGAACAAAAGGCGGATGATTGAACAGCTGTGTGTTGTAATACCAGCTAACGAGTCCCCACACATCTATAATCAGAACCCAGACCTGTTATCCAGCATATTCTTTATGTAGAATATCCGTCACAAAGCTCTGTACTCCTTTCTGTAAGTGCAAAAGAAGGAAAGGAACAAACGGTCTGTCAAAATCCTTAACATCCCTATTCTTAACCTCTGTAATGCTAGAGACATCGCCTGCACACTGCTTCGCAATGCATTGGAGATGTCTAGCTTTGAAAGAGTTAACCCTTTGAGTGCCAGAGGGGTACGCAACGCATTGTGGCCTCTGGCACTCAAAGGGTTAAAGGTATAGTCACCCTTTATTATGACATAACATAATCTGCAAGTTCATATATAAATAGTCTAAATAACTATACATTTTATTTAATGTTCCTTACATTCACCTACCTGGATCTGTTTCCTGAGAGCTTTTTGTCAGGAATTATGAAATCAGCGCTAGTGATACAGTGTAGAAAAGAGACAATGGAAAAAAGACAGTGTACAGAATAATCAGTGCTGCAGGGAGAGGTTTATGTTGTTTCACAATCCTGCTTTGATGGTTGACAGATCCATAGAGCTTCATGTCAGGAACAGAAGTGTTTAACCCCTTAACGACCCATGACGGTCATAGTATGTCAAGGGTCGATTTGTCTTAACGACCGATGACGTACTATGACCGTCATCGAGTTCCGGGCTCCCCCCGCGGCTGCACGCCGTTCGGGGAGTCTGGAACGCAACGGAGCAATAAAAAAAAATTGCTCCGTGGTCGTTCAGTCACTTCCGCTTCCGGATTCCCCGGTCGTTAAGGGGTTAAAGGGGAACCGTGGCAGGACCGTCACGCTGGTCCGGCACTTAAGGACCATTGACGGTCCTGCCATGTCACATACTTTTACTCACCGCACTCCTGTAGGAGCGCGGTGAGTAATACCGATGACTGAACTTGATCGCTCCAAGACTGGAGCAATGTCTTTCAGTCCCTCCATTCGGCATGCCGCCCCATGTGATCAGTCACGTGGGACGTCACATCATAATCTTCTATGTGGTCCTTAAAGGACAGCACACCCCAGGACCGCTGGTCCTTAAGGGGTTAAAAATGAGCCGTGGCCTTACTTTCAGACACACTGCGGTTACAGCTCTGCACTGCAACCTGTCATTCTTCTGTTCCCTCCCCAAGTATGGTCACGTTCCAACCAGTTTACATGGAGAAATCCTCTATCATCGGAGGAGGTTGGAATGTGGCAATACTTGGGGAGGAACAGAGAAGATTGACAGGCTGTGGTGCAGCGCTGTAACCGCAGTCTGTCTGAAAGTAATGCCACAACTCATTTTTAATCATGTAAATTTTACCATAACATTCATTTTGTAACCAAAAAAACCAATAACGATTAAAGGGTGATAGTTCCTCATTAAAAAGAAGGAATGTGTTTTACATCCCACTCCTTAAAGGGATAGTAATTTTTTATAAATTTACAGAACGCTGCAATTCTTTCTTATTGTGCATACAACTGAAATATTATATAGCGAATGCAGCATTACTAACATAACTTGTAAAATAATGTTATGAAATATCCCCCTCATGCCCCTTATACTTACGTCATGCTTCCAGCCTCAGAGCTGCAAGCGGATGCCGGTGTGGGACAGTCTTCTTTCAGTATACATAAGACCCTGCCGTCCTTCGTCAAGGGGGGCAGGGTTTTCTGTATAGTGAATGGAGGAAGTTGTTGTCTCAAAGCTCTCTGTCCAGTCAAGCGACCAGACTTCAGATTTATTAGGAGGTGGACTGGATTTGTGAAAAGGGGCGTAAGGGGGATAATTCATATTATTATTTCATAGGTTATATAGCAAATGCAGCATTACTAACATAGCAGATTGGTTGTATGCACAATAAGAAATCATTTCAGAGTTCTGGAAATTTAAAGGGTAGCTATTACCCCAAATAAAGTCTCCGCCCAACAATTACCCATCTAGCGATAAGCTTAACAATAGTAGTATTAGCCAGCATAATCACCTTATTACTGAGAAATCCTTCTTCTGCAGAGACTGACTCAGGGGAGGCCCATTGTGATTCCAGAGTGGAACCATGTCACAACTGACGTGGGAAAACAATCTTTGCTAGTGGATTCATATACCTCATTTGTCATTGGATTGGCAACTGTTAGCCCAGAATGGGAATTGTCATGATGGACACCAACCTGACATGCTGGGGCACCATTTTGGGCCATCAGATGTTGCAGTCTTTGGACCAAGCAGAGAATGCTCTGTTCATAAATGTTCTGGAGCATCTGGAGATTTGCCTAGCTCTGTGGCCTTGTCTAAGTCCCTGGTACAGACCCATTTGTACAATTCAGCGGCTGTTGGACTTCGGGATGGGCTGCATCTAAGGTTGTAGTGGCTTCTTGGAATAAGACGACCATTCACCAGGAGTATGTCCTTCAGAAGAAGCCAATGCTTTTTTGAGTTACGTAGCATTCCATCAGCTCGGAGGGTGTATCTTGGGCCCATAAGAATCTGGTCTCTGCTGAGCAAATGTGGTCGTCCCTTCATCCCTTTGTCAAATACTACTCTGTTAATTTGTTGGCTGTGTCTGAAGTCAGTGTTGGACAATAGGTCCTAGAGGCTGTGGTGCCTGTGTAGGTGCCCTTCCTGATTACTTTTTGACCAGTAATATGTTGGTTCCTGTTATTTGGTTTGTAGTGTTGGTCTCCGTTGACAGAGGTTCATGTTGTGCCATTTAATTTCCATTAGACCTGGTCTGTGTCTGGTGGGAATTTTCTCCTTTCCTCCTCAGAATCTTGGTGAAAGCTTTGGTATATTCCCAAGATTCCAGTGTTCCATATAAGAGAAAGGGGTATTTTGTGTACTAATAGATAAATAATTTTCTGTTAGTCCATATGAAAGAGGGGAATTCCCTTCCAGAGAAAAAAAACACTGGTTCACATCCTGAGACGGGTAGTTCTCTTGGGTTCTCTGTTCAGGGAATTCCCTGTCTTTTTCCGCTTCTATTTCTTTTCTTTTGGCTTTATTATACGTTCAAACTGAGCATGTCTAGGTGGTATGAAGTTGTGCAGGTTTGGAGTGTCCACCTTCAGAGAGCTATGCTTGCAAATGTTTGGCCGTCCTGAATGAGAGTTCTTTACCCTATCGTTCCTGTGTTCTACACGGACTAAAAGAAAAGGATATATTGCTATGTACATGAAAATCCACTTTTCCATCTCCAGGAGATGGATTAGAAGGATCTGGAAACCCAGACCTATAGTACTCCTAGCAGCAATACATTCAAATGACTGGGTCTGATGCACAGAGATCAATCTCAGATTTATGCATGTTCTAGCGCAGATAGCCATCACCCCCTTCTATCCTGTCATGAGTAGAGAAGGACTGAGTCATTTAGCGGTACAGCAGCTTCTAAAATGAATGCTGCATTTTCATCTTCCCATGTCTCTGTGATACAGGCTAGATCTCATATTTCTAAGAGGTCAGGTATAATTGCTGTTTTTAAAGGGATAGTAATGTTTCAGAAAAACGGCAGCTCCAATTAATATTCATAGTATTTGAGCCATAGAGAGTGTTATTTCAGTACTGTGAGAATTGTAGTTCAAGAGTAATTGAATGATAAAGTTTCCCCCTCCCGCCCCTTTTACCTTGTGTAAGCCCCCACTCCTCAGATGTAGAATCCAGTCCATAGACCAGACAGCTCACATCAAGGGTCAATCTTACTACTGTGAGAACAATGAAAATCCTGCCCCCCTTGACAGGTTTTTCAGCTTTTTCCCTTATCTTAATTGAAATAACACTCTCCATGGCCCAAATACTATGATGATTATTTAGAGCTGCTTTTATTATGAAACATTACTATCCCTTTAATGGACCTGTCATTATATAACACTATTTTCAAAGGGCAGTTTGAGGGGCTTAATGTAATGCACTGGGTGTATAGTAGGATTCTCAAACCCTAGGTGCCAGGTTGCCACAGTGCCTAGGAATTGCTTCCAGGAGCCTGGGGGTTTAACTTCACTGTAGATGTTTGTTTGTTTTTTATTATTAATTTAAGAATGCATCAGATCTTGTTGGGGGGTGAGGCCCCCTGCAACTACTGATCTTCCACCTGATAGTGCCAGGAGATCAATGCAGGTGACAGTGAAATGCAAGACTCTCCTCTGCTTTCACTCCTACAAGAACTTCCAGGTAGGAGTGGGTGGGATTGGGGAAGCCTTATTCTGTCACCCCCCCCCCAGCCTTGTTCCCTTGCCCACTTGCATCCACTGATCCCCACATACACTTAATGACTCCCTAGCATGGCTCCACTGCCCTGGTAGTAGCCACAGATCCCCATGGAGACTGTCTGACCCCCAGCCTTGTTCCATTTCCCACTGGTAGCCACAGATCCACACATACACTGAGTGACTCCCTAGCATGGCTCCGCTGCCTGCTGCTTTCACCTTGTTGCACTAGGCCAGAGAGAAGGGAAGGAGCCTGGCTCCTACATTTTTACTCTATCTCCTAGAGTCAAACCAAATTTGTCAAGCCTTAGTATATAGTGTATAGTCTCTGTTTCTCCGATGACAAAAAATATGGTCTTTCAGTGTTGTATTGTGCTCTGAGCTGCACATTGTTTGGTTGGAAGTACACAGTGTCTATCTGTGTCTTTTTCCTGGCAAACTGAGTTTGCATTGGGGTGAGGCAATTTTATTTGCAGAGACGTGTTTCTCAAAATTGTGCTCCCCCAACAGCATCCCCTGTGAGTATTCTGATTGGAAGATTAGAGCCAGTGATGGAACAATAAGACCTGCAGCACAAGTAGGGTGAGTGAAAGTGTAACAATACATTGAACACTAGGATAAGAGTCAAAGCTGTGGAAATCAGAATGGGAGGGGGCTGACTGTATATATAGGACACAAGAGCGCTCCTATCTGAGGTCTGTAGGTGTAAAAGTACTTTCAAATAGAAAGTCTTGAAGCAGACACAGCCAGCATGGCCTGTATATTTAAAAGTCTCTAGGCATTTGGAGCTATGTTCCTATGAACTTTCAAGATTTCCCCAGTACCTTTATTATTGAGGTCTTTAGAGTAGTCTTTTAGCAGATATTTTTCCTTTGAGACAGGGCTTGAAATTCGATCTTCTGTGTATCTCTGGGCAGCAGTTCAGTCTGCTGATTTTCGATACGTAAAAATCCATAAGGTTCAGCACTTCATGACCTCATATTACCTGCTACTGCCTAGGTGCTTAGATGTAGAGAATAACACAAAAATGCTAAAAAAACTGAATAGTATGGAATAGGACTTTTTATAGTGAAGCAATAGCGATTTACTACTGCATGGGTAATTGTTTTTGCCTCGACTTGGGACTTTATATTGAGAAAAGCTTGAGACAGGGCTGAAAGTTCAGTTACACAGTAATACATCACACATGTTTTCACTGACGTATCAAGTACCAGCCAGTTTTTCAGCATGTAGAAAAGTGTGTGTGTATTTATACTAGCAAAAGAAGCATGGTTTTGCCTGTGCAGGAACAGATATATTCCACTGGTGGCTAAAGACCCACCCATACAGTCTTTCACCCACTGTACCTCTCCTGAAGTGTTGTTTTTCCCCTCTGATCTTTTTTCCCCCTTCATTCCTCTCCAGTCTCATCCCTTCTTCAGTATTTTTGTTGTGTTTCTCTCTATTTATTTTTTCTAATTTCTAATCAAATATGTCATTACACAGTCACCCAGACATGCTTTAGCATAATGAGACAAAAGAATCATGTAGTCAGAAACACAGACAGTCATGGTTTCACACAGACAGGTGCAACTATACCTGCCTGCAGGAAATACTGATGTAAAGAGGAGAGAGACATTGTGAACAGGCAAGGGGGGGTAAGAGAGACAAAGAGGGAAGAGAAAGCAACTATAGAGGGCAAAGGGAGGGAGGAAAATCCAATGGAAAAAAAGAGAAGAAAATAGGGAACGAAAAAGGGAGTGGGGAGGCAAGAGGGCAGGAGAAGCAAAGGGATAGGAGTATTAGAGAGATTAACAATGGGTGGATAGGGTTTGAGAGCGAGAGAAATAAGTAAAAGGGGATAGAGTGTTATGGGTGAGAGATAGTGACATAGGTTAATAGCCAACCCCATTATGTATGTATGTATCTTTATTTATATACCACCATACATGTACACAGCGTTTAACAGAATTTGAAATAATACAATACAAAAATACAGAACAGTGTTAAGAGCATTAAGCTAAAGTGCAATCATTGCATTATTTTTGGGGGAAAGTGCAGCAAGGGAAACATACACTGGGAAAGGGACCCTGTCCCAAGGAGCTTACTATCTAATTAGAGTTCATGAGGACATACAGAGACAGTAGGAGGATGATTATAAGTGCAAGGTGTGGTGAAGGAAGTGCAGAGAGATTCTGATGTCACCATCGTTGTGCAAGGATGAGGATATTGCTATTGAGATGCCTCCTTGAGCAGGATTGGTGAATGGTGATAGGGAGGGCATTCCAAAGTCGAGGGGCAGCCAGTGAAAAACACATAGCCGAGAGATGGCTCGAGTTGTGTAGGGAGAGGACAGGAAGAACCCTTGGGAAGACAGTAGGGTACGGGAAGAGGTGTAGCGGGAGATAAGAGCAGAAAAGTAAGAGGGTGCTGAAGAACACAGAGACTTACAGGAGAGGAGGAGAATTTTGTAAGAAATATGATACTTTATAGGTAGCCAATTGAGGGATTTCAGGAGGAGATGAATTGATATCAGATTGAAGTGGAGAAATATGAGAAGCAGGAAGACCAGAGAGTAGAATGTTACAGTAGTCAAGTCTGGATAGAATGAGTGCCTGAGATAGAGTTTTTGCAGTTGACATGCAGAGGATAGGACGTATGTTGGCAATATTTTTTAGGAAGAAGCGACATGTTCTAGTGACATATTGGATATGGGGGGAGAAAGTTAATTTCGAATCAAGTATGACCCCCAAGACAGCATGCTTTGGGTACTGAGTATATGGCATAGTTGTCTATTGTGTTGGAGAAGTGGATTGGTGGATGGGTTTTTGGAGGGAACACCACCAGCTCTGTCTGAGGCATATTGAGTTAAAGATGGCGGTGGGCCATCCATGATGAAATAGCTGACAGACATTGAGTGACTTGAGACTGCATAGCTGGAGTGAGCTCAGGGAAAGAGAGATAGATTAGAGTGTCATCTGCATACAGATGGTAACTAAAGCCAAGAGATGAGATGAAGTCTGCAAGTGAGAAGGTGTAGAGGGAAAAGAGAAGTGGACTGATCCCTGAGGAACTCCTACTGTGAGGTCGTGGGGAGATGAGAAAGTGTTAGCAAAAAAACACTGAAAGTACGTTTAGAGAGTTAGGAGGAAATCCATTCTAGAGGTGTGTCACGGATGCCAAGGGTGTGTAGTGTGTCCAGTAGGAGTGTATGGTTAACAGTGTCAAAAGCAGCAGATATATCTAGTAGGATTAGTGTACTGAATTGTCCTTTGTCCCTTGCTGAGTATAGGTCATTAGTAATTTTTGTTAGGGCTGTCTCAGTGGAATAATTAGAACGGAAACCTGACTGTAATGGGTCCAGAAGAGAGTTTGAGCTGAGAAAAGAGATTAAGCGAGAGAATACAAGGCGTTCCAAGACCTTAGATGCAAAGGGGAGGAGTGAAACTGGATGGTAATTTGAAAGGCAGGTGGGTTCAAGTGAGGGTTTTTTGAATATCGGTCTGACTATTGCATGTTTGAATGAGGATGGAAAAGTTCCGGTAGAAAGAGAGGAGTTAAACATATTTGTAAGGCTGGGAGCAAGAGTAGTTGCCAGAGCCTTAAAGGGGAACTACCACCCCACAAAAACTGTATCTTAATTAAGTCTTCATCTGGCGACTAGCTGCTTAGTAGCGCTAGTCGCCAGAAATATTACCTGGTTTGAAAGATTTTCGACTTATTCGGAGGCTGACAGTAGCAGGAAGCACGGACATCTTGCCATAGTGATGTCAGTGCTCCTGCGATGTCAGTCCCTTTTGGAGCCGGCCGGGAGTACGGTTGAATATAGGGGCCTGGTGGCTACAGAAGTGGTGTTTCTGAGTTTTTGTATGTATATTTGTCATTGGTGGTGTGTGATTGGGGCGTGTGTGTATTAGGGTTTTGCATTGTGTGGCAGCCATGTTTTTTGCCCTTTGCATCAGATGTTGGGGGCAGCCAACTCCTGCACCCCTGTATCTTTCAGACAGACAGTATGGGGGAGACATGAATATCTCCTCCTTACTGCCACCCCTGGGTGTTTTTGTCCTCCCAAGGGTATGTGTGCCTGGAGATGGAGAAACTGCTTTTATTACTATAAATATATATATATCCTATAATATAAAAGGACAGATGTATGTTTGTCTGATGCAGTCATGCACAGTAGACACTGCCCGAATGCACAGAATGCTGGGAAGTGTAGTTCTGAGGTTTTATACTCTTTGGCCCATATACACAGGCTTTTATTCTAGTGTGTGCGGGGCAGATTGCCCTATCGGGGGATCGGGCATCCCCCTGTGGGCTGCCCAGTCATGTGCCGGTAGGGAAATCAGATGATCTCTCCTCTCTAACCCACAACTCTATGGATGCAAGGCACAACTCACTCACCAGAGCCCTGCAGCACTGAAGACCGGGTCCTGTTCTCTTTACCTGTCCCGCCCCCAAGGCTGACTAAGCTGGCCCTGCTCTGCCTGCAGTGTGTGTTGTGGTGCAGGGAATGATTGATTAGCAGGCATATCTTCTGGGACTTAACTACTTAGCAGATTAAATAGGTATTATTTTATTCTTCTTAACTAATTGTACCCATTACTAGAGAGGCTTAATTTTACATCTTTTAACCCTTTAACCCCTTTTATGCTTTAGAAAGGGATAGATCAGTTATTAACTCTTTGCATACCAGACAGGATTATAACAATGTTTTATTCTATTATTAACCAATTTAATTCCTCATAGCTGCAGTACCTCATGGATTAACCCCTTGTATGCTAGAGGCATAATTCATCAGTAATCAACCCCTTGTATGCCAGAAAGGCAAATAAAGTTGTTAATTACTGATGAATTATGCCTCTTTTGCACACAAGGGGTTATTCACTGAGGTGCACATTCCTGTGCAATGTGTTGTGCACCTGTGAGACATTCAATGTGTTAATCACAGAACACATTGATGTACACCTCTCTGGCATGCAAGGGGTTAATAACTGATCATTTATTGCATACATTATGTTAAGGGGTTAATAGCTAACCGTTTATGCCTCTTTAGCAATGCATACAGTGGGTTAGGTTAACCCTTTGAGTGCCATAGGGGTAAGCAACACATTGCACAGCAATGCTTTATGTACTCTTCTGGCACTCAAAGGGTTTTAATATATGCATACAGGTTAGAATACCATCTAGAGGGCCAGTTAAATAAAAAAATCCCTCGGGCTGGTATTGCACCACAATCCGCCCCTGAGTGTTTGTTTGTGTGATTTTATATATATATATATATATATATATATATAATATAAACAAAAAATATAGATGTATTAGAATACGAGTTCTCACGTGTGGTATGCGGCCCGGGTGCATATCAGGAATAGTATATGTGAAAATAAAGCAAATTTAATATAAGATCAACATTTAGCTCTACACGACTTTCCTTCTGTTCCTTTCTATTTTGGAGGTGAATGATATCAGCTAGGTAGGACTGATATTCTATCCAGGGTAGCTCACAAGTCCCATACACAGAGAAGAAATTCCTGAAGCATATCTTACTGGTCCTTCCCAGATGACAGTCCGGCCATGAAATTCTGGGCAATCTCTCTCCGAATAAAAGAAGCAGCGAAACCCAGATGTATGTTTTGGCCTTCTTGGGCCTCCTTAGTGAGGTGCAGCTAATCTCTCAACACATATTTAATGTGCAATGAATAATATTTATATTTTTATTGCAGTATGAGATCAGTCTTTAAACATTGAATTTGTGGTTTCATTGTAAAAAGCTTTTGTGCCATATAGTTTCATAAATTGTGGCCTTTTACCTTATTAGCACATGGAATATTCAGACTATAGTCCTTTAAACAGACACGCATCACTGTTTGTTTTTTTTAACTCAAAATCAGGTAAATACAACCTCAGATGAACAACAACACATGACATATTACACCGTGTCATTATTTATTTAACAAAAATAAAGCCAAAATGGAGAAGCCATGTGTGGAAACTAAGTACACCTTATGATTCAGTAGCATGCAAAACCACCTTTAGCAGCAATAACTTGAAGTAATCATTTTCTGTATCAATTTGATTAGTCTCTCACATCCTTGTGGAGGAATTTTGCTTCAGTTAATTGACGTTTGTGGGTATTTGTTTATGCACAGCTCTCTTAAGGTCTCACCACAGCTTTTCAATCGGGTTGAGGTCTGGACTTTGACTGGGCCATTGCAACACCTTGATTCTTTCTTTTTTTTTTTTTTTTTAGCCATTCTGTTGTAGATTTGCTGGTGTGCTTGGGATCATTGTCCTGTCGCATGACCAAATTTTGGCCAAGCTTTAGCTGTAGGACAGATGGCTTCACATTTGACTCTAGAATACTTTGGTAAATAGAGGAGTTTATGGTCGAGTCAATGACTGCAAGGTTCCCAGGTCCTGTGGCTGCAAAACAAGCCCAAATCACCACCCCTCCACCACCGTGCTTGACAGTTGGTATGAGGTGTTTATGCTGTGTTTGGTTTTCCCCAAACATGGCGCTGTGCATTATGGCCAGACATCTCCACTTTGGTCTCGTCTGTCCAAAGGACATTGTTCCAGAAATCCTGTGGTTTGCTCAAATGCAACTTTGCAAACCTAAACCGTGCTGACATGTTCTTTTTAGAGAGAAGAGGCTTTCTCTTGGCAACCCTTCCAAACAAACCAGTCTTTTTCTAATTGTAACATTTAACATGCTAACGGAGGCCTGTAGAGTCTGAGATGTAACTCTTGGTTTTTTTGCAATTTCTCTGAGCATTGCACAGTCTGACCATTCATGAATATTAAAAACAACTAGACATCTATTCTTTGATCAGGATCATTCAATTTATTCATACATATAAGAATCAAACACTAAATAGAAAAAGACATATCTAAAAGATGTAATAGTTTCCTCCCTTACATTATATCTCTACCTGCATCTGTCAAATGATGAGCTTAGGACCTTGGACGTTGAGACCTGACTACATGATATATGAAAAAAAGAGTATGTCATGACTCATCGGTTCTTGCTCATACTTGTTTGCACACTTTTGTGCGCAGGAATGAGTACATTTTTATTTGCAGGTGCTCTAATATGTGCACCTCCAGGTCCTCTCAACATTTTGGGCATGTGCCGGTTTGTGTGCCTATTTTAGCTCTCTCCTCAATGTCCTCAGTGCTCAGTTGCTAGCCCTAGGGGTGAAAACTGTTTCCCGTTTGCAGCATTTTATTTCATGGATTGACCTCAGCTTGTTCTTGGACTTCGCTTGAACTGTACCCATCTGTTCAACTTATACCCTGACTTCTCTTGAACCCTGCGTGTCTTGACCTCAGCTTGTACCTTCATTTTGTATGAACTCTGCCTGCCACGTCTTATTGGGTTGCCTCAACCACTCTTCAGTTCCTTGCTTCAGTATCTCTGCCGGTACAACCAGAGTTGGATATTTGGTTTCATGGTCAGCATCTTTAATATGGTTCAACAGCAGATTGACTACACTGATTACAGGCTCTGCTCCCCAGCCTTGCACTCAAGCTTCCCTCCCTAGCTTCTTCATCAGAGATCTTGAGCAACAGGCTTCTTATCATCCTTCCTTTGTCCCATCATTGGGATTCAGACTTCTGCATTGTGACCGGTTTGGAATCCTCTTTAGCGCTTAAGGTGCATTCTATTAATGTGAAAGAGCTGAACAAACCACAGAAATGTCTCATATACAAGAGACCCATTAGCAGGTGGATAATGCCTCATTTTTAAACATAAATACTAGTCTAAATGTCTGTTCTCTGACCAAGATCATTCAGTTTATTGACACATAATAAGAGACTAAAAGACTCATAAGAAAAAGACATATATAGAGCTTATAAAACATGTAGTATTATCCACCCTTATATATTTCCCTCAATCTTTCTGTCAACTGATGAACCCAGAACCTTGGACAATGAGACCCGACTGCATGACAAAGTGTATGGCAACCTCTATCTTAATGTGAAAGGGCTGAACAAACCACAGAAATATCTCATTAAGGAGACCCAATATCAGGTGTATAACTCCCCTTTTTCTAAACATAAATAGTATTTTAAACAATGTTTAGCTCTGTTATGTAAACAAAATAGTAAGACTGATTCACAAGGACTTCTCCATTGAGTATTAGGATTTTCTCTGAGATGATGATGGCAGATATTTCTTCGTCAAGGGCCTCCTGGAAATTATTCCATTAACTGTAGCCTCAACTTAGTAACCAAAACAATTTATAGAAATCACTCTTGACAAATTCACAAATTTCAAAAGTGACCTAGCAATTTTTGGAGGAGGTTTTAATATCATATTAAATCCTGAGCTTGAGTGCTCCTTTGAGAGATCCACTCTCCCCCTAAAACACCATAACTATTATCAGCAGACTTTTAACGCAATCTTCTTTAATCAGTACTTGGAGAATCTCACTCATGCCAGTTAGGGACTACATGTACTATTTACCCCCACACCAACAGTATTCTAGAACTGACTATTTTTTTTAAACCAGAAATTTATACACTATATCTAAACAGCCACGATACAGCCTATTACCTGTCCATTCACGTTCCTATTGAGCTTAATTTATAAGTTACCCTGAAATTCCCCAGTCACGGCATATTGAATTTAAAGCTCTCTTTATTATAGGAACAAAAACAATTAAATCCATAATATATATTAAATATTTCCTGTCAATTGAAGATGTGGATAATATTTTATCTGTGACCCTATGGGAAATGTTGAAATTATATTTTTGAGGAATATTTATTAAACTGGCTGCCTATAAAAAGAAGATAAAAGACAAGGATTTAAGTAGCTTAAACTAACAGCTGGGAAGTAAGCACACATTACTTATTAATCCCACAGATAGAGAAACATTTAAGGAACTTACAGATCTGCATCTGCAGGTTAGGGAACTGTTATTTACCAAAACAGATGCATCCTGATATTGGATTAAACACAACCTGGATGAGTATAAAAACAATAGACAAAATACCATTAGGAACATAACTACGTAAACCAGAAAAAGGATGCATCTTGCTCATTGACCAAGAAATACTCTGTCATCTGGCTCACTGATCAACTCTCGTTTTTACTATGATGATTTTTATCATTTGAGTGGTATCATCACCCTAGATCACCTAGATAAGGTCAAATAATACAGTTATGATTCCCAAGTTTTAAAATTAAATATGGCACCAGCAGATAACCTAGAAACACAAATTTAGATGGAATACAAATAGCCATAACTAAAATGCTTGACGGTAAAAGCCTCAACCCCAACAGTTTCCCATTGATTTATTTTGTAATTGTTTTATATTGAACATTCTCTGATGTTCTTTCTGTCCTGCTAGAGAGATTAGTTCCCTGTATCCCATACCAAATATAGGACCATATTTATTTAACAGAAGCATACATTAGAATGTTTCCCAAGGAGAGAAGATATTCTAAATATAGTGATAATTATAGAACAGTTTTCCTGTTAAATATTGACCATAAACAATATGTCATAATACTTTATGTAAAAAAAAAAAATACATACTTGAAATTATCCATTCATGTCAAACACGCTCTGTGCCTGGTTGCAAGGTAAAATATACCACTGTTAATCTTCTGTACTTGGTAGAAATAGAACAGCAGATCAGACCACCCGTTGTACTCCTCTCTGTTGATGGGGAAAATGCATTTCACAGAGTGGATAGGATTTAAATGATAGAGTCTTTAAATATATTGTATAGATATCTTTAGGGGGGAAGCACTCATGCTTGCCGGGGTGTTTGCGCAGTGCTATTTTTCTGCATAGAAAACTTGACATTGAAAACTTTGTCAAATAGTTGACAAAAAAAAGCAACATTTTAATGAATGCATTCTATACTTTCAAGATATATAATAAACGTAGTAAATTAGGTTGAAAAAAGACACAAGTCCATCAAGTTCAACCCTTGCCACATACCCCAGTGACATGAGAATTGTATAGCTTTCCTAAATAATATAATATTAGTGCCCAATACGCTAATCCTCCTGTCAGGTTACCAGGGTCAAAGTCAATGGAAATTATCCTCCGGTTTCATTCCTTATAATGGCACAAAGCAGGGTTACCCCGTCACCTTTTTGGTTTTTTTTTTGTTTACAATTACCACAGAAGCTCTGGCCACCAACTTAAGAAATAATGTGCAGATCAATGGAATAGATACAATTTAATCATTATACCTTACCCTAAAGTATCTTTCTCCATATCATTATTGAACTGTTCACAATGTGATGGAGACATTTCTAGCATTCTAGGCATTAACCCTTTGAGTGCCAGATGGCTGCACAATGCAATGCAAAGCAATGCTTTGCGTACCCCTCTGGCACTCAAAGGGTTAAGTGCACCAATTAAATCAACTGGAATTTTGTGAATGTTTATTTATCCTCTTTTTTGCAGTTGGTTTACACCACAATTTTCCCAGTTTACTGTTAAAGATATATCCTATATAATAATTCACTAAATGTATGTTTGTCAGAAGCCGTCATGCGCAGTAGAGACTGAATGCACAGAATGATGGGAGTTCTGTGCTGGGAGCACAGAATGCTGGGAGGTGTAGGAATGCTGTGAATTCTGTGCTAGTAGCATTCTGTGCTTTCAGGCAGTCTCTACAGTGCATGACTCCGTCGTCGGCTGGAAGCAGAGCAGGACTGGCCTTCTAACCCTTTGAGTGCCAGAGGGGTACACAACACATTGCAAACCAATGTGTTGCGTACCCCTCTGTCACTCAAAGAGTTAACATCGCTTGGACCTTGGCCCGTGTACACGGGCTTTTAAACTAGTATATATAAATATACACACATACAAAAAGCCCATAATGTTTTATTTTTTGATATTTCGTTGTACTGTTGGTACATTTTACCTGACACTGAGGTATTTTATAAGATGCATGAAAAGATTAGAAGTAATTTTATGTATCGACAGAGAGAGGAGAAATGTGAGTTGTGAGTGAAAATGAGTTTTGACTTTCTGCTGAATTATGCATGGATACTTTCAACATTGCACAATGAATGTATCAGCTTTGGATTTTCTCCTGGTAGGAAGTGGGAGTTGGGAGGGAGGCTTGAAGGTTAGTATTTGATGCACCACATTGTGCCAGTCAGTACTACCTAATTTGCATAACTGACAAAGATAAGTATCTGATAAAGTACACTTTTAAATAAAGAATGGTTAACGTAAGTGTAGATGATTTTGAAAGCTCTTTTAAAATTACTCCTGTAATTAAAAAGTATTAGTTCCAATCTAATTGTTGGACTGAAATAATGCGTCTGTCCAAAGAACATTTGACCATTGCTGTCCAAAGCACATATGACCATTGCCCAATAGTCCTGTGACTGTGTTCTTGCATATGTTTTAGCTTTTCTTAACAGAGATTTTGTTACTGTAACACATTCTTAAGCCCTCATTTCAAGAGTGACCTTTATACTATTGATGGGATGGACAAGGGCACCTGAGTACTCTGACAGGTCTGTTGTCAATTCAACACTTTCTATTCCTCTAGGATATTGTCTTCATATTGCTCATCCGTATTAGACAGCTTTTTTGTTTTCCAATCCTGGGTCTGTCAATTACAATTGATGTTTCTCTGTGCTTGCTGACTATATATTTTGAAACTGGAGTAACAAGCTATAGTTTACTTAATGTTTTTCCTTTATTATATAGTAAAAAAAGGCAGCCATTTTGATGCTCAGTACTATGAGTATAACTCCTGAAATTGTCTAATATGTAAGCGCATATATATATATATATATATATATATATATATATATATATATATATATATATATATATATACACATATATATGGATATACACACACAGGACTTGGAGAATGTTATAGTCCAATTAAATCAGAATTAACAGGGATTACAATTTACATATAATCTAGATAAAACTAATGTTACATTCTTAGATTTGAATCTCTCTAGTGAAGGAGATCAAATAGTCAGTGAGAATTATATAAAGTCTATTAATACTAATAATTATTTGCATTTTCAAAGCAACCATTTAAAACAGTGGAAGACAAATATACCTGGAGGACAGTTTAAAAGGGTTAAAAGAAATTGCAAAAAAAACAACAGATTATATAGTACAGTCCACTGAGTTTAAAAGAAAAATTTTGAGAAAAAGGATACCCAGGGGAAGATCTTGAGTGAACTGACCAGGAAGTTTTATGGTTGGATCATGAGGAGATGTTGAATCCTAAAGAAAAAAACAAAAATACATTATTATTAAAAAATAAGAAGCCACAATTTATAACACAGTATAACAATGCACACAATAAGATTAGAAAAATAATAAATAAACATTGGCCGATATTGCTTCAGGACCCAGTACTGAGCAACAGTGTTGTAGAAGGTCCTGAAGTAATATTTACTAAAAGTAAAAATGTAAAAGAAATTTTATGAAGAAAAAAAACAGGTGTAAATAATAAATTGATAGAAAAAGATGCGAATACATTTTCAGATACCACAATAAAATGTGGAGTGTATAAATGTGGGATGATCCAATGTATAACATGTACAATCATAAATAATAAAGACATTAGTTTTAAAGATCGATACGAGAAAGTTGTACATATAAAACAGCATATAAATTGCAACAGTACATATGTAATATATAAGATCACATGACCCTGTGGATTAGGGTATATAGGGCGGACAAAAAAAAAGAATTAAGGATAGATTCCTCGAACATAGGAGAGCAATAATTAATTTAGATAACAAATATCCACTTACTAAACATTATGTGAAGTATCCTGCGAGATCGATGACAGGAACGACAGTGATGGCCCTGGAACAAATAGCAGATACATTACGAGAAGGAGAAAGATTCCGTATGCTCTGTAGGAGAGAGACTTACTGGATTTTTCATTGTGATTCAGTGACTCCAAAGGGACACAATGAACGGATAGATGTGCATACAGTTATAGAACATTGATATATGCATAGATAGTAATAGTTATCTATTGAGGTAGTATTAGTTAATATATATTGGTCTTTTATAGGGATTCATCATTGTCTGCAGTGCTGGTTCCAGTGCCTGTTCCGGTTGAGTCTTCAGAGGTTGCTGTTTCCTGCTGCCAGTCTTCGTTGCCGTTCCTGATCCGGTTGATCGTCCTTGCTGGTTCCTGTTCGTCTCCTGTGTCCGGTTCCTGCGTCTGTGGCGACTTTCTTCTTCGGTCTCTTCGGCGACATTCTCTGTTGGTTCCCAGCATGCGGACGCTGGTTCGCTCCATAGCCCTGCGGCTATACTATACTGTCTGTTGGATCCCAGCGTACGGACGCTGGTTCGCTCCATAAGCCTTGCGGCTGTACTATACTGTCTGTTGGTTCCCAGCGTGCGGGCGCTGGTTTGCTCCATAAGCCTTGCGGCTATACTATACTGTCTGTTGGATCCCAGCGTGCGGACGCTGGTTGCTCCATAAGCCTTGCGGCTATACTATACTGTCTGTTGGTTCACAGCGTGCGGGCGCTGGTTTGCTCCATAAGCCTTGCGGCTATACTATACTGTCTGTTGGTTTCCAGCGTGCAGACGCTGGTTCGCTCCACAAGCCTTGCGGCTATACTATACTGTCTGTTGGTTCCCAGTGTGCGGGCGCTGGTTTGTTCCTTGGCCTTACGGCTATACGCACAGCTCTGTTGGTTCCCAATGTGCGGGCGCTGGTTAGCTCCCTTGCCTACGGCATTATACCTTGATATCTGTTGGTTCCCAGCGTGCGGACGCTGGTTCGCTCCACTGTTTATAGCTACCACTATAGCTGTAGGATACCAACGCGCGGGCGTTGGTTCGCTCCATGACCTGTGGGTTAATCTATGTCCTGTTTGATGGTTCCCAACATGAGGGCGCTCGTTTACTTCCTTGTCTCTTTACGCAGGTAGTCTGATGGTTCACTGTGTGCTGTCCAGTCCTAGACAGCTAGTATTCCTACAGTACATGGGTACTGCAGTGTACAGACTACAAGGTGATACCACTGGATCTTGCAGTCTACCATTTACAACTAGACTGTCATTGCCATCTGACAGTTATTTAGGTCACTGTGGTTGACACCTGCTCTTTTGGGCTGCCTTGCCCGGTATATTGGTAAGGCCGGTAGAACCTTACGTTATTCCATCCTGAGGTTGCTTTACCCGGTATTGGTGAGGCCGGTAGAGCCTATATTGGTATTCTTTTGGCTGCCTTGCTAGATATGTTGGTAAGGCCGGTAGAACCTTTTCATTATTCCATCTTGAGGTTGCCTTACCCGGTATTGGCAAGGCCGGTAGAGCCTATTACTTTGGGTTTCCGTTAGGCTGCCTTGCCCGGTATATTGGCAAGGCCGGTAGAGCCATTTATTCCTTACTCGCCCAGGCTGTCTTGCCCGGTATATTGGCAAGACCGGAAGAGTCTGTATTGCTATAATCCTACTATCTGCCATTCTGTGTATTGTATGTATGTGTTTAAAATCCAAAGGGATTATCTTAATCTTTTCAATAATGTTGTGTTTTTACCTAACCTTGCATCTGAGAGTCTTAACAAACCGTGACAAGAAGTAATACAGAGGAAAGGATTAAAAGAGAAAGACCGGGGACTGAAAAGTCATCTCGGTGAGAGCATGATTGTAAGGATTGAAAAGACTGAAAGGATGGGAGGTCGATCAGCTGACACAGAGGGAAACGACAAAGGAGGACGGAATTACCACATCTAAGCAACTTGAGCTTCAATAAGTCCCCATCTGGCGACTAGCTGCTTAGTAGCGCTAGTCGCCAGAATGATTACCCTTTTAAGGAGAAATAGCCATTCTTCACGGGCTGACAGGCAGGACGGAGCGCAGACATCTTTCCATAGTGATGTCTGTGCACCTGCTCTGTCAGTCCCGGCCGGCTCTAGAAGGCATTGCTAGGAGTTCGGCTTCAGAAGGGACTGACAGAGCCGGTGCGCAGACATCACTATGGCAAGAAGTCTGCGCGCCATCCTGCCTGTCAGCCCGTGAAGAATGGCTATTTCTCCTTAGCAAGGTAATCATTCTGGCGACTAGCGCTACTAAGGAGCTAGTTGCCAGATGGGAACTTATTGAAGCTAAAGTTACTTAGATGTGGTAGTTCCTCTTTAATGATTGTGTTTCAACCTACATATTATATTGATGATCGTTAACACCTGTTTGGTATAAATGCTTAATCATACACCTGACTTCTAGTTTTAACCCGACTATGTCCTAGCTTCCTTGCTTGGCATCCACAGTTTTTCACTATAGCATTGAAGCCTGACTAGCACCATGTTCTTTGATATGCATATAGACATTTGGGAAATTTTCTGATATTACTGGTGTTTCCTTTTTTGCTGATTAATAGAACCCTTGCCGTACCTCTCTGGTTTTACTTGCTGGTTTTTTTTTATTTTTTATTTTATTTTACTTCTGTCCTCTGTTGGAAGGGCTTCTTATTTACTTGCTTTCACTTTTTAAGTAATATTCTATTTTTTTTAATTATTACTATATATATATATATTATATATATATAGTCACAGCCTTTATGAATAGGTAGATGCGGCAGCCATATTGGATGGAACACTTATCTGGGACTTCTCTTGCCTTCATTAGAATTTCAGCGCCTGTAGAGGTGCTAAAGGCGATTCTTTAAATACACACTCTCTCCAGGAGCCCTTGGGGACTCACCATTCCACGGCCATCATGCTCCCCTAAAAGGCACTTTATCCATTTTACTGAGGGGGATATCTCAACTGAGGAAGGGGAAACTTGTGTGGATGAACTGGATTTGTCTTTCTTTGCTGTGGATTCTTATAAGGAAGGTTTTTCCACTCAGTGCCTTATTTGTGCTGTTCTGGAGACACTTAAGGTGTCGGAAGCCTCAGACTCCTGATACCTTCCCCTGATATCATCAGGAGATGCAAAAGTAAGTTGTCAGGAAAGGAGGGTGATAGGAGGCTATCTATTTTTAGGTGTTTCTCACCCCTGTACTGCTTTTCTGATGATGCTTTAGCACATTGAGCTACACCCACACTACCACCCCCATTTTAGACTCTACAATATCTTGCCCTCCTAAGGATACATTTTGCCTCGGAAGATGCTGTGGCTGTAAAGGATCAGGCAGACAAATGCCTGGATTATATGTGGAAGGCAAATTTTGCAGCCTCTGATACCACTTTACATCCTGCCTTTGCCATTGCATGAGTTAATTGGGCTATGGCCATTTGTTGGGATCAGCATCTAGATGCTGTAAATGTGGGCACATCTTAGGAGGAGCTAATGTTAATTATGTCCAAGATCCATAAATCACTGAAGCGGCTTTTGATGTTGCTAGGTTCACAGGAAATGACTAGGCTGTTGTGGACGCTTTTTGCACTCTGTGGCAGGTGACCAGCCTTCTAAGAAATCTTTGGTGTCTCTTACATTTGCGTGCAAGCAATTGTTTGGCCCATAATTGATGAAGGATATTGTAACGTGATGCCTTGTATCATAAGCTGGATACCTCTTTTATAGTTCCTTTCTCCCTCAGAATAACGCTCCAATAGTAAACTGACCCTCCTGTTCCCAAACATCAGCCGAGACTTGATGAAGGGAAGAACTCTCTTTTATTGACTCAAACACACAGCTTATATACACTGCAGAGACTCTTATCTAGATCAGCATGCAAACAAATACTTGGGACAGTGTTTCTATGCTTGACCAATCAGCGACCAGCATCCTTATCAGGATAAGAATGCAGATTAAGACTTGAAATCCTACATTCTTAACTGGCTCATCAATAACCGCCTCTGATTGGTCAAGGAAGCACAGCAGGAATCAATTAACAGTCCTTAGCACAGGCCTGGAGTAGAGTGGAATCAAAGCCCAACCCCCCCACTATCTCTGCACTCCAGCAATGTACTGGAATCAACTATGGCTAAGCTCAGTCTATGGGTGTTTGTCTTTTGGGTAGAAATAGTCTGAAGACATGAGATCCCATATCTCTAACACACCAATATCTCCCATGGTCGCCACAGTTCCGTCACAGATATCAGCCACTTCACTGGAGGCAGGAGTACTTTGTTGCATCAGGTTTCTTCTAAACATTCCTTTGTTCCCCTGCCAGTATAGGTACACAGCCAGGTCACCAATTCCAGTTGCAAATCGGGAACTTTCCACCCCAAAACCCAAGCAGGCTTGGTGTATCCCCAGCATTCCTGGGTTCCAAAATGGATCAAGGCAACCATTCACCAGGCTTACGTCATTAAGGAGAGGCTGGTACGTTTTAGAGTAACAGCTCATTCCACCAGAGCCGTGGGAGCTTCCTGGGTCTGTAAGAACCAGGCCTCTGCAGAGTAGTTGTGCAAAGCAGAGATGTGGTCATCACTTCATGTATTTGGTAAGCATCGCAGAGTCAATGCTCTAGCCTTTACTACGCCAGTTGTGAAAGAAAGGTGTTATAGGTGGAAGTTCCTGTGTAGGTCCCTTTTTTCCTTTGTCTAGTTTTAGTGTGGTTGTGTCTGTTGGAACTTGAGGTTCATTATTTTCTCTGGTTTCTCTCTGTTAATAATAGTTTTATTGTTGGGTGGTTTTCACTTCTTCCCTGCAATTCTGGTAGGGATTGCCTTGCTATATCCCTATGGTTCCCATGCTCCACAATGAATGAAAGAGAAAAGGGGATTTTGTGTACTTGCTGATAAATCCTTTTCCCTTTGTTCCTGCAAAACCGGACATCCTTCCTGGTTAAAAAAACAAAGATTCGAGTCTGGGGCAGGGGTGCTCTTGGGTTCTCTACTTCAGGGTATTCCCTTTCTTGTTCTACTTCTATTTTTTTTCTTTAACCCTTGCTGTATGTTAAAACCGATCATGTCCTTGCAGGGATAAAGTGGATATAGAAGGAAGTTTCTTCCTCAGAGAGTTTCTTTGATCAAGTGCCCTGCCCTATTGGAGGAGCGGACATTTCCCCCATGGTTCCAGTGATCCACACAGTTCAAGAGAAAAGGATTTATTGTACACAAAAATACTCTTTTTCATTTTGTATGATATTTTATTTTAAAACACTAAAACGCAAAATAAACTATTTAAATGTGGCACTGGTTTTACTTTAATTTTTTTATTTTAAAAATTTCCCACTTTGCCTGCATATTATTGAACTCCTGTCCTGTGTAAGCTTACAGTTTACAGTGATTAAATAAATTGCCCTAATGAGGACACATTTACCTTATAATTGATCTCCACTTTTGAACCATTAAAGTTGTTGTCGTATTTTCAGGACAAAACTCCCCAATGTTGGAGGATCATTAGCCAGGCTGTTGATCTGAAGGAAAGGATCTGGGGCTCGATTCTATTACCAGTGCTAAAAATAAAACAGGCATTTTTTTTTAAGTCAGGTTTTAGTATCCTATTACCCGACTTGTGAAAACAAAGTCAGCGGTAATCATACCTACCACCAGTCAAAAAAAAGCCCATAGGAAACAACTGAAAACAATGTGCAAGTAGTATCCTATTACACACGCTCCGTATTAGCCCCTGTTTTGTGGTTACATTTAAGTCATAAATTCTGTGCCTCAGAGGTTGGGCGTAGAAACCATAATGACAGTTTCAAAACCATCGTTGTTCAAACAAAAACAGTGTATAATACAGTATACAGCATAGAAATCCAACATAGAGCACCCCCCTTTGACATATTAACCACCCCCCCCGTTTTAAAAGTCAACTTACAATGCTTTCTTTCACCACATTAATTCAACAAATATTATACATTCAACATTTTAACCCTTCCCCTTGAAAATTCGACTACAGTGCTCCCATGACTTTCTTTCACTATTTAAATTCGACAATTGTTGTTCACATTCAACATTTTAACCCTTCTTCCTTTAAAATTCCACTACAGTGCTCCCATGACTTTCTTTCACCATTTAAATTCAACAAATATTGTTCACATTTGACATTTTAACCCTTTCCCTTGAAAATTCAACTTATAGTGTTCCTATGACCTACTTTCTGCATTTTAATTTGAATAATGTTTCTCCCATTCAACACTGTTTATTCTCCAATTTCACTGCAAAATACAGACTCTTTATGTGTCACAGTGATTCCTTTATAAGAATGTATAACTTGCTGTGCTAAGTGTGAAAGACCTCTCACTCCTACTATTTGATTGCTAAACCCATTTGATATGTTAATGCTACAGTAAGAAGTGATACTAACCCCTCCTTTGTGAGGAAGGTTACAGAATAAGTGTGACTCAATTTACATAACAATAAATGAAACTATTCTAAAATCCTCCCACATGCTTCCCCAGCTCTCCCTGGGAGCAAGCTCACTCCCTTGGTCTCCTCCACATGTATAAATAGATTCTAAGGACCACTTTAAAAAAAATGGCACTCAATGGGTTAAGGTACACACTGTGCTGGGAAAGGCTAGCTGAAGCAATGGCAAAAAACTATAATATAAAATATATGTAAATTAAAAAAAATGGCTTACAAGCTAATAAAATAAAATTTGAAAATAGAAATGTGAAATGTCTGTGTCTTTGTTAACCCTCTTGGTGCCGTGTGGTGTCAGGTGCCTACTATACCTCTGTGCATATTTGTACTCAAATGTGTCTTACTCCTTTGTATTTTAATTAGACAAACACTTGGTTCTCTTTTCACAAAGCCAAATGTTTTTGTCACTAAAATACGAAGGTGGAAGATGCATTTGAGCGCTGAAACGCATAGAGGTGTAGCAGAGTCTGATGCCAACGGCACCAAGAGGGTTAACAAAGACACATTCAGACAAGAAGAACGGAGAATGGGGATAAGCACTTACTCAATAATCGACGATTACAGTGTACATTTTTATTTACATTTGGTTTTATTTTCAATTTCATTCGCTTTTAAGGCATTTTTTTTAATATAAAATATTATTACCCTTAGAGTAGACTAATTTTTGCTCTTTTTCTTTCTTGTACACACTGTGCTGCTCTGCAGTATAAAGAAAAGTAAAGGAGTTCTTCAGTCTGGCTTCTTACTATGTCCGTGTTAACCCTTTGAGTGCCAGAGAGGTACACAATGCGTACCCCTCTGGCACTCAAAGGGTTAACATAAACATTGTAAGGACTGAAGAACTCCTTTACTTTTCGTTATACTGAAGAGTGCCACAGCCCTTTGAGAGCAGTTTTTTTAAAGTGATAGTAATGTTTCACAAAAACAGCATCCCCAATTAATCTTCATAGTATTTGAGCCATATAGAGTGTTATTTCAATATTGTGATAGTTGTACTTTAAGAGTAATTGAATGATAAAGTTTCCCCTCCTGCCCCTTTTACCTAGTGTAAGCCCCCACTCCTCAGATGTGGAGTCCAGTCTATAGACCAGACAGCTCACATCAAGTGTCAATATTCTACTGTGAAAACAATGAAAACTCTACCCCCCTTGACAGGTTTTTCAGCTTTTTCCCTTATCTTAATTGAAGATTGTCCCTCTCTGCGATCCACATGGACACCACCCTGCTGCTCTGAGGTGAGCAGTGTTATATCAGTAAAAGGGGCGGGAGGGGGATACTTTATCATTCAATTACTCTTGAACTACAACTCTGACAGAATTGAAATAACACTCAAGACCCAAATACTATGAAGATTAATTAGAGCTGCTTTTATTATGAAACATTACTATCCCTTTAAGGTGGTACTGAGAATACACTGTTTAAGGCTTAGGGTGGAGGGGACAGGCTTAGGGTAGAGGGAGAGCACTGTCAATGATTCTCAATGTCATCAAGATGGCAGGGCTCTCCCACTTGCTACTGACGATATAAGGTAGCTTTTTTTCATTATAATGGGGCAAATCTTTCGATCTCATGGGGGTTTCTGGATTTGTTGGGTGACTGTGCTGTGTTAAACACGGGAGATCGCACTTGCTGCTGCTTCTTGCTGTTGCAGCCCTGATGTACCAGCACTCAGAGGGTTAAACACAGGGGAATCGCACCTGCTTCTTCTTGCCGTTGCAACCCAGATTATACCAGATCAGCTGAGCACAAGCAGACCCTGGAACACTGTGCACTTGAGGAGGGACGGCATCCTGTTTGTTGGGTAACAGGCTTAGGGTCGAGCGAGGGCTCTGCCAATCATTCTGAACGTCATCAAGATGGAAACTCGGTCCGTCTTACATAGTAACATAGTAATTTAGGTTGAAAAATAGACTTGCGTCCATCTAGTTCAACCTTTTCCTATTCCTGTTTACCATCGTTGATCCAAAAGAAGGCAAAAAAAAAAAAAAAAAAAAAGGTTAGGTCTTGCTAACCTTTGAATGATAAGGTAGAATTTGCATCATAGGGTGAACATTGTATAAATGTTATAGGGCTTTTTAAGCTTGCTGGGAGCTTTTAAACAGATTGGGGGGGAAGAGTTGGAACGTGATAGTTCCACTTTAACACTTTCAGTTAAAAGCCTCATGACTTTTTTTTTTTAAATATGTTATAACTGCTTTAGACAAATTGTTTTCTTTTGAAAGTCATTTAACGTGTGTCTCTTTTTGATAAATATTGGTGTGAATAGCTGCAAGAAAAGCCCACAAAATGAAGCAAACAATGAAAATTACATATGAGGTGTAACTGTGCATTGCAAATTATGGCCTAGATTACACTGCAGATGTTATGTGTTATCACTGGCTTTATTTAATGGATTCTCATTGAATTCTATGGATAAATATTTACATAAAACCCTTGATAAAGTTATCACCTGCAGTGTAGCCCAGATCTGTATTTGCTTGACAAGAGACAATGTTCATCTTTTTTTGAATTTGCATAAGAAAAAAAAAAAAATAAGATTACTGGTTTAACCCTTTGAGTGCCAGAGGGTTACACAATGTATTGCACTGCAATGTGTTGTGTACCCCTCTGGTACTCAAAGGGTTAATCCCGTGGCCGTCAGTTAAGGACCACAGAGCATTTTTTTTTTTTCTGAATCGAGTTCAGGGGTCATCCCAGAATTCCAGCCAGGACTGTCGCTGGTCCTTAAGTACAGGACAGCCATGACGGTCTTGGCACGTCATTGGTCCTTAAGGGGTTAATGTGAACCCGTTATTCTAAGACAAGTTTTGATTATTTTGCAGAGAAATAAAATATGCCTATATGTATTAATAGCTATTTTTGTATAAAATAGTTTTTCAGAAATGATTCCTTATATTTTGGTGGCACTGAGGTGCTTTATGCCAGTTACCTGCAGAAAATGATTATTTCTGTTTGGGCACACACGTCACTCACTGAGTTCACTTTGAAAATGTTGCACACAAAAGAGCGTGTGACTTAAAGGCGCAATAACCATGTTGCCATGATGAAAAGGGTGACATGAGAATCTCGCCCTGCACCAGAAGTGCGAGATTCTCATGTTCCCGCATTACACTTTGCTTCATCCCTTCAACCTAGAGGAACAGGAGTTAGCACAAATGTGGGAAGATTACATGAGAGTTGTAATATTATACTAGGGATGATGGGAGTTGTAGTCAGCTGTTAGCTAAAGGAAGAGGACTGAGCCATGCTACCCCAGCAGCGATTAATTAAACATGTACTTGAATCTGATTACCAAATGTTGTTGAGCTCTGCACTGGCTCTGTCTCTGCTTCTCTGCGTGCAGAATGACAGGGGGAAGCAGAGCACGCAGAGAAAGGAGAGAGAGCCCGACGCAGCACTCAGCAACATTTAGAAATCAGGACTTCTGTGTTTGTGTCTGAGCTAATCTTAGGAAGTAGTCAGGGGACTATGAAACATCATCTATTCCACATTTAGCAAGCCTTGTTTTTACCTTTTTACTTAATTTTGTATTGTGATATATATTTTTATAATAAACATTTTGGAGACTAAGAAGCAGCAAGTTTGGGATTTCCTATTTCCAGATCACGAACCTGAGCAGAGAGAGGGCAATATCTCTGCAGGCCTATACGTTTGTTGGGTATATACCCTTATACAACCATCTTCCTTGTGAGTGTATTCGATATCTTATAAACATATGTGTCATTAAGATAATAGGCACTATTGGGTGTCCTCTCTGCGTTTTCTCTATTTAGAAATCAGATTCAGGTACATTTTTAATTAATCGCTGCTTAATTAATTCAGCACAGCTGAATCCTCTTCCTTTAGCTGACAGCTGACTACAACTCCCATCATCCCCGATATAATAATACAACTCTCACATAATCTTCCCACATTTGTGCTGACTGCTGCTCCTCTGGACTGAAGTCATGTTTAATGCAGCAACATGAGAATCTCCACTTTTGATGCAAGGCAAGATTCTCATGTGGCACTTTTCATCACAATAACATGGTTATTGTACCTTTATGTTGCACAATCTTTTGTGTGCAACATTTTTAAAGGATACCCACTCGCTGGAGTTAATTCCTAGGTTAATTCATGCCGCAGTGTGTTTCTATATTTTCCCAACTCAGAAACCAATTCAAATAAAGTGCCACACTGTGCCACAAACAAATAATTGTTAATTTCTTAAAAAATATTTATTCTACAAGAAAACAAATTCAGCAACATGTATGCAGTTTTTAATTTTTTTAAAATGAACTAAACTTTTAAGGTGATAGGTCAGTTTAAAGGGAATTCTGTGTTTTCTTTCCACTCGTCCCCAAAAGAATTAAATTTACATTAAGACGTGAGCACTGGCTTTAGAACATGAAGAAACTGGGTTAAACATATGCTAATTATGAGTTGTGCTGAGGACTGATTACCGACTTCACGGTTTTGCCTCTATCTCCATTCTGCATTCTTCAGCTTATTAAAAAAAAAGTCTTAAATATTTTAAGCAGCAGCTGTGCATAGCTCCTGTGTTTATGTGAACACCAATGCACCATATTTCCAAATGTGCCCTACATCCACATCTCTTCTGACTATATTTTTTTTCTGTTGCTTAGTTTCAGACAGCAAAGTCATTACATGTGCGGCTGTGTGGAGAATACCCAAGGAACTGCAAGCAGGCAGTCATGAATCCCCTGATGATTCATCAAGCAACGCCCAGACCCTGGAGCTTCTCTGTCACCTTGACAACGAGGCCCATGGCAATATGGCCTGGTAATGTTCTGCACAGTTTGTAATCTCTATGATAAAAATAGAAGCTTTTCAATGTGTTGAAGACCTCACTAGCATAAAAAGGGGTTAACGGAACACGAAGACTTCCTAATAACAACCTCCCACTTACCTTTCTATGGTATAACAATTCTAATGACTACAATTAATTTTGCCCTAGCTCCTTTGTTCAAGAGATATCCTGTGCAATCATTCCTGGATGTCATGTCCATGTAGGTGGGCATTACTTTTGCTGGCAGGACTCCTAGATCCCAAACTCCACCCCTTGGAACTTTTTTCCCCAAACAAAAGCAGGCAGAGAGCAAAAGCATACAGAAGATTCCAATACTTTGGTGGGCAGAATTTGGGGTAAAGGAGTCCTCCTTAGAAATGACATCCAGAACTGATGTTATCACTTAAAACAAAGCTCAGGGCAAATGTCATAGTGGTTAGTATTTTCTGGTCATAGTACTGTAAGTGAGGGCTAATTACTAGGAGGATTAATGTTAATTTAAAGGAGCACTGATCTCATTATAGATGTTACTTATATAAAAACATATTTATGTTCCATTCATTGTGGAACACGTGAACCATGGGGTAAAGATGCTGCCTCAAAGAGGCACTTGAAGAGAGCTCTCTGTAGGCAGAGACTTCCTCCCAGCTCCACTTTACCCCCACCCATCAGTAGCAGCCCTAGTTTCAAAGTGCTCTGTTCAGGAGAGAACAAGGCCAAAGATTCTCTTAGTTTTTATTTTATTATTTTCATACTCACATGGAGTGTTTCTTTGTTCCACATTATTTAAACACACTGCTTTACCAGTTTTGGATTCAGCAGCGTTCAGTGATTAGGTGGCCAAATACCTGTATTCTCTTCTAAAAATGAATTTTCTTCTGTGTCCACTCCATAGCAATAGAGTGGACATTGTCTCCGACCCCCAGCTGGTAGGACCAACCAATCTCTTTAAGTCTCCCCCTGCAGGTTTGACCGTCAGTTGTTTGTCCTACAAGCTGGAGGACGGATCAAATCTTCCTCCTGTCTCCCTTTACCTTAATATAGCTGTGTCTTCTTTACTTGGCTCCCCTGCTCCTTTGGCTGCGTTATAACGCTCTTCCTAGGGCAACCTTCTTCCCCATAAAGGTCTGTGCGATTTGCAACACTACCAAGTGCAGTGGTTAGCTTGGGACAGTTTCATCAGCCCCGCAGCCAGTGCCCCTTTGATAGTCGCATCGTGCTATGGTGGAGCTTACAAGCAAGTCCCTTATGTTACCTCAGTCCTGGAGGCGCCTAACGATGACATCACTTATGCGTTCCAGTGCTGGAATGCAATCTGTTTCTCGATCTAGCATATAAGGTCGCCATGGGGGAAGACGTCTGGAGCACGTCTGTGAGTAATAATCTGACTGATAATATATTTATATGTTTTTATATTGCATTTCTTTCATGTTGCTCTGAATATTCATATTTATTTGCAATGTCTAAGTCTGGGTGGGAAGGACAAAATAGCTTCTTCTGGGGAAGTTCAAAGCCAAACAATCAGAACTTGTTCTGGATGTGATTCTCTCCTGATGACAGTACTAAGCTTTTTGCAGAATGTCTTAGACAGGCAGCAGGTGAGGATATACCATAATATTTTAAAGATTTCCTATCCTGGAGGAAATCGTCTATGATGGAAACATTTTCATCAATGCAACAAAGTTCAGTTCCTAGCAAAAAGGCCTTGCGTTGATGACGCAGATGAAGGTCCTTTTGTTCGTCCAGGAACCCAGGAAGATGCTTTTAGTGTTCAAGATTTAGATTAATTTATTCTTCTGATGAAGACGGAGAAGTTTCAGAGGAATCTACCTCTGTTAATATTGATAAAAATGTTCTAATAAAGTTTATGCGAAAATCTTTAGGTCTTAATGATACAATTGGATACTATGGATACTGCATATATTGGTAACAAGAAAGGAACTCCTGTTTTTCCTGTACATTCCTCTATTCATTCCTTGATTAAGGCAGAATGGGATAAGGTAGATAGAAGATTCTCTCTGTCTAAGCTCTTTCCGAGAATGTACCCTTTCTAGGATTCTGAAGTAATGCCCTGGCTATCTCCACCAAAGGTTGACATTGCTGTGGCTCAGTTGGTGAAGAAAACCACATTGCCAGTGGAAAATGGGTCTTGCCTCAGGGACCCAATGGATAGAAAAATGGAGACTGTCTTAAAGAAACAATTTTTCCTGCTGGGTCAGAATATGAAAGTGTGCTCAGCCATGGCTTGTTTATCTAGAGCAATGAGGATATGGCTACCTGATCTGGAAGAGAAAATTGATCCTTCCATGTCCAGAACAAAACTACTTAAAGAAGTAGTTATCATTAAGGAGGCTACCAGTTATACCTGTGATTCATCTTTAGATATAAAGTTACTAGCTAAATTTTCAGCAATGTCTATAGTTGCATGCAGGGCTTTGTGGATCAGAGCCTGGGGTGCAGATACCTCATCCAAATCGAAACTGGTCTCTACCTTTCTCGGGCAGTTTACTTTTTGGTCCGCAGCTGGAAGAATTAATCAGGAAGTTATCCGGAGGTAAGAGGTCATTTTTACCTCAAGAAAAACGATCTCCAAAACATTTTAGAAACACATCTTTCCATTCCAGGAAGATTTTTTTTTGTGACTCCAGGAGATTTCAGCCTCAATGCTTATAACCAGACCAGACAAGCCAATCCTCAGAGGGGAGGATACAGAAAGGACTTTGCATGCAAAGTCCAGTTCAAAAGGGAATATTAATGAAGCTCAGGGGGCCTCATCTTCACAGTTAGTCGGGGGAAGACTAACTCTATTCTCCACAGCCTGGACGCATCTATGCCCACACCGGTGGGTTTTACAGACAGTGAAGATGGGGTATCCACTAGAATTTTCGTCTATCCCATACAAGAGAATCTTCATGAAATCCAGGATTCCCTCAGCCAAGGCAAGAGCTATGACCAGTTCAGTTCAAGAATTATTAAAGGCAAGAGTTATCCAGAAAATACCTCAGCACCAGCAGAGATGGGGGATTTACTCAATTTTGTTCCTAGTTCCAAAATATTCAGGAGAATTCAGGACTATTCTGGTTTTAAAATTTGTAAACAGATTTATAATGACCTCCTCATTCAAGATCAAAACCCCTTCATCAGTAATGAAAACCATACACAGGAAAATCTTCCTATCATCTATAGATCTTCAGGATGCTTACCACCAAATTCTCAACAGACCTTGTCACAGGAAGTTTCTGAGGTTTGCGATTGGGGAAAATCATTACCAATTCAGGGCCATGCCTTTCTGTCTCTCCTCTGCTGCGAGGGTCTTCACGAAAATCTTCTCCGCCTCTCTTCAGATTTTAAGAAAGGAGGGTATAACAGCTATCCCCTACCTCAACGACAATCTGATTATAGCTCCTTCATATCAAGTGGCTCAGGAACACACCAGTTGGACTTTACAACATATCACCAGCCTAGACTGGATGATTAATCTAAGGAAAAGTAATTTAAAATCAGAACAACAAATTGTTTTTCTAGGAATTCGCTTCAATACACACAGGATGCAAGCATATCTATCAGAAGACAGAATCAAGAATATTCTAAGTCATGTCAGATCCTTCAGACTTTTGAAGAATACCACTGCTCAGGACTTCATGGTTCTACTGGGGATGATGACTACCACACAGATCCTGCCCTGGTCCTGCTTCCATCTAAGGGCTATTCAGGAAAACTTTCTGACCTTTTGGGACAAATGCCATCACAACAAACTGCAGAAGATTCCAGTATTGCCAGCGACAAGAAGGGAACTGTTGTGTTGGTCAAACATAAGAAACCTGAACAGGGGTCACTCATTACTAGAATCAAAATGGCAAATACTGACCACAGATGCCAGTCTAAGTGGTTGGGGAGCAGTTTGGAATTCTGTCTCAATCCTAGGGACATGGTCTCCAGCAGAACAGAAACTGGACATCAACGTGTTGGAGATGAGAGCAGTCAGAAAAGCTCTAGTTCAGTTAGCAGATCACCTTCAAGGAGAAGCAGTATTTGTAAGGTCAGACAATTAGGCCACTGTAATATATCTGAAGAATCAGGGAGGCACGAGGAGCAGGAGCCTGATGAGGGAAGCAGCAAAAGTCTTGACTTGAGCAGAACAGAATGTTCTATGCCTGTCAGCATCTCACATATCGGGACAACTGAATGTTCAGGTGGATTATCTCAGCAGGACATTCATAGATCAGGGGGAATGGTGTCTGAAACCCTCAATATTTCAGGAAATCACAGCAGAATGGGGATTACCAGAAGTAGATCTCATGACCTCAGCAGCCAACACAAAATGCAATCAGTATTTCTCAAGTTGGAAGGATGCAAAAGCACTCGGATAGAATGCCCTAAAAGAAAAATGAGCATACACGTTAGCCTACATATTCCCACCAATTCCAGTCATCGCAGACGTACTCGGGAAAATAAGAATAGAAAGAATAGAAGTAATAATGATTGTACCAGATCCTTTTTGAAATTGACAGCAGTCATTACACTTAAAGGGGTTATCAAATGAGGTGATTAATACCATTATAGCAGGAAGAAAACCGTCTGCCTGAAAGATTTACTACCGAACTTGGAAGACATTTAGAACCTGGTGTTTAGAGAACAGTATTTCCAGACAGGATGTATCCTCTGCTGTAATATTAGGTTTCCTTCAAAGGGGTTTTGACATCTCTCAAGGTTCAATTGTCAGCATTATCAGCCATTCTAGCAACTCAGTTTTACGACGTTCATATTGTAAGGAGATTTATTACCACCTTAACTAAAACCAGACCCACCATTAGAGAAGTTGTCCCTTCGGGGGATCTGAACCTGATTCTAGAACAACTTTCGGTATCTAAATCTTTTGAACCAATGCATAAAATTCCTATCAAGAATTTTTCTAAAAAAACAGCCTTTCTTATTGCCATCACCTCATCAAGGAGAGTATGTGAATTACATGCCTTATCATGCAAATCCCCATACATAATATTTCATCACGATAAGGTGGTCCTCAGAACTCGTCCCTCTTTTAGGTCTAAAGTGGTTTCTTATTTTCACATCAACCAGGAAATAATTCTGCCTTCCTTTTGCCTTAACCCCTCTTCAGATAATGAAAGAAAGTTTCACAACTTAGACCTCGTGAGATGTTTATCATTCTATCTGGCCAGGATGAAGGAATTCAGAACCTCGGATTCTCTCTTTGTCTATGACTTTGGCAAGTATAAAGGTAAATCAGCCTCTAAGATCTCTATCAGCAGATGGATTAGAGACTGCATTAGGATGGCATATGAAGATGCAGGAATTCAACAGCCTATAAAAATCAAAGCTCCACTAGAGCTATGTCAGCCTCATGGGCTAGTAAGGCAGAGGCATCCGCTCAAGATATTTGCAAAGCGGCCACATGGACTTCAATATCTGCCTTTATCAGGCACTATAAGTTAGATGTTCAGGCTTCAGCCGATGCTAAATACAGGAGGAAGGTACTTCAAGCAATTGTTCCATTGTAATGGAAGTATGGTTACTATATTTATTTTACTGGGGTGTTCTGTCTGGGTGAATGCTTTATCTATCTTTGTAAGTTCCCCTCCCTTCTGCATACTGCTTGGGTATGACCCTCACTATTTCCGTGGAGTGGACACAGAAGAAAGGAGGACATTTGTCACTGATCTTTCTATTTCTTCTGTGTCCCTCCACAGCACACCCGACCCTAATGTTGTACTAATATTGTTGTTCTATTTTACAGCTTAGTTAAAGAAAAATAACTGACGGACAGACCTGCAGGGGGATACTTAAAGAGATTGGTTTGTACTACCAGCGGAGGGGCGGAGACAATGCCCACTCTATTGCAGTGGAGGAACACAGAAGAAATAGAAATATTGGTGAGTAAACTTCCTCCTTTTTGGCCTCTGAGGCTGTATTGTACTCTGCATTTGCCACAGCCTGGGTGACGAGGGCCATAGCCATTTGGGGAAAGCAATTGTTGGAAGGTGTCGAATTAGAATCTTCCAAATGGGGGATGCTGTTCTTTCCATTTGAAAAGTTATTGAGGGCTAATGCATATATTTGTAAGGCAGCCTTGGATACCGTTAAGTTCCTTGGTAAGATGTTAGTATTTTCACTAGCGGCACTTTGGACCTTGTCAGCTTACCAGTCCTTTATTAAATCCCTTATCTCACTTCTAGTTTTGGGTACACAGTGACTTGGCCCAGTACTGGATAAGGTCACTAGCATTGCTACAGAGGGCAATAGTTCCCTGCTTCCTTAGGTCACCCCTAAATGTCCTCCATTTCTGAGGAAATCCCATTCCGCCCCCCCCCCCCGCTCGTATGTTTATGTTGCCAAGGCTCCTAATCCCTTTTTGAGCCAGGATTGTCACCACCCTATACCCAGAACGGACTTGGCGAGCAAGAAGCCTGCTCAAAAGCCCTCTACTGACAAGTTCTCCTCTTCATGACTTGTTGCATTCTGGACCACTTCAGTCAATCAGAGGGTGGCTGTGACATTTTTACTATACTTTTGTGGATCTGTGCTTTTTGAGGGTTATCAGAGGGTTATCTCATAGACTTCAAGAACTCCCCTCCACAACATTTCTTCATGTAAAGGTTTCCTTGCAATCCAGTGAGAGAGTTCACGCCTTAATAGATATGCAGGCCTTGATTCCAATCCCCTCCCTGGAAAGATTCATGGGGTTATATTACAATCTCCTCATAACCCTCAAAAAAGAAGGAAGCTGTTCTCCTTTCATGGATCTAAAGTGTCTCAGTTGTTTAATTCACTTACCTCAGTTCAAAATGGAGTCTTTGCGCTCTGTCTATGCATCTTCTGGACATATGGGACGTGTACTTCAAGTGCCTATTAATTCTCATCATCAGTGTTTTCTTTATTTCGCCTTACGGGATTGCCATTTCCAGTTGATCGCTCTTCCCTTTGGGCTAAAGTCTGCTCCATGGGTTTTCAGAAAAGGTATGGCGGCTTTGTCTGGCCATATTCTTTCACTAGAGATCTCCTTTTACTTCTTATCTGGACGATCTCTTGCTGAAGGCACCTTCTGCGAAGCACTTTCATCTCTATCTACGGATGTTCTGGAACAATACTGCTGGATGATCCATTTCAGGAAATACTTTTTTGGTACTGTCCCAAGCTTTGGTCTTTCTCGGCTTGAAGTATGACACCCTCCAGGGATGGGGCTTCCCGACAGCCGACAAAGTTCTGAATTTGTTCCAGTGTGTGTCCCAAGCTTTGGCTCACCCATCGGCAAAGGGGCAGGATTACATGACAGTTTTGGGGATATTGGTCTCTGCTCTGGCGACAGTTGTATAAGCCCAGTTTCACATCCAGACCCTTCAGCTGGATATTCTCAGGAACTGGCCCATCTAGCAATGGCATTTCTTACATGTGATGTCTCTCTCAACCCAGACAAGGATGTATCTTAGCTGGCTGGTGACTGTAGGAAAACTACCTGACATTGGCCCATCTGTCTGTCATAGTGTTCTGGACCATTAATATAATGGACACCGGCCTTATGGGTTGGGAGACATTTTCGTCTCCCAGATGGCACAGTGTCTATTGTGTGACCATAAGAGACTTCTTTCAGTAAGTGTGCTGGGGGTTTGGGTGGTTTATCTGGCACTTGAGCATTGGTTCTAGTTGTTTCATAACCTGCCATTTCTGGTCCAGTCCTACAATTAAATGATGGTGACTTATGTCAAATGCCAAGGAGGGACCAGAAGTGTGGCCTTTTGGTCTGAGGGTTATTTGGTTCTCACCTGGACTGAAGCTCATGTTCCAGCTCTTTCAGCTGTTCACATTCTGGAAGTAGACTATCTTATCCATCAATGTTTGGATCCCAGAAAATGGGAATGTAAACAGTATTTCTTTAGCTCCATAGTTCTAGAATGGGGTCTACTGGTTGTGGAGCTGATGCCTTCTTAGTTGAACCATGAGGTTCCCCAGGTTTGATCCAGATCCTGGGATCCTCTCGCAGTATATGCTATAGGTATTCTGTGGGGTCTCCCTCTGGCATATGTGTTCCTCCTTTTCACCCTTATTCCCAGCATGTTAAAGTGGAACTATCAACATCATAACATTGCCCCCCAGTCCATTACTAATATAGCGATAGGTAAAGCCATATTTCTATTTTGCTGAATAAGTCAGCGTTATTGAAGAAAAACAACTTCTTCGGAAGGCATCCACTGAAAAGAGATTATAAGAGAAGTTTTGTGCTCCTGCGCCATCAGCAACTTCCGTTACCTTAAGGTAACCAACGAACGCCACCACCAATCCAGCAGTGAACGGACAGACAGTGCAGACTCAGAGGTACCTTTCCTCTAAGATGTGTACGCTTTTGTCCTCTGGTGACTGCAGAAGAAGTTGGTTTTCTTCAATAACGCTGACTTATTCAGCATAATAGAAGTATGGCTTTACCTGTCACTATATTAGTAATGTATTGGGTGGCAATGTTATGATGTTCATAGTTCCGCTTTAAAGAAGGCCAGTATGGACCAGTGACAAATAATTCTGATTACGACTTCTCCACCTTGCCGAGCATGGTTTTCGGATCTGATCACTTAAACCATGCTGCCTTCCTTTTCGTCTGGACCTCTTGGCTCTGGATCCTCTGTGTCATCCAGACTTGTAGAGGCTAGCCTTGAAGGCATGGCTCTTGAAGCTGATATACTGAAGAAAAATAGCTTCTCTGATCCAGGCACTGTGACTATACTTAAGGCCTGTAATCCAGTTTCATCTAAGACATATCAAAGGGTCTGGTCATTGTCCTTGAGAGGTGGTATTACGATGATGGCTTGTGCCCGTGTCCTTTTCATCTTCCTTTTTTTTTTCTTAGCATATTGTGCTGAATAATCCCTCATTAGGTGGGTTCATATTCCTGGCTTCCTCATTAATCAATTGTCCAATGCACATGCTCATTTTCCAGGACCACAAACCTGTTGAGGTTAGCTTGTCTTTACACCCTTTACCTCACTATAGCTTCTTAGAAGCCTTTTTCATTCTTTCTAATGGGAGCCTGAAGATTACTTACATGTAAGTTAATCTGTTGATCATTTTGGTTTGCTTTGTTTATCTCTGTAGTGTCTGGCATTCACTTTTTGTGAGGATGGTTGCTTAGCTTGCACACTCTATCTTCTACACATACTGTTGTCTGTGTCTGTTTTTTTTTTTTTTTTTTTTTGCTGCTCTGACAAGAAATGTAACTTTGTAGGGCAATTAACCCCTGCATTACCTTCCTTCTTATGTGTACTGTCAGAGACTTTGTCTTGGTGGAGCGTAGCAGGTTAATTTTAAAAGAGTGATTTTTCCTTATAAAATACTATGATAGAAGGTAAAAAGTCTCTGGGCTTGCTGGTTCCATTCCTGCTCACATTCTTGCTGACTGCCTTCTATAGAAATCCTAAGAAATTCACACTTATTGGACTGGTAACTATATATTTCCTTACTATAATTCTGCAAAATTCAGAATCAAATCTTTATTTCTTCCTTATTTGAAGAAAATTCATTTTTCTTATAATTGTCTTAATTGGACTGGCCGCCCAATTGTGACCAATTATAATAAGCTATATTGGCTCTGTTAATTCGAAATTAAGCAGAATTCATTATTTAATTGGTAAATAGTTATATTTTGCCAGATAGATAATAAAATAGTGATAGCAGTGAGATCTATGTATCCTTGTATATTTTAGTTAATATAATTTCTGTTATTTCTAGAATATTGTGTTTCTGGGAAGATTATAATGGCTAATATTTGATCTGGGGAATTCTTTGAGTTCGGTTATTAACCCTATAACCTCCATTTGTCTATTTAATTTGTGGTATTTTTTTGGATTTCTTTGTGTTTGTTTTGGGTCTAAAACTTTTGTAAAGTGAAAATTTATTTTAAACTTTCACTAGCCAAAAGAAGCTGCCATCTTGGGTGTGGTATCCTATCCTTATAGTGGATTAACCCTTGGAGTACCTTATAGATTTCTTTGTGCATGTACTATGCCTAATTTTTTTTTAAAGTGAAGGATTCTTTTAAACTTTCACTAGACAAAAGAAGCTGCCATCTTGGGTGTGGCAACCTATCTTAAGAAGTGGATTAACCCTTGAAGTACCCTATCGGTTTTACATGATATTGCTATAGTCATGTTTATGATATATATTACATGAGGTTTGGTATACTGTCTTGATATATATTACTGGATTAATTCTAAGTATATTATTGGTATAATCTGTTATTGACTATATTAAATGCAATTCATATGTTTTATTCAGGAGGTATACAATAGTTGAAATCCGTAAATAGTTAAATTATAGTGATCTATCTGGGATCTAATTCCAGTTAGTTTCTCTAAAATTTGCTATTGCATATGGTACAAGGATAATTGTCAGAGGACCTGGCTTAATATTAAGGTCAATTCACATGACAATATACCTTAAACCTTAATTAGCATAGTTTGTATAGTTCCTGAGGCTGAGGTATTCATATAAGCTGCTGTCAACTATATTTAATTAATTGTAAGGATTGATCATCCTTTTCTGTGTTTCTGAGTTCAATTATTGTTATTCCATACCTCTGAATATACCCAGGTACAGTTAACCCTTTAACTGCTGGTCATAATAATTGTCATATTGTTTTTGAGTTATTGTTATCTATTCAGTTGGTGTTCAATTTTATATATGGTATATTTCACTTAAATGATATATATTTTTGCACAGATATGAGTAATTGATTTTTTAATCAATTCTTTACTGTGAAGTAGTGTGTTAATACCTAGTATTGTGTAAAGTTCTCAAAATTATTTATATTGTCATCTATTTATGTGAAGATATCCAACCTGATTGGTTTTAACTCCTTGGATACCTTCATCATAATTGGTTCGACAGTACACACATATCCCTCTTGGGAGAATGGGTCTTCAGAAAGTGCTCGGTCTTAGTTCTATTGAAGTTCAGATTTCAGCTCTTTCTGGAGGCGTATTGCCTTACTACTTCATGTGCAAACTTTTGTCCAGGGGTTGGCTAATACCTACCCTGTCTTTTGAGATCCAGCTCCTTAGAGGCACTTGACCCTGGTTCTTGGAGTGCTTCAGAAGGCTCCTTTTGAGCTCTTTTCTTTGGTTTCCCTGTGTTTCTTGCACTGAAGACTGCTTTTCTAATGTGTTGGTTTGGTAGGTGGCCAAACTTCATGCTTTATCTTGTAAGCCTCTTTTTTCTGTTTTTCCACCTTGATAGCATGGTCTGGTGAACCCCCATACGGTTCCTCCCTAAGTTTTTTTCTGAGTTTCACATCAACCATGAATTTGTTCTTCCTTCAATATGTACAACTCCATTTAATAAACAGGAGCAGGAGCTTCATCTCCTGGTTAGGTGCTTGAAGTACTATGTTCATCGCACACAGCCTTTTCTAAAATCTGATTTACTCTGTCATCCCTGAGGGCCCTCATGCAGGCCAGGTTGGGTTTAAGGTGACAATGGCTTCTTGAATTAAGGTGACCACTTGCCAGAAATATTTTTGGGGAAGAAGCTAGTACCATTTCTGGTTACAGCACATTGCACAAGGTAAGTGGGTGCATTTTGACCTATAGGAATCAGTCCTCTACTGAGAGGCAGCGTAAGACGGTGATGTGGTCATCCATCCATACATTTGTTAAACACTACCATGTTATTGTGCTGGCTTTGGCTGAAGCCAGCTTTGCCTGGAAGGCCTACAGACCATTTTGCCTGTGTAGGTGTCCTTCCTGCAACCTGTTGGTTCCTGTTCTTTGGTTTGCAGTGTTGGTGTCCTTTGACACCAGAAGTTCATGCTGTTGTACCAGTTCATTTCTGTTTGAACTGGTTTGTGTTTGGAGGTGGTTTTATTGTTCCGTCCCTGGAATCTTGGTGGATGCTTTGGTATATCATGATGTTTTCTTTGTTCTACATAGGATTTAAGAGAAAAGGGGATTTTTGTGTACTTATTGGTAAATATTTTTCACTTAGTCCATGTAGAACACAGGACTTCCCTCATGGAGAAAAAACAATTGTTCGAGTCCTGAGCAGGGGGGGCCCCTCTTGTTTTTTGTTGTTCAAGGGATTCTCTTTCTTGCTCCACTTCTGTTTGTTTTCTTTAATCTGTGCTATACGTTAAAGCTGAGCTTGCTCATATGGGTGGAAAGTGGATAGGAGGGGGTGTCTGTCTCAGAGATCTTTTTTTGTAATTCCCCTGCCCTAGTGGAGGAATGAACTTGTTTTTGTGTTCCACATGGAGTAAGAGAAAAGGATTTATCCAAAAATACACCAAAAAAATCCTTATTTATATGACTCCACAGTATACAATAAATGGGGTTAAAATAAGTGTCACAATCATAGTTTTGATAGGAAAGGTCCCTGTCCCAAGGAGCTTGCAGTCTAATTTATTCAATGCAAATTCTGTAGTTTTGTCTTCGCTTAAAGGGTCAGTAATGTCCCCTAAAAATATTTAGAGTTAGGTAGAGGTTGAAAAAAGAAACTAATTGCCACAGACCCTATCTCTTAAACTGCTTTGGTTTGAGAGAAATAGGGATTCAAACCCCCCCCCCCTTCACCTGATGTCAGTGTCTATCTGACAGCAGGAGATCCCGGTCCGGGGACCAGCAAGCGGCTGTGCAGCAGAGCCGGAATCTCTTTACTTAAAAATAATTCATTCATTGGAAAGGTCTACATAGTGTGCTTGAAAACCAGGCACACTTTGAATACCTTTCCAATTAATTATTTATTTTGCAATAACGTGATCTCGGCTCTGCTGCAGAGCTTCCTCGAGTGGTACAACTCAAATCTCCTGCTGTCTGCTTTACAGCTGACATCAGGAGAACGGAAGGGAGGGGGGAACTTTGAATCCATATATCTCTAAAACCATAGCGGTTTGAGAGATAGGGTTTGTGTTTTATAATGGGAAAAAAATCTCTCTTTGTTTCTCACTCTCTATCCTTTAATATAAAAGGCCAGATGTATGTTTGTCCGATGCAGCCATGCACAGTAGAGGCTGCCTGAACGCACTGAATTCTGGCCCGTGTGCACAGGCTTTTACACTAGTATATATATGTTTGTGTGTATGTGTATATATATATATATATATATATATATATAAAGATATATGGTGGACAGCACTCACTCCTATGTATCAAATGCCCAGGTGCACAATCCCTTAATAAAAGATACACAATATAAATAGATGGGCAGCACCCGTGGGACTTAAAATAAGAAATTTATTAATCACAAAAAGCAAAATACAAGGTCAACGTTTCGGTCCTTTGCGGACCTTTCTCAAGACAACAGCTACAGAACTGACCTCCATCTTAAGGCCCCCACGCCGTGCCGGCGTTGTCCGAGAGGATGGTGACGTCATCACTCAGATAGCCATGATTGGCTGGCCGCTAGAGTGGACGTACCCCATTGGACACCTTGAGAAAGCCTCAATAGCATGGTGATTCAGAGTATAGAGAAAAAAGAAATGTCTCGCAATTGAGACACACTATCATATATAATTACTAATAAACTGAAGAAGTAACCCATGTAGGCGACCTACTGCGTTGGCCGGGAGGCGCAGGACATACACCCACACACTAGTAACGTGCGTGTAGTCCAATGCGCCACCCGTCTCGCCGCAGAGTGCCACATTGAGTGTATGCAGAATAAAAGTTCAAAGTATTAACATTGCACCGCAATTCCCAATGTCAGAGAGTAAATGTCAATGTTCAGGCATCAATGTATGGATCCATACCGAATCGGAGGGTAATGTCAGATAATACGAGATCCTTACAGGGCATATGTTTACCAACCTTATGGTATTACTAAGTGAAAGATCTTCATAGGAACACTGTGGTATTGATCTGTACCCCAAAAGTACGTATATACTGATGATAATGCATTGACTTGAAGAGTCCTTTCAGTGTATTCTAAAGCGAGAAGTGCTCAGGAATAAAAGGTGGAATATAGGCGAAATGAATTACCACAAACGTGCCCACCAGTAGAGGTACCTTAATTTCTCAGAGCCGAAGGGGCCATAGGTAGTTACAGAAGCAAAATTGATATCGGCCAGACATAGAGGGAAGGCGATATTAAGAGGTCACTCATGTGAATTCACATGTAGGGTAGGGGGATCTTGACCCATAGGTGTCTAGAGCAGCTAATCTCAAGAGATATTGAAAACAAAATACCATCCATCAAGTCCTATTATGAGACAGCGTTTGTTGTGGCAACGCCCCTGTGTTAAGGGGTTCTATGCCCGCTGAACTCTGGAGAGATGGAGGTATGTAAAACGATGCTGTGTGGGACGGCAAAAGATTCAACACACTCCTTTAGTATGTCTGGAGGGTTTACTACCATCCCTACAAGAAGCTGCTTAATGGTAACCTTTCATTTAAACCTCTAGGTACCAAGGTGTCCAGTCTATATATCCACCGGGCCTCCCTTTGTAGTAATAATCTCCCTCTGTCACCTCCTCTAGTTAATTCAGGCTGTACGTCAATGGCCATATATCTTAGATCCGCCAGTGTATGCTTTTTTTCAGCAAAGTGTCTGGCCACTGGTTTGTCTGTAACCCTACCTTGAATGGCCTCGCGAATACTGGATCTGTGGTTGGCCATTCTTTCCCTCAGACTGGTAACCGTCTTGCCCACATACATTAAACTGCATGGACAGATAATAAAGTAAATGACAAAATTGTTAGTACATGTTAACCTATGTTTAATAGGTATTGGGCGCCCTGAATGTGGATGCTTGAATGTAGAACCAGTCAAAAGGTACTTGCAAGTGGTGCAACCCACACATTTAAAGCAACCATTCCTACTAGGGGGAAACCAGGATTTGTAATGATCCGTGTAACAGTGTGTTGGATCAGTCCGAACCAGAATATCTCTGAGGTTACGGCCTCTTTTGTAGCACATTCTGGGACTAGTCTTAAATGCAACAGGTAGAGTCTTATCCGTCGATAAAATCGGCCAGTGTTCCTGCACAACTTTCTTAGTCTGTTTACTTGAAGTGGTGTAAGTGGAGATGAAAGTCAGTTTGTTTTCCTTGCCCTGATTGTTAGATCTCTGCAATAGGTCCTTTTGAGTCTGTGTTTTAGCTCGTGCCAATGCTTCATCTAATAGATCATTCTTGTAGCCTCTATTGAGGAAACGTAAATACAGATCCTCCAATTGACAATCAGCTGTAGTGGAGTCAGAGTTATTTCTTATAATTCTAAGAAACTGGGCATAGGGCACCCCTTTTTTTAAATGAGGGGGATGATAGCTCCTATAGTGCAGTAGGGTATTTCTGTCAGTGGGTTTTCTGTAGTTAGTGGTACCCAGACCGTCCACTTGGCGGAATACAGACAAGTCTAAAAAAACAACTTGCTTAGGATCAGCATTATGTGAAAATTTGACCGGGGTGTTAAGGGAATTAAGCTGATTGACATATTCCTGGAATGACGTCATATCACCCTTCCATATTAGGAACAGGTCGTCAATATATCTACGATAAAAGACGATCTGATTACCCAACAAGGGAGCGATATGACGTGACTCAAAAACTGCCATGAATAAATTGGCAAATGTGGGTGCCACGTTGGAACCCATCGAGGTGCCCGAGATTTGTAAGTAAAAATTACGTTCAAATTTGAAGTAATTTAAAGTTAAGCAGTACTCCAAAAGTTCCAACAGAAAGCCAGAAGGAGGTTGTGAAGGTTGTTTAGGTCCGGTAACTAGTGCTGAAGCCACTGCACTGATACCTTCAGAAATGGGTATGATCGTGTATAGTGATGTGACGTCCATGGTGGCTAGAAGAATATCATCGCCTAAATTCTTTACTTGTAAAATTTGGGTGATAAAATCACCAGTGTCCTTAATATAGGATGGAAGTCTTTGAACCAAAGGCTGCAACCAGTGGTCTAAAAATTGTGCCACTGGCTGTAATAATGACCCTCTTGCAGAGACAATGGGTCGGCCAGGTGGTGTAGTACAATTTTTGTGTATCTTAGGTAAAGTATAAAAGATAGGACAGATGGGATAATCCACTGTCAGGAATTTATGTGATGAATTGTCAAGCCAACCATGTGCGAGGGCATTGGTGAGTGAATGATCAATTATACGTTTGAAGCGAGGCAAAGGGTCAGTCGGAAGTTTTTTATAGACTTTAATGTCATTTAATTGTGATAAGATCTCCATTTTGTAATATTCATAATCAAGGACCACAACTGCACCACCCTTGTCAGCAGGACGTATAACGATTGTTGGATTGGATGATAAGTCTTTAAGTGCCGCCTGTTCTATCTTGGTCAAGTTATGGTGAGGCAGGGGTTCAACTTTCAATTTCGCACTATCCTCTACCATGCGAATATAGCTTTTGATAGATGCATTGGTATTGGGTGGGTCAAATGTGCTTTTAGGGGTGAAAGGTGATCCAGCTCTTTGGGGGGAATTTTGAAAATGATCCTTGAGTTTTAATGTTCTATTGAACCTGAATAGTTCTACAGCAAAATCAAAATCATTTAAATGTGTAATGGGAACAAAGGATAAGCCCTTAGAAAGCACACTCATTTCGCTGTTGGATAGAGGATGAGAGCTCAAATTGAAAACTATGTTTTCTTTAGGGGTGGTTTCAGTGTTACTTTTTTGCCTGTATTTCCCCCTTCGGGTGTGTGGTCTCTTGCGGCACTTGCGGACCTGGTAGTCACTCCCAAAAAATTCTCTTTGGGGGTGCTAGTGGGAACTGTTGTGTCATAGTCTGATGAGTTGCCAGAGGAGTTATCCACCGTACGCAAATTTGGTTTGAGAATCTTCCTACGGATCCGGGGGAGAGGTCTGAGTCTCTCCTGTGTGCCTGTAAGCCACTTATATACCCGGTTTTCCTTGTAATCCTGATTTACTTTCAGGACTTTAGCAGCTTTAAAGCGATGTAGTTCAGCCTTATAGCTTTCAATTGCCTCCGTCAACTTATCAGACCAATTGTTGTTGCTATCTGCATGAAGCGTGGGTAAGTAAGTTGTTTCAAAGCTGTCAATCTCAGATTTAACCAATTGTAATTCACGCGAGACTTCCTCAATGACCAATAACATCAGATCATAAGAGCATTTATTGAGAATGCAACACCATCTGCGACAAAATTCTGGATTTGTGCGTCCAATGGTGGGGACATTGGTCATGCGGAAGCCTCGCGGAATATGCTTAGCTCTGTAATAATCGGATAGATACACACCATGAAGGTGTAAATCTATCTCCCTCTGCTTTAACTTATTCAAAGAGTTAAATAAGTCAAGGGGTGCCTTACCCTGTAAATGTTCGATAGCTGTTTCTGCAAACAAAATGTTCTCTGCATCAATGTTGGAGAAGGCCAAAGCGTCCATGGGTTGCTCCAAAATAGTGACCGCAGGGGGGTCTTCCATCTCCTGCAGAGGACGTTGTGTAGACATCCAGCTGGGTGGGGATCTTGGAGAAAATATGAACAGTTCAAAATGGTGTCAAACAAATCCTTATAGAGGGTGCTAATCCTATGGATAATGAATAAAGATATATGGTGGACAGCACTCACTCCTATGTATCAAATGCCCAGGTGCACAATCCCTTAATAAAAGATACACAATATAAATAGATGGGCAGCACCCGTGGGACTTAAAATAAGAAATTTATTAATCACAAAAAGCAAAATACAAGGTCAACGTTTCGGTCCTTTGCGGACCTTTCTCAAGACAACAGCTACAGAACTCACCTCCATCTTAAGGCCCCCACGCCGTGCCGGCGTTGTCCGAGAGGATGGTGACGTCATCACTCAGATAGCCATGATTGGCTGGCCGCTAGAGTGGACGTACCCCATTGGACACCTTGAGAAAGCCTCAATAGCATGGTGATTCAGAGTATAGAGAAAAAAGAAATGTCTCGCAATTGAGACACACTATCATATATAATTACTAATAAACTGAAGAAGTAACCCATGTAGGCGACCTACTGCGTTGGCCGGGAGGCGCAGGACATACACCCACACACTAGTAACGTGCGTGTAGTCCAATGCGCCACCCGTCTCGCCGCAGAGTGCCACATTGAGTGTATGCAGAATAAAAGTTCAAAGTATTAACATTGCACCGCAATTCCCAATGTCAGAGAGTAAATGTCAATGTTCAGGCATCAATGTATGGATCCATACCGAATCGGAGGGTAATGTCAGATAATACGAGATCCTTACAGGGCATATGTTTACCAACCTTATGGTATTACTAAGTGAAAGATCTTCATAGGAACACTGTGGTATTGATCTGTACCCCAAAAGTACGTATATACTGATGATAATGCATTGACTTGAAGAGTCCTTTCACAGTTCAGCGGGCATAGAACCCCTTAACACAGGGGCGTTGCCACACCAAACGCTGTCTCATAATAGGACTTGATGGATGGTATTTTGTTTTCAATATCTCTTGAGATTAGCTGCTCTAGACACCTATGGGTCAAGATCCCCCTACCCTACATGTGAATTCACATGAGTGACCTCTTAATATCGCCTTCCCTCTATGTCTGGCCGATATCAATTTTGCTTCTGTAACTACCTATGGCCCCTTCGGCTCTGAGAAATTAAGGTACCTCTACTGGTGGGCACGTTTGTGGTAATTCATTTCGCCTATATTCCACCTTTTATTCCTGAGCACTTCTCGCTTTAGAATACACTGAAAGGACTCTTCAAGTCAATGCATTATCATCAGTATATACGTACTTTTGGGGTACAGATCAATACCACAGTGTTCCTATGAAGATCTTTCACTTAGTAATACCATAAGGTTGGTAAACATATGCCCTGTAAGGATCTCGTATTATCTGACATTACCCTCCGATTCGGTATGGATCCATACATTGATGCCTGAACATTGACATTTACTCTCTGACATTGGGAATTGCGGTGCAATGTTAATACTTTGAACTTTTATTCTGCATACACTCAATGTGGCACTCTGCGGCGAGACGGGTGGCGCATTGGACTACACGCACGTTACTAGTGTGTGGGTGTATGTCCTGCGCCTCCCGGCCAACGCAGTAGGTCGCCTACATGGGTTACTTCTTCAGTTTATTAGTAATTATATATGATAGTGTGTCTCAATTGCGAGACATTTCTTTTTTCTCTATACTCTGAATCACCATGCTATTGAGGCTTTCTCAAGGTGTCCAATGGGGTACGTCCACTCTAGCGGCCAGCCAATCATGGCTATCTGAGTGATGACGTCACCATCCTCTCGGACAACGCTGGCACGGCGTGGGGGCCTTAAGATGGAGGTGAGTTCTGTAGCTGTTGTCTTGAGAAAGGTCCGCAAAGGACCGAAACGTTGACCTTGTATTTTGCTTTTTGTGATTAATAAATTTCTTATTTTAAGTCCCACGGGTGCTGCCCATCTATTTATATTGTGTATCTTTTATTAAGGGATTGTGCACCTGGGCATTTGATACATAGGAGTGAGTGCTGTCCACCATATATCTTTATTCATTATCCATAGGATTAGCACCCTCTATAAGGATTTGTTTGACACCATTTTGAACTGTTCATATTTTCTCCAAGATCCCCACCCAGCTGGATGTCTACACAACGTCCTCTGCAGGAGATGGAAGACCCCCCTGCGGTCACTATTTTGGAGCAACCCATGGACGCTTTGGCCTTCTCCAACATTGATGCAGAGAACATTTTGTTTGCAGAAACAGCTATCGAACATTTACAGGGTAAGGCACCCCTTGACTTATTTAACTCTTTGAATAAGTTAAAGCAGAGGGAGATAGATTTACACCTTCATGGTGTGTATCTATCCGATTATTACAGAGCTAAGCATATTCCGCGAGGCTTCCGCATGACCAATGTCCCCACCATTGGACGCACAAATCCAGAATTTTGTCGCAGATGGTGTTGCATTCTCAATAAATGCTCTTATGATCTGATGTTATTGGTCATTGAGGAAGTCTCGCGTGAATTACAATTGGTTAAATCTGAGATTGACAGCTTTGAAACAACTTACTTACCCACGCTTCATGCAGATAGCAACAACAATTGGTCTGATAAGTTGACGGAGGCAATTGAAAGCTATAAGGCTGAACTACATCGCTTTAAAGCTGCTAAAGTCCTGAAAGTAAATCAGGATTACAAGGAAAACCGGGTATATAAGTGGCTTACAGGCACACAGGAGAGACTCAGACCTCTCCCCCGGATCCGTAGGAAGATTCTCAAACCAAATTTGCGTACGGTGGATAACTCCTCTGGCAACTCATCAGACTCTGACACAACAGTTCCCACTAGCACCCCCAAAGAGAATTTTTTGGGAGTGACTACCAGGTCCGCAAGTGCCGCAAGAGACCACACACCCGAAGGGGGAAATACAGGCAAAAAAGTAACACTGAAACCACCCCTAAAGAAAACATAGTTTTCAATTTGAGCTCTCATCCTCTATCCAACAGCGAAATGAGTGTGCTTTCTAAGGGCTTATCCTTTGTTCCCATTACACATTTAAATGATTTTGATTTTGCCGTAGAACTATTCAGGTTCAATAGAACATTAAAACTCAAGGATCATTTTCAAAATTCCCCCCAAAGAGCTGGATCACCTTTCACCCCTAAAAGCACATTTGACCCACCCAATACCAATGCATCTATCAAAAGCTATATTCGCATGGTAGAGGATAGTGCGAAATTGAAAGTTGAACCCCTGCCTCACCATAACTTGACCAAGATAGAACAGGCGGCACTTAAAGACTTATCATCCAATCCAACAATCGTTATACGTCCTGCTGACAAGGGTGGTGCAGTTGTGGTCCTTGATTATGAATATTACAAAATGGAGATCTTATCACAATTAAATGACATTAAAGTCTATAAAAAACTTCCGACTGACCCTTTGCCTCGCTTCAAACGTATAATTGATCATTCACTCACCAATGCCCTCGCACATGGTTGGCTTGACAATTCATCACATAAATTCCTGACAGTGGATTATCCCATCTGTCCTATCTTTTATACTTTACCTAAGATACACAAAAATTGTACTACACCACCTGGCCGACCCATTGTCTCTGCAAGAGGGTCATTATTACAGCCAGTGGCACAATTTTTAGACCACTGGTTGCAGCCTTTGGTTCAAAGACTTCCATCCTATATTAAGGACACTGGTGATTTTATCACCCAAATTTTACAAGTAAAGAATTTAGGCGATGATATTCTTCTAGCCACCATGGACGTCACATCACTATACACGATCATACCCATTTCTGAAGGTATCAGTGCAGTGGCTTCAGCACTAGTTACCGGACCTAAACAACCTTCACAACCTCCTTCTGGCTTTCTGTTGGAACTTTTGGAGTACTGCTTAACTTTAAATTACTTCAAATTTGAACGTAATTTTTACTTACAAATCTCGGGCACCTCGATGGGTTCCAACGTGGCACCCACATTTGCCAATTTATTCATGGCAGTTTTTGAGTCACGTCATATCGCTCCCTTGTTGGGTAATCAGATCGTCTTTTATCGTAGATATATTGACGACCTGTTCCTAATATGGAAGGGTGATATGACGTCATTCCAGGAATATGTCAATCAGCTTAATTCCCTTAACACCCCGGTCAAATTTTCACATAATGCTGATCCTAAGCAAGTTGTTTTTTTAGACTTGTCTGTATTCCGCCAAGTGGACGGTCTGGGTACCACTAACTACAGAAAACCCACTGACAGAAATACCCTACTGCACTATAGGAGCTATCATCCCCCTCATTTAAAAAAAGGGGTGCCCTATGCCCAGTTTCTTAGAATTATAAGAAATAACTCTGACTCCACTACAGCTGATTGTCAATTGGAGGATCTGTATTTACGTTTCCTCAATAGAGGCTACAAGAATGATCTATTAGATGAAGCATTGGCACGAGCTAAAACACAGACTCAAAAGGACCTATTGCAGAGATCTAACAATCAGGGCAAGGAAAACAAACTGACTTTCATCTCCACTTACACCACTTCAAGTAAACAGACTAAGAAAGTTGTGCAGGAACACTGGCCGATTTTATCGACGGATAAGACTCTACCTGTTGCATTTAAGACTAGTCCCAGAATGTGCTACAAAAGAGGCCGTAACCTCAGAGATATTCTGGTTCGGACTGATCCAACACACTGTTACACGGATCATTACAAATCCTGGTTTCCCCCTAGTAGGAATGGTTGCTTTAAATGTGTGGGTTGCACCACTTGCAAGTACCTTTTGACTGGTTCTACATTCAAGCATCCACATTCAGGGCGCCCAATACCTATTAAACATAGGTTAACATGTACTAACAATTTTGTCATTTACTTTATTATCTGTCCATGCAGTTTAATGTATGTGGGCAAGACGGTTACCAGTCTGAGGGAAAGAATGGCCAACCACAGATCCAGTATTCGCGAGGCCATTCAAGGTAGGGTTACAGACAAACCAGTGGCCAGACACTTTGCTGAAAAAAAGCATACACTGGCGGATCTAAGATATATGGCCATTGACGTACAGCCTGAATTAACTAGAGGAGGTGACAGAGGGAGATTATTACTACAAAGGGAGGCCCGGTGGATATATAGACTGGACACCTTGGTACCTAGAGGTTTAAATGAAAGGTTACCATTAAGCAGCTTCTTGTAGGGATGGTAGTAAACCCTCCAGACATACTAAAGGAGTGTGTTGAATCTTTTGCCGTCCCACACAGCATCGTTTTACATACCTCCATCTCTCCAGAGTTCAGCGGGCATAGAACCCCTTAACACAGGGGCGTTGCCACACCAAACGCTGTCTCATAATAGGACTTGATGGATGGTATTTTGTTTTCAATATCTCTTGAGATTAGCTGCTCTAGACACCTATGGGTCAAGATCCCCCTACCCTACATGTGAATTCACATGAGTGACCTCTTAATATCGCCTTCCCTCTATGTCTGGCCGATATCAATTTTGCTTCTGTAACTACCTATGGCCCCTTCGGCTCTGAGAAATTAAGGTACCTCTACTGGTGGGCACGTTTGTGGTAATTCATTTCGCCTATATTCCACCTTTTATTCCTGAGCACTTCTCGCTTTAGAATACACTGAAAGGACTCTTCAAGTCAATGCATTATCATCAGTATATACGTACTTTTGGGGTACAGATCAATACCACAGTGTTCCTATGAAGATCTTTCACTTAGTAATACCATAAGGTTGGTAAACATATGCCCTGTAAGGATCTCGTATTATCTGACATTACCCTCCGATTCGGTATGGATCCATACATTGATGCCTGAACATTGACATTTACTCTCTGACATTGGGAATTGCGGTGCAATGTTAATACTTTGAACTTTTATTCTGCATACACTCAATGTGGCACTCTGCGGCGAGACGGGTGGCGCATTGGACTACACGCACGTTACTAGTGTGTGGGTGTATGTCCTGCGCCTCCCGGCCAACGCAGTAGGTCGCCTACATGGGTTACTTCTTCAGTTTATTAGTAATTATATATGATAGTGTGTCTCAATTGCGAGACATTTCTTTTTTCTCTATACTCTGAATCACCATGCTATTGAGGCTTTCTCAAGGTGTCCAATGGGGTACGTCCACTCTAGCGGCCAGCCAATCATGGCTATCTGAGTGATGACGTCACCATCCTCTCGGACAACGCCGGCACGGCGTGGGGGCCTTAAGATGGAGGTGAGTTCTGTAGCTGTTGTCTTGAGAAAGGTCCGCAAAGGACCGAAACGTTGACCTTGTATTTTGCTTTTTGTGATTAATAAATTTCTTATTTTAAGTCCCACGGGTGCTGCCCATCTATTTATATTGTGTATATATATATATATATATATATATATATATATAATATATCAGTTTGGAACGTCGTTGACCATCTTTTTTTCATCCTTGCATGGTAATGTGAACTGTAATTTTACACACACACTTTGATAGACAAAACGTTACACACACACAGTTGTACACAAACAGAACATGATGTAGTATGAAGAACATGGAGAAAGGGAGAAACTGAGAGGCATGGGACAGAACTGAACAGATGTTGGAGAAGGGAATAGAGAGTAGGGGAGAAGGGTGACAAACATGGGTGAAAAGGGGGCAGGGAGAAGGGAGATATCAATATGGGGACAATATGACAAAGTAACCAGAGAGCTCCTGTACTTTCCTGGTACAATAGTGTTGGCCTCCTTATAAAGTGGGATCTCCCAGTTTATATGTAGGGCAAGAGTGTTGAAAGTGGTAAGCAGGTTTGAAGATTGTGAGAAACATTGACGTTGAGGAGACACACACATTGGGAAGAGAAATAAAAGTATAATTCCCAAAATTTGAAATGGCCAAAGAGGGGGACACTTTGGGATTATTGATGTTTCTGAAAGCTTTCCATTAGATGCAATGTTTAGGTTATTTAATGACCTATTGGCACCTTTTTGTGTAATAATAATAAATAATGTAGTGGAAGTCCAATGGGGAAGGTGTATAAAACTGGAGTTATAAAGAAAGTGTCTGTACAAGTGGCTCAAAGCAAGTATATATCTAAATGTTTAGCAAATGTTTAGTGCTAACTCCGGTTAGTTGACTATTTTAAAAGTGGAGTAGAAATGGTCTTGGCCAAATCAGAATTATGTCCCAGTGTATTTATAAAGAAATTTGCTAATTGTGCCAAAAATAAAGGCAGTTTTAATGATTAAATCGGAACGCCAGGTATAACCCATTCTTATTGGAGGTATATAGTGACAATAATGTGTGTGAATATATATATTCGCAGGTGCAAATTTTCTCTGAATATTCTCAGATAGACATATTTATAAACATGACTTTACTTCTTTATAAATATGACCAGGCGTTGTGAATTTTAAGGATAATTCTTAAGTATACACTAAGGAGGCTTTTTATACATCCGCCACAAAATGTTTTATTTACACAGACTAATGCATAAACATATATACTGAGGTTTAATGTAACATTGTGAGTTTTATTGCTGTGGAGCAACATTTATATACACACCACACATTGTGATCTACTAAAAAGTGGGACAGCGGGGTGTAAAAGAGGGAGTTGGGTGTCAGAGTGACCCTTGGGAGGGATGTCTCACAATAGTGATCAGCATCTGAGTGATTTATCCCCAAGCACTATATAGAATTTCTGTGTTCCATTGTGCTTCCAGCAGCATTACTATACATTAAAAGGCATTGATGTTAGTAATAGCCCTTGTTAACCCTTTTAAATGGTAATTATAATTACTGAACAAATAAGTGTTAATTAATTAAACAGATTGTTACGTAAGAAGGTGACATTCATCAAGCAATCAGATGTATGTAGTTTTTCATTGTATGCACAATTTCATGTGTATAGTAATGTGTGGTAAAGTGTGTTTGTAGGTCACACATTATCACAGACAAAGTGATGGTAAGAACATGTTATTTGCAGTGAAGCAGTATTTGTCTTATGAAACAGTCACATACACTTGCAATGAGGACTGTTTGTTAGCTGTGCTTACAGCAGGTCCCTGCTGGCTGAAGGTAGCCATCATAGCATGTAGACACAAACATACCTGGGAAGTGGTGCCGCTGGGGGAAAGAAATTACAGGATTCTTGGCACAAAAGGGGTGGGGCTTAACAGTGAGTGGGGGTGGGACTTCATTTGGGGTCTGTGATATTAAAGGGATAGTAATACTTTAATATTACTAATCCCCATATTGTAGATATTTGCAAAAGAATTTAATAGCGCCCAGGTTCATCTCTCAAACCTTTATGGTTTGAGAGATAACCGAGCGCAAGTTCCCCCTCCCTCCCCCTTCCTTGAAGTCAGCGTTGTACTGAATGCTTTGGTCATGTTGAAAGGAGTTGCATCCTCATTAATTTTTGTTCCATTCCACTCATGAAAGGTAGTAAGAAGTGATATTCTGGGCATGGGAGCAATGAAGCCATTGAGTGCATGCGGGGTATGCAGCACATTGCAAAGCTTGCCGTACTGGCACTCAAAGGGTTAATTATGCTGAGATTAGATTCCCCATTATGAAATAAAAAAATCTCTAAAACTACTTGTAAAACACAAACCTTGTTAAAGGCAGATTTAATAGATACATTAAATGAAACTTAAAGCTGCATAGAAAACAGGTCCACTTTAAGTCATGCAGTGCATACAATGGGTTAACTAAGTCACTGCCAGAGTGGCCTTCAGTGCTCTTCATTTCAGTGCGTTGGTAGACCTTCTGTCAGAGAAGGGACCTGGTGAAATGATACTAATGCTAATTGTTCTGCTAGAGCCACATCCTGTCTCCCTCTTGTCTAATGAGGCTTTTCATTCCATGCATGACATCGCAATCTCAAAGTTCCTGAAAGACAATACAAAGACAGAGTCTGCTCATTAGAAATGCCATTGCGAATAATACAAATAAAATATTAATTCCTGGTTAATTAGTGCAACACAACGGCCTAGCTTATCATTTTTTTTACCCTCTATCCGAATTACCATTTTCCTGCTAGTGAGCTGTTATATATTTAACTTGGTGTTTGTTATATGGTTCTGGTGCCTTACTGAAGCTTTTGCAGTAATTCTTAACTATTTTAACTCCTTGGATGGTAGAGAATGTGGATGCTGAGGACTTTGTAGAGTCCTCAAAGTTGCATTCCTTTCCTGAACTCACATGCTTTATGGCCCATCTGGGTCATCCTGTTCTGGGCCATGGCTGATATGGTGCATGGCTGCTGAACTACCTGCGTGCTGCAGCCAGACTAACAATTACCAATAAGTGTCTTAAATGAAGGTAAACTTTTTTTTTAAATGTAAAAAAGAAATATGTTGTAGGGTTTATACCTGTGAGTAAAACAAGAGTACTCCCATTGCTGAAAGTTGTTTCATTCAAAAATTATTACATCTCAAACGTGAATGTTTTTAGGTGCAATATCACAGTGACCTGAAATTGTACAGTGGCGCTGTTGCTACACCATCCTATGGAGATTTATGGTCAGCTGATGACCACGGCTGTCCACAGGATGGTGTAGCAACAGTGTCACTGTACAGTTTCAGGCCACTTTTATATTGCACCTAAAAAATTCAAGTTTGAGCTGCAATAACTGCTAAATAAAACACCATTCAGCAATGGGGATACCATTTTTTAATTCAGGGGATTAACATTACAATATATATTTTTTTTACATGTTAGGTGTTACTATTCCTTTAACACTACCAAATGGAGTGGCTTTGCATACTGTATGTACCATAACAGGATGGGACAGTTCCCGAATATTTGGCATCCATTGTCTGTCCACACACTGGATTTTGTGTTTCCCACCCCATAAATACGTGACTCTTCACTTTCTCTCTCCAGGGTGGCAGGGAAGGGGGGTCCATTACCCCCGTTGTTTGCCAGGATAACCGAAGTCTTTATATTCTCATGCATTTTTTATATTCTCATGCATCCTGCCAAGAGATGCAAGTTGCTTGCAAATGTTTGGGCAGCCCTGGCCACATTACATGTTTTGTTGACTTCTTTGTGAAAAAAAGAAACAAGCTCTGCAGCAAGCAAACTTAACCCCTTAACAACCCTTGACGGTCCTGGCATGTCATGGGTAGATTTGCGTTAAGGAGCCATGACGTGCGAGGACTGTCATGGAACTCAGGGCTCCTGTTCAGCTGCACGTGGTTCTGGGAGCCTTGAAGCAACAAAAATAAATAAATAAATAAAAATCTGTGGTACTTAAGTGACGCCCACATGCGTGAATGGCCGCCCTTAAGGGGTGAAACTTCACCTACATTTATTTGTTAAATTTAAGAGTTTTAATAACATAAAGGATAACATTTGGCATTTGCACATTTCAATATGCACATTTTAATTCACTCTTACAATGAAGGGGAAGGCAATGAAAAGATATCTAAATGCTTCCTACTTGCAATCCTCACTGTCCAGAATGTCATTAAAAAATGGAAGTTGTGTGGACCTGTTGAAGTCAAGACTAAATCTGGAAGACCAGATTGTAATGCACAGTTACTATTTCTTTGCTGAATTTTACAGATTGAAAAACAATAAAACAGAAAATGTGGCATGTGCTAAAGTTTGGACACACTTCCAATTGATCCACTATAGTTAATTGGCTCATTAGGCTCCTCTAAGCAGCTGACTGAGGGTCAGAAAATAAAAATAATTGACTCTTATAAAGCAGGGGAAGGCTATAAACTCTTCATGCCTGCAATTTCCACTTTCCAAAGTGTCATTATGAAGTGGAAGTTAAAGAGAACTGTTGAAGTCAAGGCAGGATATGAAAGACCAAGAAAAATCTCCGAAAGAACTGATAGTAGACTAGTCATGAATCCAAAGCAAAACCCCCATATCAGTGCCAAGGACCTGCAGGAAAGTTTAGCTGGAACTGGACCTGTGGAGCACCAGTCCACTGTTCTTTAACAAACATGATCTACATGTCATTATCAGGAAACCTTCCCAACATCTAATCACAAATGTCATCATCAGAGTATGAAACACAACACTCAGATAAGCCAGATGCATTCTGATACCAAGTGCTGTGGTCTGAGGAATTTAAAATTGAGCACTTTGGCTACAATCACCAAAGGTACATTTGGAGAAAAAAAAGAAGGATTTGAAGAAAAGAACACCTTTCCAACTGTTAAGTGCAGGGGTGGAACTATTATGTTTTGGGGTTGTTTGGTAGTTGGTGACACAGAAAATATTCAATGGGTAGAGGGAAAAATGAATTCTATCAACAAATCCTGGAAGCAAATGTCTCACAGTCAGTGAAGAAATTGAAGGTGAAAAGAGGTTTGATATTAGACAATTATCTGAAACACCCCTCAAAATCAACTATGAGCTACTTCAAGAAATGAAAGCTTAAGGTTTTGGAATGGCATTCACAGTCCACGGGTGAATATTATTGAAATTCTTTGGGCAGAGCTCAAACATACAATGTGTTCAATATGACTAACCCCTTAACGACCGACCGCATAGCCGGCAGTTAAAGACTACTGATTTTTTGTGTTGTGTTTTTTTTTTTTTTTTTTTTTTTGCTACATGGATTCAGAGATCCACGAGCAAATTCTGCGACGTGCCAGGACCGTTATGGGTCCTTAACTCAAATTTTCCCATGACGGTCCTGGCATGTCATGGGTCCTTAAGGGGTTAAGAACTGTTCTGAGCTAGAAGCATTCTGCAAGGAAGAGTGGGAAAAATGTCCTAACACAAGAATAGAAGGGCCTAGATTCACTAAAGTTCGATTCTGTGGCGATATTATCTTGTCGATGTGTTCAAAACACTTCAACACTGTGATCTACCCTCATATCATCAACATATTCACTAAAATTGTCAGATGCAAGGGGAGGGTTGGAGAAGGTCCCTATTAGCACACAGGATTGTCGAAGTGCTGTCGATGTGGAAGGATGTCCTCCCTTCACACATCTCTAACACTATGACAAATCTGAAGTTGAACAGTTTTCTCTCTCTGCTTCCCTACTTGGCCAGTAGGGGAGTGGAGAGAACAGTTTCAGTGCCATGGACAGCATTGAGTGCCACAGGGATGTGCATTGCTCACCCCTGTAGAACTTAAAGGGTTAAAATAATAAAAGACAGCAAGCACTAAAAATTATCCCCTAACCAATGTATCATATATTATACATGTTGTGCACTCACAGGGGAACAAGACTGGGGGTCACGTAGCATCTCTGGGGATTTGTGGCTACCACTTGCCCCTCAGCCTTGTTCCCTTGCCCTCTGGTAGCCATAGAACTCCATATACACTGCTTGGCCTCCACACTTGTTCCCTTGACCACTGGTAACCACAGATCCCCATGTACACTGTCTGACGCTCTCCAGCCTTTTCCCCTTGCCCACTGCTAGACACAAATCCCCATGGCCTCTGCCTGGGCAAGAGAAAAAGGCTGCAGGTGTTAGTCTTTGTATATGGTGCTAACACACAATGGTGGTGTTCCCCATGCTGCACAACATGTTAGAAATCTGACATTGAGTTCCCCCTTTCGACATATTAACCCCCCCTTTGTATTTCAGCATATATTGCTCCCATCAGACATTCTTCTTTCTCCAACTTATTAATCATACACTGCCTTCCCTGTATATGTATTGCATATTTTGCAATGTGTTTGCTATCCCTCTGGTGTTCAAAGGGTTAATAGGCAAGGTATGTGCTGAATACCTTGCTTTTATATGTGTAATTAATTTTATGTCATGTAATACATGTTATTTCATTAACAAAATATACTCCAGACCTCAAGGGGGGCATTGGGACCACTCCTGTTACCCCCTAGCATTGATCACGACAGGTGTAAACATATGTTGTATGCAATTTATTACACACACACATATATATATATATATATATATATATATATATATATATATATATATATATATATATATATATATATATTTCAGACCTTGAGGGAGGCATCAGGACCCCTCCTGATATACCCCCTAGCATGGATCAATTATCCAGTAGTATAAGTGATCCATGCGAGTGACAAAGAAGGCATTTGCTGCCTTTCTTTGCTATTTGCTAGAGCCTCTGTTAAACTGGCTCCAGTAGAAGTCCTAGTAGTGAACCCTGTCAAGTGGGTTTATTAATGAGAAGCACAACACTGCACTTTCATGAATGAATTAATTGATTAATTAATGAAAGTGCATCACTTCTCATAAATGAACCTGGTGACAGGGTTCACTACTAGCACTTCTACTCCAGTTGCTTGCTTAATAGCGTCTGGAGTAGTAAGAAAGGAAGCCAGCAAATGCCTTCCTTGTCACCCACGTGGATCACCTATACTACTGGGAAGGTGATCCTTGCTACAGGGGATATCAGGAGGGTATGTCCCTCGAGGTCTGAAATCTATATATGTGTTTGTGTGTATGTAATAAAGCGTTTACAACATACGTTACACATGTGTTATATGCTCTTTATTAAAAATTCCAAAATTGTCTCCCTCATTGATCACCTATCCAGAAGGATAGGGGATGAGTGCTGGGGGGGGGGGTATTAGGAATGGTCCCGATGACCCCCTCGAGGTCTGAAGTGTATTTTGTTAATAAAATAACATGTATTACATGAAATAAAATTAATTACACATATAAAGGCAAGGTATTCAGCCGCATAACTTGCCTATTAACCCTTAAAGTACCAGAGGGGTAGCAAATGCATTGCAAAAGCAATGCATTGCTACCTCTCTGGTACTCAAAGGGTTAAGTGTGCAATACATAGAAGGAGGGCAGAGTATGTTGAATAAAATTGGAGAAAGAAGAATGTCGGATGGGATCAATATATGTCATCCCTATGGCACTCAATGCTGTCCATGGTGCTGAAACTGACCAAGTAGGGAAGCGGAGAGAGAATTCTGTTCAAATAAAATAGTAACTGAGCATTACAATTTGCAGAAATATGTCAAGTTTACGTTTGCTTGCTGCAGAGATTGTGTTACCTTCTTTTTACTTAGAAAATCAACAAAACATTGATGTATATTTTCAGGCACCAGTTTGTCCATATACCCTGTAGATGATAAGTGTCACATGGGATACCATAACTAGCAGAAGACCAGAGATTTTGTGCTTTATTATGTTATTTTTTCCTCTCCGCGTTTTGGCAAAACAAAAATATTTAATAGAATTGCTTGCTTACTGTTTCTTTACTTCAACTGCTTCTGTGTTCCATCTTGGAACGCATCCAGATCTGATGTTTTCTAAGGTGCTTATATGGCACCAGGAAGCAGGCTCTCATCTTTATTAACTAAAAGTGTATGGTGCATGCTTTCCGTGGGTGGAACACTCGCTAGTACTGTTGGTGCAGAAGGCCAAGGTGATTTAAAGTCATGTCTCAAAATTGAAGTTGTGTATTCTTAAAGGGGATGTTCTGTATAGTCTTGGCTTCTACTCCTAATACAAAGTTAAAGATGTACCCCTTTTTGAAGGAAGAGATTTCGTCTTTGATAAACCTTCCAAAGGTTGATGTGGAAGTGGCACAGATTTTGAGGAGGACTACCAATCTCTTGGAAGATCGGATTATAGATCCATTGGATAAGAGGACAGATAGTGCTTTATCAAGCAATTCTCGATTATAGACCAAAATCTTAAATCAGCGACAGCTACAGCTTGCAGTTTCCACACCCTGAGATCTGTCTCACAGTGCTAGAGGAAAAGATTGAATCCTCTGTTTCAAGATCTGTGGTTCCGCAGGGAAGAAATCTCTGTTAAAGTGGTCAGTGAATTCATCTTGTGATGCTTCCTTAGACAGCTTTAAGCTTCTGGCACCTCCATCTGCTTTTGTCATTTTCCAGTAGAAAAGCATTGTGGATTAAGGACTGGGAAACAGATGCATCTCCCTAAAACAAGTTAGTCTTATCCCTTCACCAGTAGTATACTATTTGGTGACCAATAGGAGTAAATAATCAGATCTTCAGGTGGTAAAAGGTTTGCCTCAAGAAACAAGGAATATAGGTCCTTTGTCTTATAGAATACCAGACTGTAGATCTAGGAAACAGTCCTTTTGGGAGGTCAGGTGATAACAGTCTGGAAGAATCTATGACCAAAAGAACAAAGGAGCATCTCCGAGTACTAGGGGAGGATCCAGAAAGTTAAATTTGCTAAGAGTTCTTAATGAAGCGAGGCAGGCCCCATCTCTAGTTCCAGCAGGGGGCAGGCTGAAACATTTCAGGATAACTTGACTAAAATTCCAATCAGACAAATGGTTGAAACATATTGTGGAGATGGGCAAGCATGCCGCCCGCTGTGACCCTGTCAGGCTGCCGGAGAGCAGGATATAGGTAAGCGGGGAGGGAAGGAGGCTGTGCGGAAATTAAAATTTTTTTTTTTTTTAGTATTATTTTCCCTCGTGTATAATATGCACCCCCCACTTCACATAAGGTGAAGAGGGGCAAAATTTTGTGTATTATATGTAAGATTTTACAGTATGCCAGCAAGAAGGGCTGGGTGGAAGGTTGGAAATTAAAGGTGGTTCAAGGTTTTTGGACCAGAGAGAATGTAGTGCTTCATATCAACATTATGGAGTTAAGAGGAGTATGGAAGTGCTTGAAGGTTTTTGAGCTAGTCCTCAAGCTGTTGTTATCAGATCAGACAATGTCACCTGTGATGTATATAGTTAACCATGGGGGCACAACAAGTGCAAGCCTCAACAAGCAAGTAGCATGAATTCTTCTTTGGGTGGAAAACAACCCAGGTATCAGTGGTACGGAACAAAGAAGCAGACTTTCTGGGCAGAAAGTCTCTTGACCCAGGGGTAGGGTCATTTAATGTACACATCTTCAACAGCATAAGTTTAAGTTTGGGAAGTCCAAGAGTGGACTTGATGACTTCAGCAGAAAACTCCAGATGCTGTCTTTTGTGAGATGGAATGAGAAAAAAAGAATATGTTCAGGACGTATTCAAGGCCAAAAGGATCTTTCCTCTGACTTATATATTCCCTCAGATTCCACTCTTGTTGGATATAGTTAGAATGATAAGGAGAGGCAGAATTAATGTTATTCTGATAGCCCCCTTGTGGCCAAGAAAGATCTGGTTCGTGGATCTGGCAAGGATATCTGTTCTTCCTCCACTGGTGCTTCCAGTTATCAAGGACCTCTTGTCACAAGGGCCAATTCTCCTTCCAAATCCAGCATTCCTGACGTTAGTGGCCTGGAGTCTAAATGATGATCTTTGAGATTAAAAGGTTTATCTGAGGAAGCTTCTAAAGCTATCGTCTCAGGAAGAAGTCCATCAGCATCCAAGGTGTACCACAGAGGCTGGTCAGTTTTCAAGAAGTGGTGTCACAGCAAGAGCATTCCAGAGTTAACATCTCATTGGGAGTATTTCTAGATTTCTTCAACAAGCAAGTAGCATAAATTTTGCTTTGGGTGGAAAATAACCTGTTGGCCCTGTCAACAACCCAGGTACTAGCGCTTCAGAACAAAGAAGCAGACTTTCTGGGTAGAAAGTCTCTGGACCCGGAGATGGTCATTTAACCCTCCGAGTGCCAGAGAGGTACATAACGCATTGCTCAGCAATCTAAGTGTAGCATTGCATATGTCAGAAGTTGACTTTTGTCATGAGATTGCAGGTAAAGTTTCCTTCATACTCTATGCAGATCATCTTTTTGCAAGCAACATTACACAGTGGACTGGTGCACCACTGCTCTTGTGTAGCTAAATGTTTTTGCAGTGATATCGGGTTTGCTTTGCATTCAAGACCAGTCTTCAAGCAGTTCTACTGGAGATTTTTCTTGATCTTTCAGATCTTGTCTTGTCTTCAACAGGTCTCCTTAACTTCCTTTTCATAATGACAATTCAGAAAGTGGAAACTGCAAACAGAAAGCATTTAGATATCTTTTTATAGCCGTCTGCTTTGTAAGAGTCTGTTACAATTATTTTCTGATCCTCCGCTAGCTGCTTACACAAGCCTAACTAGTGAATTAAGTTCTGAGACCTTATGAAAAGTAACACTAGTGAATCAAATGGAAGGGTTTCCAGACCTCTGTAAATGCCACATTTCTTCCTCAATCTGTTAAATTCAGCAAATGGATAGTAACTGTGTGCAGAAATATTTAAACTTTGTTTGTTCAACTGGCTAGGGTTGCCAAATTTTTTCCATGTAACTGTAATTCCATCCCTTCATATATCCTTCTTAAGGCCTTATCTAGAATATGGAGTACAGATTTGTGTGCCACTTTAAAATATATATTATTGAATTGATATAGTCATGACAGGCTGGGATGCCACACTGGATCCTCATATGGCTCAGCATCTTTGGATCAGGCAGCGAGTCTTCTTTCCATCGATGTTCTGGAGACTCAGCAATTTGCCTAGCCCTGCGACATTGGTCTCAATCCCTCCAGGGATCCCCAGTACAGATTCAGTCGTACAATATGATGGCAGTGGCCTCTATAAACTGCCAGGGAGGGTCAATAAGTGTGGCCTCATGGTCCGAAGTTTCTCTGATTCTCATGTGGGCAGAGGCTCATGTGCCAACTGTCTCAACCCTTCATATCTGTTGGCTCCCTAAAGCTGGACAGAGCCCAGGAGCAGCTAGTACCTATGAAGAAGGGATGCTAGAGAACGTAGAATATCATATGGTCCTTGGATTTGGTGGAACCCTGTTGGAATGTCCTTGTGGCAGCCTTAGCTGTGGTAAAAATGCTAGCCACAAAGCCAGATGTCTCACAAAAATGTGCACAGGCACCCAAAATAGGAGAAAGAGTGACAAGTTAGAAGAGATAGACTCCTAAACCCCTGTCTCCAATCTGTATAGATAGACAACCTAGGAAGAGAGCCCGGTGAAAGGAAGAGCCTCATCAGAAATAGCCCAGAGAGGAAAGACTCAAAAGAAACAATATTGCAGCCAGAATGCTTGAAAAGGAAAGTGTCACAGACTCTCGAGCATCTAGCTACAGCTGAGTCTGGGTGAGATGATGAAAAACAGTGTTGCAACCCAAAAGCAGGAGTGGGTTGAAGTCATTCAGAATTTCACAGTCTGTCTACGGCAAGGTCTGGAACGAGGAGGAAACAATGTCCCCTGGGTGCTGGAGAAGGCTGAAGGAAAAGGGTAGCCCAATGCAGATGCTGCTGCCATCTAACTACAGCCGAGTCTGCAGGAATCCAAAGCCAGATCATTGCAGCCGAGGCTGAGAAGAGAAATCCTGCCCAGTGGGTCAGAACTCTAAGAATGAGAATAGAGCCTCAGAGTAGATCACCTGCCAGCAGTGCTGGCGGCTTGGGCTCCATCTTATACGCGCTCTCTGTGGCTAAAAGGAGAGGATCCTGGGACAGGCAATCCCAAGGCCAGAAGGAACACAGGGCCTAGCAAGGGAGACCAGGAGACTCACTCCAGTGGCAAAAGTGAAGGGAGCACTTGCTAAGAAGCGGGGAGGCTGCCGGGAGAGGCGGAATCACCCGCACTAGTAGCAGAACTAAAATCAGAGTTGAGGACAAGCCGGATTGGAACCAGTAGGACAAAAGCAACGGTACCTGAGGGTGAGATGAGAGAATAGTCATGAGGAAGCCAGAGTCAATCCAAAAGAAACAAGGTAGCAGATCACACTATGGTGCTCACAAGCTTAAAGAAATAGTGCAGTAGAAACTAAATCCATAAAAACATCATTTATTGAAGGAATCTTCTTAAAACAACTTTGGTATATAGAACTGCACAATAAATCAAGTTGTTAGAGGTCAGTACAGCGATATTAGGAATAGACAAAAGCACTTATCTTTTATTCCATTTGATCAACGTGTTTCACACTTACACAGCGCTTACTCATGATCGTGGAACAAACGTTTGTTCCACGATCATGAGTAAGCATGGTGTAACCCCCCCATAGCCAATCCCTGGAGAGAATGGTCAAGAGTTGGAAGCTTTGTTATACCCCAAGGTCCCTTTGTTCAACATACGACATAAGAGAAAATAGGATTTTTGTTTGCTTTTCTCTTTGTCAATGTGAAACATAGGGCTTCCCTCTCAGTGATAAACCAATGTTTCGGATCCTGGATAGGGAGATCCTCTTGGGTTCTCTAGTTCAGGAAATTCCCTTTCTTGCTTCTCTTCTATTTTTTCTTATGTCTTTTCTAAAAATTTAAGCTGAGCATACCCGCTGGGGTAAATGGAAGCAGGGAGGGAGTCCTGCCCTTATGACTATAGGATAATTTGCCCCATGGTTCCTGTGTTCCACATGGACTAAGAAAATAGTATTTATCTGTAAGTAAACAAAAACCCCCTATCCTATATGGTGAGCCCTGATCATGGAGCTATATGTGCATTTATGCTAATGAAATGTAGCGTATGACACCACACTGAGGGAGGATTTCACTTTTTCAGAAATGAAAGGTATGAAGATTTCATAAACTATGCATTGCCTGTTCTTTTGGTCCACATGATGCATAGGCAGTTTTGAATTAAATTTTCAAATATGCAGATTTAAATTCGTGGTGACAGGTTCATTTTAATTGTTGGGTACCCCTCTAGCACTCAAAATTAAATCAGTGGAATTTTGGAAATTTACATTTGTCCCCGTGATGTAGTAGGCTTGTCCCACAATTAATCCACTTTACGTTTGAACAGCAACCAACAATATATTTATTTTTGCTACTATTATATTTGAGGTCGCCAGGTTATTCACTATCAGTTGATTTTCTCCTGTCCACGTCAATTCTGTACCAATATGTATAAATTATCGCTATTTATTTCACGTATATTCCTGTCACATTGGGAATTTTCTCTTATTATTTTTTGTCATTTCAAGAAGGACTCATGAAATGAATTGGCCTATTTCTGCTTAAATGGCTTGCTTTTCCCAAGTCTAAATGTAGTTGATGCATTTACCCATGCTGCTATACATTAAAACTTTATTTTGGAGCCAAACTGTGCAAGACTAATGTTCTTGTATTAGAACTGCTTATGTATTGTTCAATTATAGTGACAGTAGGGAGAATATCTTTTAACCAATTAAGGACTAGCAATGTATTGAGAATAATGCTTTGTGCACCCCTCTGGTCTTTAAAGAGTTAATAAACACTTGAAGCCAATATTTTCAGATATGTGTGAAATTTCAACTGCTCTAGATGTACTTAAGGTAGAAGTTGAAATAAATGTGTTTTATTTATTAATGTAGAAAAGCATTTTTTAATCCTTTACAGCAGAACTACCATGCTAGGTAAAGTCACCCTGCAATAATTAGGCAGGTGGCGACTAGCTTCGGGCCAGTGTAATGCTTTTTAATGGAGACCGGGACTGACAGCGCAGGCGCACAGACAAGATGTCTGCGCTGATGCGTGGCTTCTGGTCTCTGAGGTTTAAGGATTACTTTACAATCGGCTACTTTTGAGAGGTAATATAGCTATTATTAAGCTAGTCGCCACCTGCCTAATTATTGCAGGGTGACTTTACCTAGCATGGTAATTCTGCTTTAAGTGCTAGAGTTAACCAATGCATTGTGTTACAATATGTTGGATAAATTTCTGGGTTAAAATGCCAAAATACCTGCTAGAGAAGTCTCCAGAGTATTGCTTCATAATGTGCTGAAGACCTCTCTGATATTCAAGTGTTAAAGGACCGATTTAAGTTGATGGGAATTTGGAAACGTTTTAATTTATCCTCTATAGTTTTGTTTGTGTCAAAATGACTCCTCTTGATTTTTGCACTACTCCTGCAGTAAGGATATTCTGTATGCCAAATAATCGTGGAGTGCAGGTCTTATAAGGGTGTTTCTTTCAGCGGGGCTAAGGAATGCAATGTATTGGAGACAGCTAGTAACCACTGGGTTACAGTTCCTTTATTGTTGTTGTTTACACATAGCAATTGCATAACCCTTATGAGACCAAAAACGTTTAACCCCTTAAGGACCCTTGACGTACCAGGACCGTCACGGTCCTTGAACTACTCAAGGACCGATGACGGTCATGGTACGTCACGTACTTTTTACTTACAGCGCTCTACCGGGAGCGCTGTAAGTAAAAATAGGGCCTGAAATAGACCGCTCCAAGATCGGAGCAATCTCTTTCAAGCCCCATAGTGACGCGCCGATACACGTGACAGGTCACGTGTACCGACGCGTCAAAGTGCCCCTATGCGGTCATTATGGGACGGAAATGTCCCATGACCGCCGGTCCTTAAGGGGTTAAATAAATTATAGTCCTGAAACTTGCCTCAATATAACACCATGCTACTCTCGGTGGGAGCTTCCATGTGGAAAGTATATAAATGGTTATTCCTCCCCATTAATATCTTCCTCTCCACTAACCCTTTGAGTTCCAGAGGGGTATGCAACGCATTGCAATGTGTTGTGTACCCCACTGGCACTCATAAAGTGTTAATTTATTACAACTCGGTGGAAACTGATATGTTCTAGCAGCCCTAGAAAAAGAAGAGTGGTGGTTTATTTTGTGGACGTGTATGTAATAACTTATGCAGCTTTTTCAAACAGGTCTGAGAACAAAGCTCTGCTGAGATTAGACTCCTCAATGACTAAATCTCTGCAAACTGATGAAGATAAAAAGCACAAAAGTATAGGCACTTTCAGTTGATAGTCTTAATGAGACTAAAAGCTAGTAGGTGACAAGTCTACTTTAAAGACCTTCTAGTGAGTAGTGTTACCCTTCCACATTCTCACCTCAGGGGCAGCATCCATTTTGATGAGATTTACATGACTTTTGCTGAATAAATAGTACTGACTAGCAGGGATTGGCAGGTGGAAGGGACAACAGTGTGGAATGGTAGAACCTGGCAGGTATTCCAGTCATTACTGGTCTTATAAATTAATATTTAAAAAAAAAAATAAATAACCTAAAATATGTTATTTTTAAAGAGCTTTCAAAAGCACCCAAATTGTTATAAAGTTCCACTTTTGTTCAAGACATAACCCCTTCAATCAGTGCTGGATGTCATATCCATGACAGTTGCTGGTAGTGTTCTCAAACTGATGTGCAGACCCCTCTGGCCCATAAAGGGTTAAGATTATTTGTGAATAGTAGAGTTTGAGGTTCTGTGGTCCTGCTAGCGTGTCATGTCTGCCTCCATGGATATGACATCCAGGACTGATTGAAGATGTTATCTCTTGTACCAAGGAGTAAGAGCAAAATTCGTAGTGGCCATTAGGATTGTCTGTCCTTAGTTAAGGTAAAGGGGTTTGTTAGAAAGCATTCGTTCTACTTTAAGACTGGAAAATAACACACACACACACATATATATATATATATATATATATATATATATATATATATATATATATATATATAATATGTCTGTAAGTACCCAAGTAAAATTAGACTTTACATCAGTTTTTTTTTCCTTTCTCACTGTGATGTGTGGTGAAGCTGAGGCTATTAAGGACAGAAGACAGATGAAGCTATGCTCTGGTTATACGCATGGGCTAAGCGCAGCTAGACACAGAGAGACAGCAGGCACTAAAATCCTTTGCAGGAAGATAAATTAGAGAAAGAAAGCACTCAGTGGAAATCCTGTGAACAGCAGCCGTAGCATTTTCAGGAGAAAACGGCAAGAACAGCCTGGCGGGTTTTAAAGGTCACATCATCTTTCGCAAATTATAAATCAGTCAGAGAGAATTAGCCATCCAGGGTGCTCTTGTCTTTTCCACAAGAGTGCTTTCCTGCTGCAGTGCATTAAAGGGAAAAAAATATGCCCTGGTTGGCTTAAATAACGCGATAGCCAGCCGGAAAGCAGACATGAAACAGCCTCAGAGGTGAACGTGGAATGTTCCAGCTGACGCAGAAGTTGCCAACCTGAGGCTCTTCTACTGTTGTTGGACTACAGTTGCCATCATCCTCACCTGGTCAATGGCAAATGGGTAGTTAATTAATAGGAATTGTAGTCCAACTAGCTATAGAACCACGAGTTACCCAGAACTGATCAAAAGTGTTTAAAGGAGAGCTCACACCTTCTAATAACCTACCACTTACCTTGTATGGCCAGAAAAACTCAATGGCCCTGATTTATTTTTCCCCAGTTGCGCCTTGGTTCATCATCTTCAGTCAGTCCCGGATGTCATGTTCATTGAGACGGACATAACAACTGTTTAGCAGGACCTCTGACTCACTATGTATAGTAAGTACCAGTGAGGTGTGGAACATATTCCTTCATGATGTGATACATACTCACTCTCTGGTGCTTAAAGGTTTATGTAGGCACATGTACTCTGACAGTGATAGTGTGAAGAAAAAAAAACCTGGCAGCAACTGTCTGTCTGTCTCCAAATACAAGACATCCACCACTGACTGCACATGTTATATTTAAAACCAAGAAGCAAGGACAAAATTCATAGGGGCCTTCAGGATTTTCTTCCCATAGTTAGGTAAATGGTAGTTCTCCTTTAAGGGTGTTTATAGATAGATATAGTGAGCACATTTAGTTAGTTAAAGACAAATTTGCATCTTTAACCCGAGTACCATGTGTGTATGTGTATGTGTGTGTGTGTATATATATATATATATATTGACCAACGAGAAAATTAAGGCTAAGCGCTCCGGGTCTCTGTACAAAATATTTATTAATATAATACAATATATATTGTACAAGGAGTATATAGAGACCCCTAATAATCACAGCAGTATTACAACAATATTAAAACATATCTGGTACCAGAGTAAATCTAAATGATGTCATAAAAAGTCCAATAATAATTCAGAAAGGACAGTCCTGTATAGCAGGTATAGTTACCCAGTGACTTCCACACAGGTATGGGCAGGTATGTTAATAGATGTTGAAAACTGTGGCTTACTCTCCCGTCCTCATCGGACAAAGTTTCTCCGCACTGAGACTATTTTGGAAGCATCTCTATCTTTCACTGCAAAATCTGGCTTCCTCTACCTTGCCAGGTGAGTACTCTTGTATATTGCTGTCTATCTCTCCAACTGCGGGTGATTGTTGCAGTGAGCAGAATGCCTTTGATAGATGGTATCTTAAAGTGTCATCTGGGTTGCTTATGTGGGCTGATGATTTATCTTGCTGAAGGTGTCTGTACAGACATGATTTATCTTGCTGATGGTGTAAGCACAGATGCCTTTTTCCATCAACATTCTGTAACTCCAAGCCATAATCAACACTCTTAAAACATAAATGACCTGCTTGAAGGAAAATCCAGTCTCACAATGCTACAGCTGTGGACTACATCCACCACCATGGGGGAGCACCAGGAACAAGCCATCTGGGCAGAAGTGACTAGAAACCTCTAATGTACAGAAATGAAGATTCTAGTGCTATCTGTATGATTTATATCCCAGGAGTAGACAACTGTGAGGTAGATTATCTCAGCAGATAGACTCTAGATCCCAGAGAGTGGTAATTGAAGCATGAGGTCTTTCTACAATTCACAAATCACTAGGGAGTGTTAGAAATAGCCTTGTAGCCTTGATGGACACCCGTCTCAACATGAAACTACAAAGATTTTGCTCAAAAACAAGCAATCCAAAAGTGACAGAAGTGGATACCACGGCAATGCGCTCTAGGGTTCATACTTCCTTCTCTCTATCTTTCATTCCTAGGATCCTCTCCAAAATCAAGACTTTCACATTGATAACAGCTCCATTCTGGCCATGGAGGGAATTGGTCCCATCATCTTCAGGGATTGTCTGTAGAAGACCCTTGTTGTTTGCATCTGCTACCGGATTTACTCTATCAGTTTACCATTTTGCATTCCAGTCTATCAAATCATGCCTTAACAGCTTGGAACGTGAGACCCATATCTAGAAATTCAAACGTTTCAGCAATCTAATGATCCAAATGATGTTGAAAGCTTGCAAGCCTATGTCAGCTAAAATATCCCTTTATTCCAGAAAGGTATGCAATGCATTGCACTGGCATGTAAAAGGATATAACACAGAATCTTGAACCTATTTTGCTACCAAATAAGATTGATCCTCTAAAGGATAAACTTCTGTATATTGTGAATTTTTTGCAAGCTGGTCTTGATAAAGGCTTGAGAACAATCTTACTAAAAGGGATAATGTACAGATTTCTGCTTTATCTATTTTTTTTTTTTTTAATGTTTTGTTTCCTGAAGTTCAGACATTCCTACAGGGCGTCATTCACATTATCCATCCTCATAGAGCAACCTACTCCATGGGATCTGAATCAAGTATTGGAAATTCTTTAGTCAACATCCTTCAAAACTCTTCCTTCAATCTCCATCAAACATCCCATGGCTATCTCTTTGGCTAGGAGAGTTTCAGAACTTTTATCTAGCAAATCTCCATACACTGTCTTCAGTCAAGACAAAGTGATTTTTTGACCTGTTCTTGAATTTCAGTCAAATGTTTACTTCCTTATGTCCTAAACTTTACAGTCCTAAAAGGCGCATCTTCCCTATTGTGGTCAGGTGTCTGTAGATATGATTTACGAACAATTGGATACCCTGTTTATTATCCTTGAAGGAGAAAGCAAAGGCAGACCTGACTACAAAGCCCCAATTGCTACATGGCTTAAGTGGAGTATTAGATAAGGCTACCGTCTTAAGTCTCGCACAGCTCCATTTCAAATTACAGCCCTTTCTACCATTTCCATGAGTGTTTCATGGGCCTTGAAACACCAACTGTCTGCAGATCAACTCTAAAAGGTGGTTACCTGATTGTAACGGACCCTAGGCCGTTACTTGGCGGTGAATAACAGAACTATGAAAGCCCGCAGAGTCATACACTAAAATAGACACTGGGTGAATGGACAGCTTAATACATAGAGCTGTCCTGGGGTACATTCATGTAAAAGTGTATTAAGTTTGGTTTTATGTATTGTCAAAATATTGTATGTGTTTACTTGTACTTGTCCAATTCAGAGGTTTGTGCAATCACCAACTACCAGGTATGCAAATATCTTCCATAGCCTAACATGGGGAATGGTAGGCAGTTCAGTGATTGGTCAAGGGTGGAGCAGGCCATTCAAAATAGTCAAACAAAGGCTCCAGCCATTTGACTATTTGCACTGTAGCTAGACCCCCTGCTGTGTCTTAATTAAGCCAATGTGAACTGCAGTCAGACCCCTGGCCTAGTCTCCTAAATGTGTATTCCCTCCAATCAAGTCTTTGTCATTATCTAGAAGTAATCAGATCTGTTTGTACTACCCCTAGCAGTATTGTGGTTGTGAGGTCATTTGCCATTGGCCCTTTTCCCTTAACTGCTATTGGTCTTTTGTCACCCTCTGCCATTGGCCCTTTGTCTCCAGTTACCATTGGTCTTTTGTTCCCTGTGTCATATACCCATTGTGTCTGATTGGTCCCTGGGCCAAGCCTGTATTAGAATACCTAGCCCTTCCCATCCCTATTGTGGCACTGTATTTGACTGTATAAAAGAGGTGGTTTTTGTTCAATAAAGTGTGTGCAGTTTGAACTTCAACTGGCTCCTGTCTCTCTGTCGCTGGATGGTATCAAGGGACTTCTGTTGTCCCCCATCCTAGGAAGAAATGCTGCTGGAATAACCGGTGGAGCTGCCTGCTTGTAGCTGACCTCTGGAGGGAGAAACCTGGAACGACGGCCTGAGTCCAACCCAGGGACTTGGGTATCCATTACACTGGTGGCAAGCGGTCGGATCAAACTGAAACCAGCCCAGCAGGGGGAGATATAGCCGCTGGCTTGACCCCGGTTTCAGCAGCGGTTCATGGGATCTTCTCTCTCCCTCCACTGAGGGGGTCCAGCCGGTTACCTATGGCAGCTCTACAACCACAGAGCTATAGTGCACCCAACTGGAGGCGGACGGAGGATCTACTGGCGCTGTGCTGGTCATTGTTGGGAGACAATCCGCTCCCGGAGTGGGAAGACAGTCTGACCTTCTACGTGGAAGAGGAGGTGTATCTACAAGACCGGTACACAGCCTTTCGCCAGAAAGCTGAGCAGCATGGCTACAGCTCGGCACCTCTCTATGGCGTCCTGGATGGCTATGGATATGGCGGCCCTGGAATAGAATGGGCGCTCTTGTGGGACGACCACAACTTTGGCAGCAAGGAGTACAGCCGTTTTTGGGATATTCGTAATGCCCGTGAGGAGATGCTGGGTCTCTTTGATGCTCCAGAGCTGGAGGGGGAACTTTGTGACCTTGCTGAGCAGGAGTGGCATCTGGAGAGAGCATACCAGAGTCTGTTCCGGAAGATAGAAAGGCATGGTACAGGAGAGGGACCACGGACAGCCCACCTGTATCCTGCACCATCGGAAGGGATGTCCATGCTGCCCAACCTCCCCTGCCATAGCGGCTCTGTCTCCACAGTTGAACATCCAGTCAAGGAGTCCTTCGATCCAGTGTTGTGGAGGGTGCAGAAACTGCTGCCGTGCCTAGGGCCCAACCCGGCGGAAGAAACAGTGGCCCAACTCACGATGGCGGTAGAGCAGCACTACTGTCAAGAACTCCGGTGCTCCAGTAATGACCTTGCCATGGAAAGTGGGACTGAGATCTTTCCCAGTGGCAATATGGATCGTGAACTGGTGAGAGAGGAGGTATGCCTCACCAGCAGTTCTGCCTATTTCCCTGCAAACCCTGGCCTGGTGAGTGGGAGCGAGCTCACTAGGGCCTGGGAAAACCCTACGGTGGTGAGTGGAAGAAAACTCATCGACTTGTCAATGGAGACTGCCCTGAGGAATGGGACTGCGGTCTTCCTCGAGGCAGAAAATGGCCCCACGGATGGGGCCCTGGAAGAAGAGAACCCCAGCGGACTGCAGGAGAGCAGTATCGCTGGAGATGGTGTTGTCTCTATGGACTGTGAACTGGTGGGTGGGAATGCATTCCCCACCAGCCCCCCTGTGAACCCTGGCCTGGTGAGTAGGAGCGAGCTCACCAGGGCCTGGGAAACCCCTGCTGCGGTGGACGACACACCGGTCCCCACCAGCAGCCCCGGTCCGTTCCCTGGGGATGTTGCCCTTGAGAAAGAGGGAAGTGTGCTATCCCGATGCATGCACACAATTGCCAGGAGGATTGGAAAGGTGTTCCCCCTCCGAATGAAAAGAGGCCTGGAAGTGGATGGCCTAGCAGAAGAGGAGCCCCCCAGGCCTTGTGAAAATGCCGCTGTGATGAGTGGGACAAGAGTCCTCATCCACCGCCCACCGCTTGTTGCCCATTTCCCTGCTTCCCCAGCTGCGGTGGATGAGACGCAGGTCCCCACCAGCAGCAATTGTATGTCCCAACTGATGGGTAGGAGCGAGTCCATCATTCCCCATGACCTCCCTGCTGGAGTGGGTGTGAAAGAACCCACCAGCAGCCCCAAGATGTTGCCCCCTGTGGGGTTGGAAGATGTGCTGGGAGCGGAACCGTGCATGCTCCCTAGGATTATAAGTGATGCCGCCTTGAGGGATGGGACTGCGGTCTCCCTCAAGGCAGAAGAAGGGCCTGTGTGTAATGGCCTACAGGAGGAGGACCCCAGCGGGCTGGGAGAAAGCAGTGCTGCTGGCCCTTCTGAAGATATGGACTGTGAACTGATGGGTGGGAGTGCGGTCCCCATCAGCCCTTGTGAATCCCCAGCTGTGGTGTGTAGGAGTGAGCACACCACCCCTTGTTTTGCCCTGACGCTGGTGAGTGGGAGCAAGCTCACCAGCAGCCCTAAAGAGATGTTCCCTGATTTACTGGAGAAGGCCCTGGGAGCGGAGCCATGTGTGCTCCCCAGGGTCATGGATGCTACCGCCTTGAGGGATGGGACTGCGGTCTCCCTCAAGGCAGGTAAAGGGACTGTTAATAATGACCCTCCTGAAGATATGAACTGCGCACTGATGGATGGGAATGCGGTCCCCATCCGCCCTTGTGAATCCCCTGCTGTGGTGTGTAGGAGTGAGCACACCACCCCTTGTTTTTCCCTGACACTGGTGAGTGGGAGCAAGCTCACCAGCAGCCTCAAGAAGGCACTCCCCATCCATTTCCCTTTGGGCCCTGATCTGGTGAGTGGGACCACTGTCCTCACCAGGGATGTTGCTGGGGCCCCTGGATTCCCTGAGTTCTGCCTGGGGGGTGGGAATGTGGCCTCCACCCGGTCCTCTGGAACTTTAAATACCCCTGCCCTGTCCAAACGAGTGCCCAGTTATGTGGACGGTGCTAAGGACGTTACCCCAGCCCAGGAGAGTGAGAAGAACATCCTCTCCTGTTCCTCTGAGGCCCTGGCCCAACTAAAAGGGGGAGATGTGCCCCTCTCCCCACACTTTGCTTCCCAGGCAATTGAGAGCCCAAAGATTCAGTCACTGCAAAGAGATCCCCCTTATAGACTGGCTTTGGACCCTGAGCCACTGGCCACAGACCCAGGAACATGGAACCCCAGCTCTGCATGGAGCGTGGCCCAGGAGAGGCCACCCAATTTGGTGCCAGCCCAGACCAAGAGGCACCAGGTTCCAGGGCCCCGGACCAAAGGACCCAGTTCAACTCATGGTCCAGGACAAGGGTCGCACCTGCTGTTTCCTGGCCCAGACAAAGGACTGATGTTTTCCCCTGGCCTGGACAAGAGGCTAACATTTTCTCCAGGACCAGGACAAGGAACTCAAGTTTATTGCTCAGCCCAGGACCAGGGGCTAATACTTTCCTCCTGAGCAAAGACAAGGAGCTACCCTCCTCCACACGGGAATGTGTTGGACTTCCCAAGCCAGCGTCATCCAAGCTGCCTCTGGCTTGGGTCTTGAAGGGGGGGGAAGTGTAACGGACCCTAGGCCGTTACTTGGCGGTGAATAACAGAACTATGAAAGCCCGCAGAGTCATACACTAAAATAGACACTGGGTGAATGGACAGCTTAATACATAGAGCTGTCCTGGGGTACATTCATGTAAAAGTGTATTAAGTTTGGTTTTATGTATTGTCAAAATATTGTATGTGTTTACTTGTACTTGTCCAATTCAGAGGTTTGTGCAATCACCAACTACCAGGTATGCAAATATCTTCCATAGCCTAACATGGGGAATGGTAGGCAGTTCAGTGATTGGTCAAGGGTGGAGCAGGCCATTCAAAATAGTCAAACAAAGGCTCCAGCCATTTGACTATTTGCACTGTAGCTAGACCCCCTGCTGTGTCTTAATTAAGCCAATGTGAACTGCAGTCAGACCCCTGGCCTAGTCTCCTAAATGTGTATTCCCTCCAATCAAGTCTTTGTCATTATCTAGAAGTAATCAGATCTGTTTGTACTACCCCTAGCAGTATTGTGGTTGTGAGGTCATTTGCCATTGGCCCTTTTCCCTTAACTGCTATTGGTCTTTTGTCACCCTCTGCCATTGGCCCTTTGTCTCCAGTTACCATTGGTCTTTTGTTCCCTGTGTCATATACCCATTGTGTCTGATTGGTCCCTGGGCCAAGCCTGTATTAGAATACCTAGCCCTTCCCATCCCTATTGTGGCACTGTATTTGACTGTATAAAAGAGGTGGTTTTTGTTCAATAAAGTGTGTGCAGTTTGAACTTCAACTGGCTCCTGTCTCTCTGTCGCTGGATGGTATCAAGGGACTTCTGTTGTCCCCCATCCTAGGAAGAAATGCTGCTAGAATAACCGGTGGAGCTGCCTGCTTGTAGCTGACCTCTGGAGGGAGAAACCTGGAACGACGGCCTGAGTCCAACCCAGGGACTTGGGTATCCGTTACACTGATCTTCAGTTCATACCTTTACAAAATTCTACAGGGTGAACTTTTTGAATTTTGTGATGCCAGTTTTGATTGTAAAGTCTTGGAGATTGCGGTTGTCTAATGTTTTCCCTCCCTTTGTTTTTGGTACTGCTTTTTTGACATCCCCATTCATTCCTGCATCCTTCCTTTCATGCTAGAGAAAGTCTTTTTTTTTTCTACTTATAACTAAATGTTTTTCTCTTAGTCCAAATGAGGGATACGGTACATCTCACCCTGAGAATTTCTTTCCATTTTTTTCTTGACTTTTCTGTCCTCACTTCTCTCTGCTTTGTTATATGTAAACTTAACTATTTGGCTTTTGGGAGGACTATATATGGCAGAATGTGGGAAGAGTTCCATCATTAAGTGCCCTGCCTCCTGCAGGAGGTCTCAATGCCTCATTGGTTCCTGCATCAGTCATTTGGACTAAGAGAAAAGGATTTATGGTTAAGTTATAAAAAAAAAAAAAAAAAAATCCTTTTTTTTCCATTTTACATTATTATAAAGGAAAAGCATCCTCCTTTTTTAAACAGAAACACGCACACACACACTTCCTAAGCAATACCTAGTAGTAAAGGACATACGTTTTGCTTTATTACTATATTTATCTTATTTCAATAAATAAATACACACAGAAACACACTGAATATACTATATTAGATTTTAAACTAATGTTAAAATTCATTGATAATCATAGCTGTTAGAAGAACTTGGTCTATGCATATTCCCGGATGTGCGGAGGGCTTTGGTGGCAATGAAAGGCTGTATTGCCCGCGGTCCCATGTGACATCATGCAACCCTGCATGAACTAAACAAATGATCCTCATTTTTTTCAACGTAGTGTGAGGCTGGAGCAGCTTAATGTAAAACAAACCCCATAAGACAACTTAGGTTCATTTAAAAGAGTTTTCAAAATCAATTATCATTTACAAATATATTCAAGGTCAATACAAAGACCTGCACAATTAATTATTTACTCAAACCAATACAGGCTACTGGTAACTCTGGGATGTCCAACCATTGAGTTTCCCAGAGGTGGGAAGTAAAGCAAGGACCAAGCGCAGGCCCTCAAAGTCACAGGAGCAGATATGAACCATCAGATCAGAGATAGCCCAACAAACAATGAAGTGTCAATGGACACGGAACAGGGGTAACAACACCCCAACTGTTACACAGCACACTGAACTAGAGCCAACAGGGTTCAAAAGTGAAGGAAGCACCAAGAACAGAAGAAAATCCTAGACAGGCAAGACTGCCTCCAGGATTTTCCTCCCACGGTAATGCTTCGAAAAGGTGTGCACAGATGACCAGGTGGCAGCCTTGCACAACTTATCGGCAGAGGCCTGATTCTTGTAAGCCGAAGAGGCCCCAATAGATCAGATAGAATGAGCCGTGACCCTGAAAGGGACAGGCTTCTTCCTCAGCTCATAAGCCTTATGAATAGTGGACTTGATCCAAGAAGCAATAGTCACCTTGGGTGCAGGTCTTCCTGCCCTAGGACACTCAGGAATGATGAACAACGGGTCTGATTGCCTGATAGACTCAGTGTGATGTACATAAAACTTGAGACAACGCACCACGTCTAACAAGTGGAGATCCCTCTCCTTGTCAAAGGTGGGGTGAGGGCAGAAGGAGGGCACCACAATCTCCTGATTGATTTGGAACTCTGAAACCACCTTCGGGAGAAACTCCTGAGAGGTGCAAAGCACCGCCTTCTCCTTGTGAAACACCAAATAGGGTGGTTTACAGGACAGAGCATCTAACTCCGCGACACGGTGAACTGACACAATCACCAGGAGAAAAGCCATTTTCCACGTCAACAGGTGTAGAGGAACAGTAGCCAAAGACTCAAATGGAGGACGCTGAAGAACGCCCAAAACCAAGTTAAGATCCCACGGAGGAGCAGGAATCTTGAAGGCAGGACGAGTATGAGCAACGCCCTGGAAGAAAACCTTAACATCAGGAAGGATGACAATGCGCCTCTGAAAGAAAACAAAGAGAGCAGACGTCTGAAAGGGAACTGAAACTGAGGCCCTTATCCACACCATCCTGCAAAAAAGCCAGGACTGTAGGCAGATCAAATTCCTGAGACAGGTCCTTGTCAGCACACCAAGATAGGAAGGTTGACCAGAAACAATGGTAGATCTTGGAAGAAACAGGTTTCCGGGCAGTGAGCATAGTAGCCAACACACCAGAAGAAAACCCTTTCTTCCTCAATATTGAGGATTCAATTTCCAAGCCGTCAAGGCTAGACGATGAACATCCTCCTTCCACAAGTAACCCTGTAGAAGAAGATCCAGACGGCAAGGGAGCCGGAATGGCTCCGCCACTGACAGATCCAGAAGCTCCAGAAACCAAGCTTGGTGAGGCCAGTATGGAGCAATCAGAATGACTGGACAACGCTGCAGTCGTAATTTCCGTAACACCCTGTGCAACATTGGGAGGGGAGGAAGATGTAGGCCAGATGGAATAACCATGGAATGGACATTGCATCCACCACCAAAGCTAGAGGGTCCCTCTATCGAGAGCAGAACCTCTGAACCTTCCTGTTGTGTCTTGTCACCATCAGGTCGATGTAAGGAAGACCCCATTTCTGAACAATGAGGGTGAACACCTCTGGGTGCAGCTCCACTCTCCGCTGTCCACTGTGTGTTGACTGAGGAAGTCTGTCATGCCATGTCTACACCAGGAATGTGCACTGTGGATATGGGAGGAATGTGTTCTTCTGCCCAGGACAAAATAGCCTTGACCTCTAACCAAGTGGCAGGACTTCTTGTCCCGCCCTGCTTGTTGATGTAAGCCACGGCTGTGGCGTTGTCGTACTCGACCCGAACTGGACATTCTTTCAGCTGGGGAATCCAATGACGAAGGGCATGGAATATTGCGCGAAGCTCCAATATGTTGATGGGAAGGAAAGATTCTTCTGGAGACCACTGACCTTGTGCACTCAGGTGACCCAGGACCGCTCCCCATCAGGAGAGGCTGGCATCCATGGTCACCTTGGTCCAGAAGGAAACTAGGAAGGACTTGCCCTTCAGCAGATTGGAGAGGTCGAGCCACCAGGACAAACTCGGTTCCACATGAAGAGGAAGTGACACAGATGTCTTCAGAAGGTCCTGCTGACCCTTGCACACCTGGATCACAAACAGTTGGAGTTCCCTGGTGTGTGCCATGGCAAATGGTACAGCTTCTATGGTGGAACTGAATTTCCCCACTAGAGATGACAGCTTCTTGGCTGGAACTGGATCTTGAGCCAGGATTGCAGAAACCCTGTGGGCGAAACACCATGTTCTTCTGGGTATCGAAGAGGAGGCCCAGGAAGACCAGACGCTGGGATGGGACAAGATCTTATTTGCCCAAGTTGATGATCCACCCGTGATGGGTGAGAGCATGAATGTATTGCTGAACCTGATGATGAGGAAGTTCCGCAGAAGGGGCTTTCAGAAGCAGGTCGTCCATATATGGAGTAACTCTGATGCCGTCTCGGTGGAGGACGGACACTAAGGCTCCCAGGACACGGTTGAAGACCTGAGGAGCTGTCGTCAGACCAAATGGAAGGGCTGAGAACTGAAAATGTCCCCGGTCGCAGGCAAATCAGAGGTACTGCCGGCTCTCTGGATGAATGGCAATGTGTAAGTATGTGTCCTGAAGATCCAGAGATGCAAGGAATTCCCCCGGGGACATAGCAGCAATCACCATTCGTAGAGACTCCTGGTGATAATGAGTCCTGATCACAAAGGAATTGAGATCCTTTAAATCCAAAATGGGATGACAACAGCCGTCCTTCTTGGAGACCACAATGAGGTATGAGTAAAAACCCGTACCTCTGTCCTGAACTGGAACCGGCTCCAGAACATTCTTGTCCAGAAGAGCCTGAACAGTGCTGTTGAACAGACGGCGTTTCACTGCTCCCTGAGGAGTATGAGAAGGAAGGAAGCGAAAAGGAGGAAGAGAGACTAAAGGTATCCTGTACCCTTCCGTCACCACCTGTAAAACCCATGGGTCCATCACTGAATCCTCCCAAATGCTGTGATAGTGACGCAGACGACCCCCCACAGCAGAGTGTGGACCAGGGTTCGGTGAGTCATGCTGAAGAAGACTTGGAAGCCTTGGGCTTGGAGGAGACCTTGGGCTTCCATTGCTGTTTGGGCTTGGAGGAAGTACGTGGAGCTGAGGGGACCGTCTGGTTCGCCAGACGTGTCTCATTCTGAAAGGGACGAAAATACCGGTTATGCCTAAGCGTTGTTTTCTCCCTAGGAACTAAGGGCAGAAGTGTACTCTTACCCCCAGTAGCCTCACTGATCAGATCCTTAAAGGGGAACTACCACCCCGCAAAAACTTAATCTTATTTAAGTCTTCATCTGGCGACTAGCTGCTTAGTAGTGCTAGTCGCCAGAAATATTACCCGGTTTACAAGATTTTCTACTTACTCTGAGGTGGACAGTAGCAGGAAGCACAGACATCCTGCCATAGTGACGTCCGTGCGCCTGCGCTGTCAGTCCACTTTGGAGCCGGCCAAGTTTTTGCGGGGTGGTAGTTCCCCTTTAAGATCTGGCCCAAACAAAGAAGTGCCCTGAAAAGGCAAGGAGAGCAAAACTTTCTTAGAAGCAGTATCAGCAGACCAGATCTTGAGCAAAAGAGCCCGTCTGGCAACCACAGACATGGTGGAAACACTAGCCACCGAAAGCATGGCATCAAATAAGGCAGCAGAAACATAGTGCTGTGCCTCAGAAATGTTGGCAAGGAGGCGCAGCTTATCCGAAGTAGGAGCACCCTGACGGATAGCAAGAGAGAGCTGTTCAGTCCAGACCGCAATGGGTTGGTTCACCCATGCTGCTGTGAATGCTGGACGCATGGCAGAACCAGCAGTGGCAAAGATGGACTTGAGGGAAACCTCAAGTTTCTTGTTAGTCCAGTCCTTTAGAGCAGACGCATCAGACACTGGCAATGCAGTAGACTTGCATAGCCTGGAGATAGGAGCGTCCACTTAATAGGATGGACCCACTGAGCAAGCGCAGCCTCGTAAAAGGGATAAAGCTTGGCAAATTTCTTGGAGACAGAAGGTTTCCTGTCCGGAGACTTCCACTCTTCAGACACAAGGCGGTCAAGAGTGGGGTTAGATGGAAAGCAAGTAAGGGGCTTTTTAGGCTCCTGAAATACATCAGAAGGGTCAGAAGGAACCTCCTGCACTAAGGGAATGTTTTAGTGTATTTAAAACAGCCCTGATCAGGGCCTCAGCCGAGGGCTCAGGATCCGCCTCAAAAGGGTCCCCAAAAACTGAGAGGAGCCCACCGCAGAACATTCCTCAACATCTGAATCCACCAGCAGTTCCTCCTCAGAGGAATTTGACACGTCAGGTACACCCTAAGGTTTTGTCAGGGAAGACTTGATGAAGGAGGGGGTCTGCCAATAATGAAGGACCCCCTGTAACTGGGATGGAAAGATTTGCAATGTGGACCTAAGGTCCCTAGTAGCAGCCTTGAACTCTTGCACCCAAGCTCACCCTAATGCATGGCTGGAGGTCCTTGGGAAACTCTCAGGGAAATCAGAAAATGCTGGGCATAAAGGACCTGAGAATTCTCTAGGTAACCCTGAATGACAGGAAGAGCAATGCGCAATGGGAGGGGATACAGAGACCCCAGCATCCCTAGTCTCAGGTCTGGCCCCAAGCTCCAACGGTATAGACATTTTCATAGTATTAATAACCTTACTGTATAAGAAATCGCCCAATTCCAGTGTGTAGGATTAAAGTTTCTCCCCAGAAATCTCTAAAATAGACTTATCTGACAGGCGAAGGGTTAGTCAGCAGAGGAGAGATGGAGAGTCCAAGCCCTGCGTAGGATACATGTTCTGGAAATAGCACAAAATGGCTGCCGCGGTGGGAGACAATCAGAAACGAGGGAGCGAAGCAAGTGCTCATGGGAAATGTAGATTTCCCAGAAAAGTACCCCAAACAGTGCCAGAAGCCCCCCAACACACTAGAAACATGAACCGGATGATAGAGCAAGGGCAGACAAGTAAAATGAGCCATCTCTGAAGTCGCTAGGTTAAACGGTTGCAGAGATATGTCGTAAACTGTATAGTCCCATAGGAGCGAATGGAGCAATGGTGCCTATGCGGTAAACTCAAATTTTACAAAATTGAAAGTGTAAAACTAAAAGACATGAAAAATCACTAGAACATGTTAGAATACACAAAAAACACTGAACCAGTAGGAAAAGTGTTAGAACCCCCCTCCCCAAATGAATGCAAAACCAGCAGTTAAAGGGTTAAATACCACATAAACCTGCTCCAAACACCCAACAGACATACAGATAGACCCAATGAGTGCAGGAGTGTACAATAGGAACTCCAAATGAAAAACCCCTGTGCGGAGGGGCACTGTGGGACATGTGGACCTGCAGCACTCAAAGGGTTTCTCACCTTTCCTGCAGATCTTCTGTCTTCAGATTACCATGTATCAAGAAGAAGCCTCGGTGGGCAACTCCTGAGGAAAGAACTTGTAGCCAAGATTTTCCCCCCAGGGCTTAAGGTCCACAAAAGCACCTGATCACTAAGCTAGCCACATCTAAGAGCATTGTCAGTTATGGAAATCTGCCTAATGGTTGTATTCCATTTCTAACAGAAAAATAAAAAACTTCTAAAGCTATAGCAGAACTGTTCACTTGCCTGTGTTATCTTCACCAAGGAACAAATCTTTCTGGAGCTGGTTGGCTAGCTGCAGCCAAGGAGGGAAGGTAGGCTCCACCCCCTGCATGCAATTCTAGAAATTTTCCTGCCTACAATTAAAGGGGCTGATAGCCTACCCAGAGTTACCAGTAACCAGAGTTACCAGTAACCTGTATTGGACGACAGAGAAAGGCTTTTTTGACTAAAACAGAAGCAGGGATTTTTTTTACAGAAAGGGTAGTGAAATTATGGAATTCTTTGCCTCGATATTCTGTGCTTGCAGATTGTCATGCTCGCGACCTACCGCAGTTCTGACGGACTTGGGAGCCTCTGTCCGGCATGTCTGCTGCTGCTGGCAGTGGATCTGCAGCCGTGCTCCTCCCTGGGCCTGTTGATCATGGTGCGCTGCTTTCTGGAGCGGTAGAGCTGCTCGGGCACGTGTATCCACCCTGCATGCCTGGGAGGGTATGGTTGGGGCCGTGTCGTGTTGCAGATTGCACTGTTTATGCCCATTTCATGCAAGGCGGGGTCTTCTGGCCTGGTCCAATCTGATGAGTTGCTTGCAAGCAGCAGAACCTCTGTATAAACCCAAGGCGAACCTCTGCTCAGTGCTTGCTTGTATTTGCCTTGTCTTAGTACTATTGATTATTAAAGTCTACCAAACAATTCACCTTGGCCTGTACCTTGACCTTGCTGATCTCTCCATTCCTGACCTCTGGCTATCATGATCCTGACCCCGCTGACCTCTCCGTTCCTGACCTCTGGCTATCATGAACTCTGCTACACTGACCGCAGGTGCTCTGTATTTCTCTCTCTTTATCCCCATCAATTCATTCAACCATATACATATTTACACGTATATGTGTGTCACCATGTATCTGGGCCCAGCAACCAAACACACTACAGGGTCTTGCACAGATACCATAACTGATTTCCAAAAAAGTATTGAATACCTATCTAGCTCAGAACAATATTGAGAATTATGACAGTTGGCTTCCAAATCTGGAAATAGCTGATTGCCATTTAGAGTTAGGAAGGAATTTTTTTTTTACCCACTTGGTAATTAGTTGAAAATCGCTCAGTTGTTTTTGTTTTTTTTTTTTCTTTGTCTTTCTCTGGATTAACAATGTTGATTTAGCATGGGCTGGATTTGATGGATGGATGAATATCTATTTTTTCAGCCTCATCAACTATGTTACTGTGTAATATGTGCCAGTAATTAAGCAACACGACTGATCACTGGGTACTGACATGAACAACCAAGTAAGTAGCATAGAAGTCTCCTGAAGGTCATGTGTTAATAGAAGCAGGAACTAGGCTGCAACAGAAACCATGCTGATCCAAGTCCCTCTAGTGGATAAGCTGTAGAGCAAAATACCCATATACACAAGGTCTAAGTGCAGTTAGAGAAAGGTAAGGCATGGCTGCAATAGGCAGTTTGTAGTCCAGACGTGCCAAAACTGGACTACATGTGACTGAAAGGGTCAGCTGGACATCTAGCCTGCCACTTTATCCAGTATACAAGTGGTGTAGATAATCTCTGTTATCTATTATCAAAGTGTTATAGATAGTCTCTATTATCTATACCACTTGTATACTTGACAAGGTGGCGGGCTAGATCCCACCTAACGTTGTATGTACTGATGGAGGGAACTTTTATACAAGTTTGTATTTATTACATCAGTGTAATGTGATTTTAATATTAATATCCTTTTTAATAAACGTAATTAAATATAAGAGCGTTTAAATACTTTGCTATATCCAAGTCATGCCAGAATCCTGATCGAAGGAGTATACAGATGAGATCAGCGGTTGCTTAAGTAGGGACAAGCCTGTAGAGCATTCCCTGCATACGGTACCGGTGTGGAGCAAACACCACTCAGATAAATTCTGTGAATACCATTTTGATTTATCATACTCCTATATCCTAGATTTCTCCATTTGTAGAATTTTTACTTGCACTTTGTTCTCTTTCTCTTTTTTTTGGTCACTCTTTGAGTGAGATATGGTTATGAGGGAGCTATTGGACCTTTGTGGAAAGAAACCCAAGTGGAAGTGGGTGTTAATACCTTCCATCTGCATATTTTATCTGCCATTCATATACATATATGCATGTCAGACCAATTTAACATGTGAGTACCCATTGAGAAGGGTTAAAAGTGGGTTATCCATTGATAACATGAATATACTACTCTATGAGGCTCTCCTTTGTCTTTTCTTGTTCGTCCTCTAGAAAATGAGGAATTTTTACTTCTCTCCCATGGTACATTTGGCTTGGTCCAGAATAACACTTCTTTAGCTTATTAAATTTGGCCCTAATGGCCTTATTCTGAAACAAAAAGAGAATCAATTCTGGGGCACACCATGTGTTCACTGTAGAGGGGTTAAATGGGATTTTTAACCTCTTGAATGCTAGTGAGGTCTCCAACACATTGCAAAGCAAAGACCTCTCTAGCATTCAAGAGATTAAAAACACGATTTAACTTATTGGACATTTTTATTTGTTTTATACGGTGCACTTGATTTACTTTGGAATTTCTCAGCTTTTACTTTCTCCATAAGGCGCAATTTGTTTTGTCTAGAATAGAGGTTCTCAACCCACGCCCTCAGTGGCCACTAACAGGCCAGGACTTAGGAATTTCTCTGATAGAACACAAGTGTGTTGATCAGAGGCTCAGTCATATTGGTTATCTCACCTGTACTCTTAAAAGGAAATTCTCAAATCCTGGCCTGTTAGTAGCCACTGAGGACACGGGTTGAGAACCACTGATCTAGATTAGTGATTCTCAGTATTTATTTTTTTTTTACTCAAGACACCCTTAACAAATAATCTGGAATTTTTATTGCAGCCCTAACATTTTATAGACTTTTATCATGGACTTTAATGAAGGGGACAAATAAATAAATGCAGCCCTAACATTTTATAGACATTTATCATGGACTTTAGTGAAGGGGACAAATAAATAAATATATGGATATTCAGAATGACAAAAACAAGCATAGTGTGTTTAATGGTTTTCTTAAACATATATTAAATCTCAACATTTCCAATTTTGTCAGTGTTTTCATAGAAAAAAGGGCAACCTAAGCTGGTCTCTACTGCACAGCAATGTGCCATGTCAGCCTTTGAGAAGCATTGGTCTAGAACAGGCTTGGGTAACCTACCTACAGCTCCTGGCAGGGGATGATGGGAGTTGTGGACTGTTACTTACAGTATTTTATACTTTTCTAATCCTGCAAGTTTCAACATTTTTTAGAACCATAATTTTAATTATTATAGGCCTCATTGTATCTTATTTTTATTGTAAATGGATATCACTTTGTAAATAATTGTAGAAACTGGGGTCCCTTTGACCCTTGAACCATTTATGATTTCACATGTAAATAATATTGATGAATGCTTGTCTATGTCTTTTTTCTGTTGCTGTGTGTTTGCCTTTGGTAAAATCTTCAGCCATTTAATAAAATCTATTCCAAAGGATTTTTCCATTGCTGTTTGCAGTAGCTTTTCTTGTCACAAAAATAAAAATCTTTGTCAGAAAAAACATCTATATAAGAACTGATGGTACAACAGTCGCACTTTATTTTATCTGTTTTTCTTACTGAGGAAAAGTTGACCTCAATAACTTAATCACAGTCAACAAACACTCATGCTTCAGGAAAGGATTAGTGACTTCACAGAAAACTTCTCATTAAGTCATCTTTGCATTGGTCAACTTCATCCTATGGATTTAGATCAAGTGCAGACTGGATTGGTTCTTTAAACTAATTCAGTGGGGCGTTAAAGCTTGCATGTGAACTAAACAGCTCTGCTTTGCTCCATTGGGCTTTCTTTTGCCACCAAAATAGCTTATTCAGTTCTTCCTAATTTGTTCTACCTAGGAATCTGTGTGAAATGAAAAAGAAGGAAATGAGAAAATACTTGCTCTTAAACCGATTGCCCAATGCGTAGCAGCCTTCTTATCCTTGAAGGGTTAGTGAATCTGTCACCCAAAATTAAGCTTTGTTAATTGTAAAGAAAATTACAAACTGTAGGTTCTACTAAACATTTGTAAAATAAATAGGATTGGATGACATCTTTACTTGTTGGTGGTGCAGTATTGCATTTTATGCTAATTAGTGCATGTGCTGGGCCAATATTACTACAAATTGTACTATGAATTACTATAGACAGAGCACACATGCTGGGGGCTTTTCGAATAGGACAGTGTGTGATAATTTAACCTCAAACAAAAACATTTTATTCTACAGAAAAATGCTTAGTATAAAATGTAGCTCAATTTTAATTCTCTATAAAAACAAAATAAACATGTCTTAGTGTGACATGTCCATTTTAATACTGTTCATGTTGGTTACTTCTGACACTCATAGCAACATCACTGATCATCGTTCAGATTGATGGTTCTTACATCTTTTGTTTTGGTAAAGCAATTTGGTTTTACACAATACCTATGGGAAAAATGTTATAGGGTTTTTCCTTCAGGGTAAAACAAGGGTACACCTACTGACAGGAGATTTTTCATTACAAAGTTATTACAGCTCAAACACATATATTTGTTTATTCAACAGTGCCAACTTGTGTACAAAAAAGCAAGCCAAAGTATGTGAGAGGCTCTGAGTTTTATCAAAGGCAATGTTGTCTATACTGCGGCTAGTCACTTCTCAAGAGCATCATGTTTTAGCTCTCTAGTGCTATTACAGAAGAGAAAATTCCACACACATATTAGACTCCACCATAAAGGGCAGTCCAATTCCAAAATGATGGGCAAGTCCCCTCATCACAGAAAAAAAATGCTAACCCTAGATGTACACTACCAGTCTAAAGTTTTAGAACACAGAGATGGCGCCCAATAGTGTAATACAAGATTCTCCTTGTTCAAGTAAATAATTGTAAATGTACTCACATTTATCCAGTGTCAGCTACAGGGGATATTCTGAGCTGACCATTGAGCTTGCGAGGAAATCTCACCGTCCTCGTTCGGTGTCTCACACTCCATATATATATGGATATATAATTTTATTGAGGCTTGAGAAAGCGGTTGATTGCCACGCAACGCGTAGCCATTTTAGAATTGCACAACATCGATATTGTTTATTTTTATATGTTTGGAATAAATATTTTTGAAAGACTAGACGGTGTGGAGGTCCTGTTATGTGTGGAGTGTGAGACACCGAACGAGGACGGTGAGTTTTCCTCGCAAGCTCAATGGTCAGCTCAGAATATCCCCTGTAGCTGACATTGGATAAATGTGAGTACATTTACAATTATTTACTTGAACAAGGAGAATCTTGCTGTATTACACTATTGGGCGCCATCTCTGTGTTCTTGTTTTTGGAGATTTCTGTACCACTTGGAAGGAGTGTGAGGAGTATTGGCAGCCTGAGAATAACCAAAAGTGTACCTGTGACTGGGACAGGTTTAAACCCAGCCTGCTAAATTGCTGTTTACCATATACTTGCTATACAGCCATTATACTTGTGAGTACCCACGTGTGAAGGGTTCTCGGTGGTGGTAATATATACCTTGGCTCATTGCACTAGGGCGCTCCCTAGTGCTTCTCTTTTCTTCATTTTCTAAATTTTTAGAACACACCCAGTTTTTATTTAAAGGGATAGTAACACTTCATTTTGCCAAATGTTCATCTTGTAGCTATTAAAAAAATAATTTAAATGCCTCCAGTCCCATCTCTCAAACCTTTATGGTTTGAGAGATATTTGCTGTGAAAGTTCCCCACTCCTTCCCCTTTTCCTGATGTCATCTCTCTAGGTGACTGCAGGGGAATCCAGTCCCAGGACCGGCGGAGGCTCTTCAGCAGAGCAGAGATCGCCTTATTGAAAAAGAAATCCTTCACTAGGACGGTCTACAAAGTGTGTTTGCAAACAAAGGGACTGGGGGCATTTAAATTCTTTTTTTAATACCTACAAGATGAACATTTGACAAAACGTGTTACAACCACTTGAAATTTACGCAGTTTAATGTCTTAATGTAATCTGAAAATAAAGCATAGAACAAATAAACAGTTGGACATTAACCCTTTAACAACAAGCATGTGGCCGGTACTTGAGGACAACGGGGCATTTTTTTTTTTTAATAGTTCCAATTCAGGGCTGCCCGAGCGGCGTGCAGCCCTGAATTCAATGACTTGCCAGAACCGTCACTGGTCCTTAAGTGCCGGACAGCACTGGACGTTAAGAGGTTAAAAATAAATCATGGAATCTACATTTTTGACTCATCAAAGTAGCCACCTTTTGCAGATATAACAGCTGAACACACTCGTAGAATTCTTTCCACAACGGAAATCAATCTGCAGAAGTTCCCATAAATGTGTTGCACTTGTAGGTTGCTTTGCTCTCACCCTTCTGTCCAGTTCATTCCAAATCAGCTCGATGAGGTTTAAAGGGATAGCAGTGTTTCAAAATAAAAGCAGCTCCAATTAATCTTCATAGTATTTGGGCCATCGAGAGTGTTATTTCAATACCATCAGAGTTGTAGTTGATAGTGAATGATAAAGTACCCCCTCCCGCCCCTTTTACTGATGTAACACTGCTCACCTCAGAACAGAAAAGTGGTGTCCAGATATCCTGCAGAGAGGTACACTCTTCAAATAGCATAAGGGAAAAACTGTCAAGGGTGGCAGGGTTTTCATTGTTACCACAATAAGAAGGTTGTCCCTTGCTGTGAGCTGTCTGGTCTCAAGATCAGATTCCACATCTGAGGGGAGGTTGCTTACAGTAGGTAAAAGGGGTGGGAGGGGGATACTTTATCATTCAATTACCCTTGAACTATAACTCTGATGGTATTGAAATAACACTCTTTATGGCCCAAATACTATGAAGATTAATTGGAGCTGCTTGTATTTTGAAACATTACTATCCCTTTAAGTCTGGTGGCTGTGCTGCCCATTCCATGATTTGAAGCCTACTGTCTTGTTATTTTCTTCTAGTGTAGTTCTGACACAGCCTGGGGTTATGTTTTGGGACATTCTATTGCTGTAGGATGAACCCTTAACCAACTAGGCATGTACCAGAGGGTATTGCATGGTGCTGCAAAATGCTGTGTTAGAAGTATTGGTTCAGGGTGCCACTCACTCTGTGCAAGTCTCCGTCTCTGGATCCAGCAAAAGAGCCCCAGACCATCATGCTTCCTCCTCCATGTTTGACAGTTGGTGTCACACACTGAAGAACCATCCTTTCGCCTATTCGACGGCATACAAAAACCCTGCGTAATGAACCGAAGATCTCAAGTTTTGATTAATTGGTCCAGAAGACCTTCTTCCAGTCTTCAGTAGTCCTTTGGTGGTGCTTCATGGCCCAGGCAAGCCTCTTTTTCTTGTTATGCCATCTTAGCAAAGGCTTTCTTTACTGACACTTGTAACCTGCAGCTCGAAGTCTTCTCTTCACAGTTGAAACTGACACTTGCTTACTTCGATCGGTGTTAAGCTGTGCTTGAAGCTGTTGTGCTGTGAGCTGCCTGTCACTCAGGCTGTTGACTCAGAAACTTGTCATCTGATTCTGTTGTGGCTTTGGGTCTGCCAGACCTCTTCCTGTCAGAGTTTATTCCAGTTTCCAAGTGCCTTTTGATGGTGTAGAAACTGTATTTACTGACACCTTTTCAGTTTTTTGTTAACCTAAACTTTTTTTTTTCACCTCTGGCAGTTTACCTCTTACCTTTGTACCCTTTCAGGTTATTCACTGGACTTGAACTGCATAAATTTCAGTAAAAACTGGAAAAATGGGGGTGTTCTAAAACTTTTGACTGGTAGTGTACGTTTCAACCTTGTTTGGGCCTCGTCAGTGAGGTGCAGCTGGTTTCCCTATTCACTGAATGAGAGGAGTTCCTGTCTGGATTACCCTTTACTCTTGGAGAGAAATCATAAGAGTTAAAAAAAAAACCAAAAAAAAAAAAAACACACCAAAGTAAGTGAGAGGCTCTGAGGACGAACAAAAGCAATATTGCCTAGACACTGCTCAAAAGCATCACATTTTAGTCCTCTACTGCCATAACAGAGGAGAAATTTCCACCACATCTTAGGGTGATCCTGGCCAAAAGGGCGGTCCAATCTCCAAAATGACAGGTAAGCCACTTCTGTATGAGAAATACCAGCTAAACCCAGAGGTACATTTCGGCTTTGTTTGGGCCTTGTCAGTGAGCTGCAGCTGTCCAAAAAGCAAATTTTTTTCCACTTTGTGGATAAGCTTGCGTCACTGACTAAAGCACCCCATAATAAGTGATAAGAATAGCACCAACTAATGACCAAAGTTGACAATTGAAGTTAAGTTGAAAGAAAAAATGTGTATATGTATCTTGAGCAAGGTTTTACCACATAAATGAAATGCTGATCAAATGAAAATTTCGTTTCTTGTTACCACATTATCAAAGTCTTGCGTATGCCAACTCCTTGTTTGCTGTTCATTTGCCTTAAGCATTGGCACCCAAGCAAGAAACCACTTGTATGTATTAGTGCTTTGTCTCCTTTTGAGATTATATATATATATATATATATATATATATATATATATATATATATATATATATATATATATATATATATATATATATATACTGTAGAAGAGGATTGGTGAAAGCACTTGCTCAGATACATACATTTTAATGCGCAGATACACATTCCCCAAAGAGGTAGATAAATATGGAAGAAAGAGGGCAGAACCTGTGGGGCTTGATGGGAAAACTTATTAGATTAAACAGAAGGTCAACGTTTCGGTCCTCACAGGGGCATTTCTCAAGACCATTTTGAGAAAGGTCCCTTTGAGTTCCCTTTGGACTAACATCTGAGATACTCTTTCATTTTACATCTACCACTGGACTAACATGGCCAACATATAATTAAGTATGTATGTATGTATGTATGTATTTATATATATATATAAAATATATATATACTAGCTTTAAAGCCTTGTACAGGGGACAACACTGGCGGCGCAGCAGTCGTGCGAAGTACAGACTGCCCACGCCGCAGCTGATATGGAGCTGGGCGCCCCAAATTCAGACCGTAGTTCTTTCTGCGCACCTGAAGCTTGCCACCTGCTTCCTCCAATGCGTCTCTCCCCTCCAAGATCCTCAGCACTGTAGAATCTGTCTGAGTGCCCTGTAAGGAACTTCTCATTGCAATACTGTACTTTATTACCGCTCTGAATAACAGTAACACGGCTTCCTAATGACAGTAGCATGGCTCATTCTGACACTGATTGTATCACGGCTCTGTGTGGATGTCTGATAGTGGCACCGTTCTAACAAAAGAATGGCTCTGTGACTAGCCCCACTCTTAGTGACATTACCCGGCTTTTTGTCCCCTTGAGGCACTGCCCCAGCACTGTGACACCATGTAGGAGAGCATGCCAGGGGCCTGCGCAGTGCAGCTCTCGGGATGGAGTTGGGATCCGTGCAGCGCTCCCTCGATCCTCCAGCCCTGCACTCTGAGATGCTGGGGGTTGCAGAGGAGGCTTTCAATTTTGAACTGGCTGCTGAGATATACGGCTCACAACTGGAGGAACTGCCCAAACCCGAAAGGTCTTTGTGGCTTCAAAAAGGGGACACTTTGGCACTGGCTGGCAAAGTAGCAGATGCCCTAGACTCTTACACAAGAGCTGCAATGCTGAACCAGCTGTGTCCCGAGGATCTTGGGGTGCTTGTGCTTGTGGGTAGCATTATACTATATAATTCAGAGAGAGGGAGCTCAGACTCCGTTGTTCCAAGACCAACCACAACCATGGCTATACAAATGAACTCTGCCAAGGTCCTGCAGACCCCACCTGCACTACAAACACCCCAGCACTTCCCCAGATAACTCCAGGCTCTGACCTCTTCTCCTGCCCCATGTATAGACTATTGCTACTGGACCCCATAACTCTGGGCATACATACTGTCTGGGTGAGAAGAAGCCAAGAGACTGTATTTCCTGCCACAGCAGAGCTAAGTGCAAACCTGAGGGGGTCAGGGGCACCGTGCCAGGACTTAAAGGTCAATGTGGTGCTGAAAGCCTTCATTGTATTCCCCTGCTGGCTGGGTAGGGAAGCACAGTGTATGCTGTTCAGAATTGTCGTAGTGTTGGTGATGTGTGAGGGTAGGAGATCTCTTCCACACCGACAGCACTTCGAAAATCCTGTATGCTAATAGGGACCTTCTCCAAGCCTCCCCTTAGTTCTGACAAGTTTTGTGAATATGTCAGTGTGTGTGCAGATCGAATTGTCAGAGTGATTCGAACACATCGACAATATGATACCAACACCACATCAACCCTTAATGCATCTAGGCCCATGAATTGTAATTGGTACCAGTAACATAAGACTCATTTTTCTAGGCTACAACTGGTATGTGATTATTTCCAGGTGCACGCGTATAAGCCAGGACTTAGTGATTTCCTATCTTGAGCACAGTTGAGTCCTTGGCTCAGTGATTCTGATTCACTCACCTGATTTCAAATAGGGAAATCCTGAAGTATTTGTGGGGAATAATATCCTTACAGTGGCAAAGGAATTTGAAATGGATTGTTGAGTACAGTGTTGCACATGTACCTGGCACAGAATGGGTTAAATGGGATTGGCAGAGGACTAAAGAAAAGAAAAAGTAATGGGTGTAGGCACTTTCATAGCAGTAACCGATTACAGTGCAGATGCAAAATTGTCTCCAGTTGTTCTACATCTACAGTATGTAATATTTTATACTTGAACTAGCAATGTGGGACGGCGCTGCCCATCAGGATATTTAGGAAATTAATTCACACACAGATGCAAGACAAACACACATAGAGATGCACACGCATGCACTGAGATGCATAAAGAGCAACACAGTCATACACACATACATGCAATGCACAACATGCAGACACATAGAGTGTGATACAGACATGCAACACCCACAGTGAGGAACACACAGGCACACACAGAGACACACACACACAGAAGTGAGTCATAAGGGGGTGAGTGTGTGTGAGTGAGTGGCATTCATTCATGTAGTTGAAATGCATGTGGTAATTGCACATACTATGGTAGAAGGTGGATCGTGCTGGCTCCCGGGGTGTGACTGAGACTATGGTGGAAAGTGGATCGTGCTGGCTCCCGGGTTGTGAGTGAGAGTGAGTGCGTGTGAGAGTGAGTGAGTGTGTTAGTGAGTGTGTGTGATTGAGTGTGAGAGTGTGTGAGTGACAGGGTGTATGAGAAAGTGTGAGTGAGTGGGTGTGAGTGTTTAAATTATTGTGAGTGTGTATGGTTGAGTGTGTGTGAGTGTGTGATTGAGTGTGTGTGTGTGTGTGTGTTTTTGTCTGATGTGTTTGTGTCTGTGGTGTAGGAGCGAGTGGCAGCCATTTTGTTTTTTCAGTTACTTGGATAGTGGTGGGCAGGCTGGATAGTGGGGGCAGGCCAACTCCCTGCATGATTTAAATCACTCCCCCACTGAATCACCCAATGGGAGCAGTAACTCCTCCTTACTTAACCCTTTGAGTGCCAGAGGGGTACGCAACACATTGCTTTGCAATGCGTTGCGTACCCCTCTGGCACTCAAAGGGTTAAGTTGAGGTAGCCTAGCAATATAACACACGATGGCTCTTCAATTGAGGCAGCGTAGCAACACGCTGAGGGAACAAATAGAAAGTGGTGTTTGAGGCTTGCCCTCTGTAACATACAGCAAAGCATCTCTCTCCCTTTAAGGAGAAAGGGCAGGAAGTGGAGGAGTGACAGTTGAAAACAGACAGTTAGTGAGGTTGACTGAAGAGATGAAAAGAGTTAAATAAAAGAGTTGCTATTAAGTTTATCCCTGAGTTTGTATTTTATGGAAACATTACACCCTCGTACTGAAACAGAGTGTATGGAGGGTTACAATTATCTGTGGGAGGTGAAACAGTGTGTTTGTGGGGTCATGATTCTGATGGAGAGTGTGTGTGGACCAGGAGAAGTTATTGATATCCCCTACTTCAGGAGCGAGTGGCAGCTATATTTTTTTTGTCAGTTGGATAGTGGTGGGCGGGCTGGAGGGGGCGGGCAAACTCCCTGTATGATAAATATGCCCCCATTGAATCACCCAATGGGAGCGGTAATGTCCCCATTGAATCACCCAATAGGAGTTGTGTCTCCTAATGAGACATAAATTATGTAATGAGGCATTCTGTTCAATGTGTGTTTGTTTTCTGAGGAGACATAAATTATGTTTTGTGTGTGAGGTACTATAAATTATAAAATTAGGCTTATTCTTTTATATATATATATAGATTATACCCTAGGAATAAGTGGCTCTTAATGGGATAGTAATACTTCACACAAAATGCAGCTCCGATTCTTCTTCATACCATTTTTTCCCACGTAGCTCTGTATTTCAGTCTTGTAGTTCTGCAGCAATTGAATGAGAAAGGATCCTCTCCTGTCGCTTTTAACCACCTCTCATCATTTGTGGAATCTGGTCCTGGGATAGCAGCAAGGGACAGTCTTCATGCACTAAGTATAAGGAAAACCCTGCCCCACTTGACAAAGGAGTGCAGGATTTTCCTTATGCTTACTGTAGATTGTCCCTTGCTGCACTCTATCTGGACCTGCTTGGAGAGCAGCATGGCATAAGTAAAAGGGGCAGAAGGGGGATCCTTTCTCATTCAATTGTTGCTGAACTACACGACTGATAGTATTGAAATACAGCGCTACATGCGACAACTAGTATGAAGAAGAATCGGAACTGCATTTTGGCTGAGGAATTAGTGTCTCTTTAATTTAACAGACAGTTTACCTGAATAGGTATGCTCCATACTGCAGGTTTACATATATACTCCAAACTGCAAGCCTATACAGAAAAACCAACCAAAATATCAAAAGAAATCATTGCCTTGATGAAAAAATAAAATGAGAAAAATGAAGCAAAATGGCAATATTAGAAACAGGGTAGAATATGTAAAAATGTGCAAGATCATAAGAAAGCGCATAAAAGAAGAAATGTGCAGTTTCATTGTTGAGCTCATCAAAAGGACACTGGAAGAAAATCAAGGGCTTAAAGAAAGCAAAAGGAAACATGGCCACACATAGGAGCCAAGTGTTTGCATTAAAGGGATAGTAATGTTTCACAATAAAAGCAGCTCCAATTAATCTTCATAGTATTTGAGCCATGGTGAGTGTTATTTCAATACTGTCAGAGTTGTAGTTCAAGATTAGAATGATAAAGTATCCCCCTCCCACTCCTTTTACTGATGTAACACTGCTCACCTCAGAGCAGCAAGACTGTCCAGATGGATCACAGAGAGGGACAATCTTCAGTTAACATAAGGGAAAAACCTATCAAGGGGGGCAGGGTTTCACAGTAAGAAGATTGTCCCTTGTTGTGAGCTGTCTGGTCTCAAAACCAGATTCCACATCTGAAAAGAAATGGCTTACACTAGGTAAAAGGAGTGGGAGGGGGATACTTTATCATTCAATTACTCTTGAACAACAGCTCTGACAGTATTGAAATAACACTCTCCATGACTCAAATACTATGAAGATTAATTGGAGATGCGGCTGTTGTGAAACATTACTATCCCTTTAAAGCCTACAAATTGTACAACAGTAAAAACTCAACAACAAATAAGTGAGGGGAAGAATTGTATTGAAATCTTTATAAGGATGCAGGAGAACGACTGAATGCAGTGGCAGAGGCTGACGCTATTGCAGACGTTTTGGTGGAATAAGTAGAAATTGCAGTTAAATCAGTGAAAAATGCCAAAGCAGCTGAACCTGACAAAGTCACTATTGAAAGCCCTACCTAAGCTATATTCAAAATACCTGCTACTCAGAAAAGTGCCTGGAAAAATGCAGAAGTCATTCTGCTGCACAAAAAACGTGATTAGCAGGTCTAAAAAACAACTGATCAATAAACCTATTGTCAGTTGTCTGTAAGGTTTTCTCAAAGGTACTGTCATGAAGAATGGTACTTGATGTGACAGAGCCTAAAGAACAAGCAGGCTTCAGAAGCAGTTTCAGTACAATGGACCATATCCAGACAGTACAAGAAGTTATAGAGCTGCATAATGAATGCAATATTCCATTTGAAAAGGCTTTTGACTCGGTGAAAAAGCAAGCAATAACCAATGCAATGATCAAGAAATAGAGCTTACATTAGTTTCCTCCAATGAGGTATCAGACAAGGAGATACAATCTCCCCAAAACTATTTTCTCCTTGTTTACAATAAATTTTCTGCAAACTAAGTTGGGACAAAAAGGAATTCAGATCAGTGGAGATTACCTACATCACTTACATTTGCAGATGATACCATACTCTTTGCCAACAGTCCTGAAGAACTACAAGAACGCATTCAAGAGCTACAAGAATAACTTTGGTAGGAAGATGAATATCAACAAAATGCAAGTCAAGTTTAGCAAATTTACCATACCAAAGAAAATCTCAGTAGATGGACAAGAACTAGAAGAAGTTAGAAGCTGACAAGTCTGTTTACCATGGACAGGAAATGTCAACAGATGGAAACACAATGATGGAAATTGAGCGATGAATAAACTTGGGATAGCAAGCATTTAGAAAACTTAGTAGTACTGTCTTTAAGACAAATTTACCACTCTGCCTCTAGAGAAAGGTTTTTGACCATTGTGTCCTCCGCGCCCTTACATGTGGCTCTAAAACGTGGACACTGAACGCCAAAGCCATACAAAAATGTAAGGGAAGTATGGAGCGGCAAATTCTAATCGTAACAAATAGAGACCAAAAAAGTGTGCATGGATTCATCAGCAAGGGTCTATGAAATAATTGAAAGAATAAATAGCTTAAAATGGAAACGGGCAGTTGACTTTGCAAGAAGACCTGATGATAGATGGACCAAATTCATTTTGGAATGGATTCTACTTGATAATATCGCCTAAGAAGAAGTAAAAAAATCACAATGTGTTGATGAAATTATGAGATTTGTTGGTGCACAGTGGCAACAGAAAGCACAAGACAATTGTTGGAAACTTGCTGAGGAGGCCTTCATCCTGCAGTGGATGGATAAAAGGTTGAAGATGGCAGAGAGGCAAGATCAGTGAATGCGGAAGTAGGGCGTAGGGCACTATGTAATCAATAATTTTAGCCCAAATAGCATTAAAAAAAAATAAATAAATAATAACGATGTCAACATTATCGCTATGTACTGTACGTAATAAGCCTAACTTTTATAGGGTTGAGAGATCCCCTTTAAATGCACAAAAATAAACTGTATAGGGCTTTATGTATAACGGAGAATAGAAAAAAGTCTGCAACACACCAACTGCAGCATGTGAGAGAGATAAAAGTTCTCATAGATTTAAGTGGGCCTTTTAACCCCTGGAATGGTAGAGGGGTCTCAAATGCATTACAAAGCCAGAGACATCTCAACCATTGACGGGGTTAAAACCCCAATTTAAGTAAGTGGTAGATCTGGGATTTTTTTTCTCCCCTATGGTGAAGTTAAGTTTGCCCCTGATTTACCCCATTTTCCCTTTATAAATGACTCATAGGCCCATACATATAAAAGCCCTCTGGTACTGAAAGGGTTAAAGAAAATTAGAGGCTCTCATTCCTAGGGTACGCTTCCTTTTTAAAATTACGTTAAGAAACTCTGCTCAGATAATTTTTCACATACTGAAACTTCAAATAAAGTAAATTGTATTTCTTTGAAAACCAATATGTTTGATTTTTCCACCTTGATTTTTTTCTAGTATTACTTGGGAGCCATTGGGCGATGGAAAGAAATTGTTTTCCCTGGCTGACAATTACCTTCTGATCTGGGATTTACAAGAAAGCTCCACCAAAGCTGTGGTAAGGAAAGTCTAATGTGTATTGTGATGCTGTATCATAGATTTTACTGGCACAGCTTGCACACAGTGCAATAAAAGGCCACGTATGTTAAAAAAAAGGATAAATTGCACATACAACTTCTTCAACATTTAAAAGAGAACTAACACCTCTTAATGTTGAACCCCTCCTCCACGTACCTTTCTATGGCCAGCAAATCCTACTACCACCTGTGAATTTGGCTTTTGCAGCTTTGTTCAAGGAGACAGCTTCTTTAATTAGTCCTTGATCTCATATCCATGATGGTGGACATGACAGTTACTGGCAGACTTGTGCAGGCAGATTGCATGAGTCTACTTATGATTACCATGACCATGGAGCAGAGTTTGAGGTCCTGTTGTCTTGCTAGCAATTGTCTTGTTTCCCTCCAAGGACATGACATCCAAGACTGATTAGTGATCTTGGGGGGAGAGGCACTAAGGTGTGAAAAACAGGTGATAAAGCGAACATGAATTCTCCAACTCCTGTTAATCTAATGCTCTACAATTTCTCAAGTGGGAGAGATATTAGTGCATAGCCGCCATAGAATAACATAGGAACTGGAGAAGTGATATCACTGGAGAAGTCCTTTCCACTTTATCACCACTTTATCACACCTTAGTGCATAACCCTCTTTATCTGTTGAAGAAATGCACAAGGGCAAAATTCACAGAGCTGTTAGGATTTTCTGAGGATTATTAATAGGAGTTACTAGTTCTCCTTTAACCCTGTGAGTGCCAGAGGGGTATCCAACGTATTACTTCACAATGCTTTGGATACCCCTCTGGCACTCAAACAGTTAAAGTGGACCTTTTACCTCTAATCCTAATGCTCCAATGTAAGAAGCCAGTCCAAGTATAAGTAATATATTCATTTATTTACTTGAAATCGTTGTGTTTAATAAAATATCTATCTATCTATCTATCTATACCCACCCACCTCCTACAATACAGAATGCCAGGTTAGTGCGTGCTGAGCACCAGCCCCTGAGAGAAGTGGCAGGTGCAAACAGGAATTAGGATGGGGAGCTCTACCTGGTCAAGATGTCCCCTCACCAATGTGCTCTGATAGTGAGTCGCATCTAAACAATTGAGAACATTTATTAGTGATAACATGGGCCATTTTGGACTTGTGTAGAGGTTTAAAAATGTTGGTGGGGGGTTAAGGTAGGTGAAAGAGCCACTTTACTCATTTGAGTGCCAGAGGGGTACGCAACGCATTGCTGTGCAATGCGTTGCGTACCCCTCTGGCACTCAAAGGGTTAAGGACCAGAAGGTTGTGCAGTGCATTGCAAAACAGTGCGTTACACAACCCTTTGGTTCTTAAAGAGTTAAGAAATTCCAAGTGCTTCTATTACTTAAAGACGAGGCCTAGATTGCGCACCACACTCACAAAGTGGAGCAATTCTGAGAGTAACCAATTGTACCACAGGGCACAAATACAGATTTCCATTGATTGAAACAGGCTTTCAACAACTTTCACATTGAGAATGATGTACTAAGGAGCAATTTTTGGGGCAAACAGTCTGCACACACAGTAGACAAATCCCCATTGATTTTAATAAGGCTTTTAACCCCATGCTATTTTTTTTTTATTTAACTAGTTTTTAAATTAAACTGCAATTTAATTTTCTCAACACCGGGCAGTGTTATAACATACTATGGAGAGCCAGTCAGTGACTCAAGCTGTCCCATAAAGTACATCATAAAACAAATGCATTTTGGACACCAGTTGGAGCTGTTGCTAATAGTTTGATTAAAAACATTTGAGCTGTAATAACTTTTAACAGAACAGGATTCTGTCAGCTCCAGGCTAGTAACAGTCATAGGCCTCCCACTGGAAATCACATCGGAAGAGTTACAAGGACATGTTCCCAATAACTCCAGTGTATTCTGGGTCCGGGGACTAAAAAGCTTCATAAACATACGTCTAGCAAAGAGAAGATCCTGAACTCCAAACTGAACCCACCAGGACCGGATTTATATCCCAGGAGCCCCAGGTTAGGTCCCATTACCATGGCCACACACCCTCTCCTCACATGACCCCACCCAAAGTCCCATCCACTTTTACCTGGCACAGATAATCCCCTTAGACTTAAAGGGGATAGTAATACTTCATTTTAACTTTATTTTATTTTGTAGGCATTAAAAAAACATGAAGAATGATATAAGTCTTATCTCTGAAACCTTTATGGTTTAAGAGATATTCACAAACAAAGTATCCCCCCCCGTTCAACCAGATCAGAAGGGAGATGCCCAGGAAGACCGCAGAGAGGGACAATCTTCAATTAAGATAATGGAAAAAGCTGAAAAACTTGTCAAGGGGGGAAGGGCTTTCATTGTTTTCATACAAAGAAAATTGTCCCCTTCTGTTATCTGTACTGTCATACAACCAGACTCACATCTGAGAAGAGATGGCTTACACTAGGTAAAAGGGGTGGGAGGGGAACTTTGCTTGTGAATATCTCATAAACCATAAAGGTTTGAGAGATAAGACTTATATCATTCTTCATGTTTTTTTAATGCCTACAAAATAAAATAAAGTTAAAACGAAGTATTACTATCCCTTTAACATACAAGCACAAAAAGAAAGAGAATAACAAAACTTGGAGCCTTATCAACAAAAGAAAAGAGGAGCAATGCTGGCCCTTAATTACTGCTGAATGTGACATGCCTGTGTTAATATCTCTCTCTTTTGTCTTCCACTTTTGCTCAACACACATTTGCAGATGATGTTCTGTTTATTCAACTTAGCATTTTAATGACCAGTGGGGTGTGCATGTGTGAAGCAATGCATTGCACATCGTTGTGGTCCCTTAAGGAGTGTAGTATGGTGTGTTATCATTCAGTGAACTTACTTCTAAATCTGGGAAATAGTAACATAGTAAATTAGGTAAAAAAAGACACAAGCCCATCAAGTTCAACCTTTGTCTCATTACCTAGAGACATGAGAAGTATATAGCTTTCCTGCTGCCAAATAAGTTAGTCTTTATCAGAGCTTCCTGTTTCTCCTGAAATGTATCTACTTTAAAAAAAATTGCCTATAATACAAACAGTTTTGCCCCTGTTCACCTTATGTGAAGTGGGAAGTGCGTATAATACACGAGAAAAAATGTATTAAAAAAAAAATGCCAATTTTCACTTCTTCCCTCCCTCCCCGCTTACCCATGGCCACCTACCCCCTCCTTAGTCCAAATTCATCTCTCCCCAGCCAATGCTGCAGTTGAGGTCCTGACAGGGCCATGCAGGAAGCGAGTGGCGGATGCAAGCATGCTGCCCGCTGAGACCCTGTCAGGATGCTGAATTTACACTATGGAGGGGGAGAGGTGGCCATGGGTAAGCAGGGAGGGAGGGAAGAAGTGAAAATTGGCATTTTTTTTGTGTGTGTGTGACAGGGGAAAACAAGGGTGTGTATTATACATATGCACTCTTGTTTTCCCCTAAAATCTTGAGTATAATATACACCTGCACACAGGTGTGTATTATACCTGAGATTTTATGGTAATCTTCTCTTAAATGTATCCCTTTGTATCTGCCATAACCACATCCTTGGGCAAGGAATTCCATAATTTAACAGACCTTACTGTAAAAAAACCCTTCCTCTGCTGAAGTTTAAACCTCCTTTCCTCTAATGTCAAGGGGTGTCCCCTGGTCACCTGATCAGGCCTTGGAATAAATAGCTCACCGCAGAGATCCTTGTATTGACCTCTTATATATTTGTATTTTGTGATAAGATCTCCTCTTAGCTGTCTTTTCTGTAAAGTAAATAAACCAATTTTGTTTAGTCGTTCCTCATATGTCAAGTTCTCCATTCCCCTAATTAATTTTGCTGCTGTTTGCTGTACCCTCTCCAGTTCTAGAATATCTTTTTTCAGAACTGGTGCCCAAAACTGCACTGCAAATCCGATCTGAGATCTTACCAATGATTTGTACAATGGCAAATGGTAATTTGTTTCAAAAACAGTAATTTTTAATGGGATAGTAAAGTCCCCAAAAAAAGTATAGCCCAAATGATAGGAATTAGGGCATTACATATTTTTTTATTGTTCCTATCTCTCAAACCTTCATGGTTTGAGAGATATAAGAAAATAAAGTCCTCCGCTCCCTCCCCTTTCTGCCTAACGAGCTGTAAAGCTGTCAGAGGCAGAATCTGGTCACGCAACCAGACGGTGGCTCTTCAGGAGCGCTGACATCGAGATATCTAACTATAAATACTTCATCGGAATAGTCTACAATGTGTGCCTGGTTTTCAGGCACACGTTGTAGACCATTCTGATGAAGTATTTATAGTTAGATATCTCGATGTCAGTGCTCCTGAAGAGCCACCGTCTGATCCTGGAAGCAGGATGTCATGCCGTCACAGCTGACACATGAGAAGGGGGAGGGAGTGGAGGACTTTATTTTCTTATAAAGGTTTGATAGATAGGAATTAGGGCATTATGTATCTTTTTATTGAACCTATCATTTGGGCTATACATTTAAAGACAAAGCTTACTGTCTTTTTAGCCCTTTGCAATGTGTTGCGTACCCCTCTAGCACTCAAAGGGTTAAGCCTTTGAATGCCAAGAGGGGAAGGTAATGCATTGCAAATCAATGCATTGGATACCCTTCTGGCACTCAACTGGGTAATGTGATCCTTGTGGTAATATTCAATGATGGGAAATGCTGATACTTAGTTAAGATGTACTTGTTAGTAATATACATGGCTTAAGAAACCTCACTAATGCTGACCCATTCAATTAATGTTTAAAGTGATAGTAATGTTTCACAAAAACAGCAGCTCCAGTTAATCTTCATAGTATTTGAGCCATAGAGAGTGTTATTTCAATACTGTCAGAGTTGTAGTTCAAGAGTAATTGAATTATAACGTTTCCCCCTCCCACCCCCTTTACCTAGTGTAAGCCACCTCCCCCCAGATGTGGAATACAGTTCATAGACCAGACAGCTCACATCAAGGGTCAATATTCTTACTGTGAGAACAATGAAAACCCTGCCCCTCGTGACAGGTTTTTCAGGTTTTTTCCCTTATCTTAATTGAAGATTGTCCCCTCTCTGCAATCTACCTGGGCACCTCCCTTCTGCTCTGGCTAAACAGTGTTACATCAGTAAAAGGGGAGGGAGGGGGGATACTTTATCATTCAATTACTCTTGAACTACAACTCTGACAGTATTGAAATAACACTCTCCAAGGCCCAAATAGTATGAAGATTAATTAGAACTGCTTTTATTATGAAACATTACTATACCTTTAACCTTTGGTTTATCTAATATGTCTAAGTTGCCATGTATATTTATAACTGTATAATTCTAACCGCAATATATGATTCATACAGAAGGAGTAAATATATATTTAGAAAAGCACAGAAGAATACAAAGATGAATACTTATAAGAGCTAGATTGTGTCGTGTATAAAAAAGTTTAAAACAAATATTTTATTTTAATCAGTTTTTTAAGTTCTCTCTAACCCACACTATTTTAAATTAAACCTTAAAGGTCTAAATCCCCAGCAGTTTTCAGTATTATAGAGATTCTACAGTGGTATCGGCACACAAATTTTCAATTCTCACAGGTTTTACGTTTGACTTTAAAGTGACAGTCTCCTTCTTTTTGATTTTACATTCTGCACATGCAGAATAAGTAAATTTATATTTCATATTCTTTATATTATTTTTTTGCTTCACTTTTTTATGTGCCGGAAGAGGCTCTATAAATCTAATTCCAGTGAGCTTTGTGTTAGGGACTATGAAATCAAATATAATTATAGAATGTAAAAAAGAATGTAAAAAAAATAGTGACACCATGTTGAGAAGCCTGTATCGGCACTCACTGCTGCAGGGATAGTGTTACATTGTATCACGTTACCTTCAGAATCTCAGACAGAAAACTCTTTGGAAACAGAAATTCAAGTAGCTCAATGTCAGGGACGTAAAAGTGTAAAATGATAATGATAGTATAGGCAATTTGACTTTACATATTATTTAATGTTAAAAAGGAGGTTGTCTGTCGCTGTAACCAGATCCTGGGTAAAGCTGATTCTTCAGTGCGTATCAGATCTTTCTTTCTACCTGTCATTCTATTTTCACTTTTTTTTGAGTGATGTCATATTGGCCCATATATATAAAAGCAGACTGGAGTTATCTTGGAGTAAGAAAACCGTACCATAGGGGACTGTAACGGAGGCTGAGAAGGGACCGCGTCACCTTCCGCCGTCATTCCCGGGTCTCTCCTTGTCGATGCCGGACTGGCGCTGTCGGATGCACCGGTCGAGCAGATCAACGGTCCGGTGGTTGACTCAAAGTGGCATCGAACCCCGGAGTTGTCGACTCTACATCGAATGATGCTGATCGAGGAGGTGCCGACAGGGCTCCCGAGCCGTCGAACTTCGCAGAACTGGAAAACCGGGCAGTAGAGAGTCCTCTACTCCCGGGCTATGACAAACAGGGAAAGTGTAGCAGGAACAAAGGTAGCGGTCGCAAAGCAGTTTGAGCACTCTGTAGCTCGAATCGAAGGTTCTCAGGAACTGGAAGAAGCCGGGAAGAGTCCACGTTGCCGTCTGACAGTATCCGAAGGTGGGTAGCAGGATGCTGGCAGCAGACGGTCGAACGATGCAGGAACCTGGGCTCAGATGGGCGTCAGAGTGGCCGATTTAATACCATAAGAACACACAAGACTCCAGGACTCTTGTTCACTCCAAACATAACTCTCTTTATTGACACAAACCATAGCTATTTATACACAAATCTTACACTGAAACTTCTGGGGAAACCAGATACAATGGGCAACATGATTCAATTACAACACATCAGACAAAGGCCAGCAACAGATAGTCTTAACAGATACAATACCTCAGACATGATTACATTTCAGATACAAAAGGGTTTGATGAACAAAGACTTGAGGGTTTGAACTAATTACCACACGGCAGGGGGCCTGACTGCAGTTCACAATGGCTTAATTAACACACAGCAGGGGGTCTAGCTACAGTACACATAGTCAAATGGCTGGAGTGGCTGCAATACACATCTTATGGACAGTGGCCCAAGGTTGGAGCCTTTGTATGACTACTTTGAATGCCCTGCTCCAACCTTGACCAATTCCTGAGCTGCCTACGGTTCCCCAGCTTAGGATATGGAAGATATTTGCATGCCTACTCCAGGGTTTCGAGTGACTCAGCTTTCCCCTCTCTGCCAAACGTTCAATCCGGTGGTGCTGATCGCACACCGCGCCGGTACCCGCCGACTGGTAGTCAGTGAGTGTGTAAACCCTCGACCACAACAATACATTAAACATAGTCCATTTCATAGTACATGAACCAAACTCTATGAACATAAGTCTTTTCTCTAAGGTAATGGCTGGCCAGTTCGTACGACAGGGCACAACACAGAGTCCAAACAGTGCAAAATGTCCACAGTCTTTGGCTAAACAATCAGAGGGCCAGACGAGGGCTCAAGTAATGGGTAGGATCCGTTAAAGGGACAAATAAACATTCCTTATGAATTTGGGATTTTAACCCCTTGAATGTGATGCAATGCATTGCAGACCTGTCTAGACTGTAAGCTCTCACGAGCAGGGCCCTCTGATCCTCCTGTTCTACACATCTGATTGTACTATTTAATACCTCTGTATGTCTATTCCCCAATTGTACAGCGCTGCGGAATTAGTTGGCGCTATATAAATAAAGAATAATAATAATAATAATAATATTTAAATAATTAAAAAAGCCCTATTCAAGTGCATGGAATTTAGGAATGTTTATTTGTCTCCATTGGTGCAGTTGGTTTACTCCAGAATAACTTCAGTTTGCTTTTATAAGTATGGGCCATTGTATCTTCCTTTAGTGAAGGGTCAGAACTGGTGCAGTGATCAGTGGGAGGGTGGTATGCATACCTGGGAACTCTTCAGATCTGCCCTGGAAATTCTGGTTTTTAAAGGTAATTACCGGGTCTCCGGGGACAGAAGCTGATTCTCTGGTGGTGGTGGTGAGCTTCCCACATCTCCTTTTTCCCACCTTCTTCCTCCCACTTCCTGCCTACTTCTCCTCCTTCCCACCCTGCTCCTGCCCACTTCTCATCCTTCTCACCCTGTTCCTTCCACTTCTCTTCCTGCACACCCTTTTCCTACCCACTTCCTGTCCACTTCTTCTCCTTCCCACCTTGTTCATCCCATTTCCTGCCCACTTCACCTCCTTCACACCCCGTTCTGCCCACTTCCTGTATACTTCTCTTTCACACTCTGTTCCTCCCACTTCACACACACTTCTCCTCCTTTCCACCCTGGTCTGTGCCCACTTCCCACCTACTTCACAATTACCATGTCAATGAGCCCCACCTACCCAATTAAGCCCCACTCCCTCTATGTCATTTACTTACCTCCCACTGATGAAGTTCCCAGGTATGGTAGTATGCCGTATTTCATAGAAATAATTTTGACTTAAATATGTTTTTTGTAATTTCAATTTTGTTTGAGTAAAGTTGATTGAAATCAAACCAATGTGCAACTAACCAAGTAGACCTTGTAAAACTCTATGGGACTCATCCAGATAAAGAGGTGCAGTTTCTAGAGCAACCACAGTGCATTGGGTAAGTAAAATACCCATTGATTTTTAAATAGGGATTTTAACCCCTTTAATCCTTGAGCCCATCTCTAAAGCATTGTGAAGCAACATTTCAACATTACGGTGCAGTTTAGCTTGATGAATAAGACCCCATATCTCGAAAAAATATTTCTCAATATTCTTTAGCAGCACCCAGTGTCATGGTCGCTTCTTTGGATGGATGACGTCTAGTCATGGCCGTCCCTTCTGGACTTACCTGCTATCTGTTTTTTAGCAACATTGTCCCCTTGCTCTGCCTAGCTTTCCTGTATCCTGGGTCTGACTCCAAGCTTTTATTCATAAATGGCCTCCAGCTGTACCTTGTATAGGAGGCTATTTAAACCAGCCTGCCTGAGATCTCAAACCCATATTTATAAAAGCACACTGGAGTTATTCATGAGTAAACCAACTGCACCACAGGGAACAAATAAAAATTGCTAAATTTCCATGAACTTGAATAGAGCTTTTTAACCCCCTTAATGCTAGATAGGTCTCCAATGCATTGCTTCAAAGCCAGTGGTCTTTTTTTTGGTGGTGGTGGAGGTGGGTGTGCAGTGTCATGGTCACTTACCTGGATGGTGGACCTCTAGGTATAGCCATCCCTTTAGGATGGCTATACATAGAGTTCTTGCATCTCCTTGGCTTGAACCAGCAACCTTGGAGTCCAGGTCCTGCAATTATCAATGTTGCATCCAGAGAGTCTTTTGTCAGCAGGCTGCTCTGCCTAGCTTTCCTGTATCCTGGGTCTGCTTTCAAGTTTCTGTTGATTAATAGCTGCAGCTATACCTGGTTTGGGAGGCTATTTAAATGTGTCCTGCCAGCCTTGATCCGGCCCTGCTTGTGACTGTGCCTTTGTCTGATGATTCTAGTACTATGTTTCTCTGTATCTGCCCCCCCCTCCCCCAAGGATGGCACTGTTGTCACTCTCAGGTCCCTTATTAGTTTTATATTGGAGTGTGCCTCCCTGCTATATCAGGCTCCAGCTCCTGAGAGTGAACCAACTACAGAATAATAAGTATTATATAAGAATTGTATGAGAGGTCTTTATTATAGAATATAGTAGTATAAATAGCTCAGCTTTGCCCCCGGTGTGTAACATACACCATATTATACACAACAGTGTCAGCCATGTCTTGCATCTCAAGTACAGTCTTTCTGGCATTCTTCATTTCACTCTGTCATTGTCTTCCTCTTATGTCTCTCAGTTTCTCACTCCCTCTTGCTATTGCTGTCCTATAGTTATCACCTGGAGTTTCTACATGTGTGTCTCTCTCTTTTGCATGCGCTCTGTCTCTTATGCTTCTCTCATATGTGCTTCGTCACATGACTTCTCACTTGCATTCTTTCTCTCTCTCTCTCGAGTATTCTCTTGCTTACTCTGTTTTGCTGTCTTATGTTCATTTTCTCTCTTGCATGTGTTTTTTTGCATGCTCTGTATTACTCTCTTGCATGCAATCTCTCTTGCCTGTTCTGGCTTACTCTCTCTTCCATGCGTTGTCTGTTGTGTACACACTTTCTCTGTCTTACATGTGCTTCCTCTCTTACATGCAATGTATAAGTGGAAGGCTTGGCCTGAATTTGTGGGAGGGGCTGCAGGCCATTATAAGCAGGGCAACAACCTCTCCCACTGGGCTCACTATGTTAGTGGTGAGTACCACATTACGTACATCATCATTCGTTCACATGTCAATCTGTCAGTTCCGGTCTTGTGGCGTTCAATGTGGTAAGTCCTCCTTCCCCTCAGCACCTTTTATTCTGCATCCAGCCTTCCATGGGCTCCTTTGCTTAACTCTCCCTCCTTCTCCTAGCACTCATAGTGAGTCCAGCTCTGATTTGCCACTGAATCATTCAGCCAGCCTTTTTGCTTGGGCGGCCCCTTCTATCTCAATAGTTGCTCCTATTCAGGTACTTTTTTATTACATGTTTCGTTAATTGGCCTCTCTCTTCCATACAAGTGATACGCATAGCAATCAGCTTTGTAGGAGTTATTGTCAGCCTACCCTCTAGGTCACCCACTTTCCACCTGTCAGCTTTTATTAAAGTAGCTCTAGTTATATTCATTTTACAGGCAACCAGCAGCAGTACTCAACAACACACAAACGACACCACAGAGGAGCAATCCAAATGGAGCTATACTAGTAGCATAACCCATTCCCTTCTAAGCTCTATAGTATCACTTTAGTTAAATTATAAGCTTTGTAGGAGTGCACTAGTGTAGCCTCATTTCAGCTGTAAACTATGCGGTATCACTTGCCTTACTTCACAACATTAATGCCAATTTTTAAGTTAACAAAAGGGGGTGGGCTGGGACAGTGGGCTTGAGCGATATAGAAATGGGCCACTTGACTGAATTTGCCCCCTGGGCCACAAGTTGCCAGCCCTCCCCTGGATATCCCCCAAGTTTTTTGCTTCTTGTTAACTTTTAATTTTATTTGGACATTCTACCTTTATTCACTGGTTACTGATTCACTTGATCAGTGAAACTGGAGAGCTATCTGTTCTTGCAATGAGATATTATTAGTAGTATAACTTTATCTTTTAGAAGTCTTTCATTCACATAGGTACTCACAGCAAATTATTCTCTGGATATGAGACACATCTATATAGCAGGCTTAAAATGTGAATAAAAAAAGCAAAAAACAAACCTTTGTCTGACTTGACCAGATCCAATCAGCCAAAACCCATCAAGTAAAACATTGTAACTTAACCCATTGAATGCAGAGGTTGCATACCCATCTGCCTCCCAAAAGGTTAAATATTTTCTGGTAATATTTTTTTTTATCCCATAGCAAGAACCAGTTAATTATCTTTTTACTAGTTTTAAAGCCCGTGTACACAGGCCAACACTGGCAGTGCTGCAGTCATGCGCACTACTGACTGCCTGAACGCGCCGCAGCTGATACGGAGCGGGGAGCTCCAAATTCAGATTGTAGTCCTCTCTGCACACCTTCCTGGGATAAAGCGGTGCTTGGTCCCAGGAAGGTGCGCAGAGAGGACTCCGGTCTAAATTCAGAGCACCCTGCTCCATATCAGCTGCGGCGCAGGCAGTGTGTCCTCTACTGCGCATGATGGCTTCTGACAAACATCCTTCGCGAATTGTAATATAGGATATGCTAGACATAAACTTCATTTGACCCTGAAAATAAATATAAATGACTCACCTCCGGTTCTTTAACCCTTTCAGTGCCAGAGGGGTACGCAACATTGCATAGCGTACCCCTTTTGCACTGAAAGGGCTAGCCTTTACATTCCAGAGGGGTGTGTGGTGCATTGTGAAACAATTAATTGCACACCATTTTGGTACTTAAATGGGTTAATGTTTCATACAGTAAACTGGTCTTAACCCTTTGTGTGCCAGAGGGTTATCCAGTCTCCTACAGTGCAGTTGGTTGGCTCCAAGTTGAATCCTCTTTTGCTTTCTGCATAGTATTGTGGAAGTTAACTCTTTGAGTGCCAGAGGATTATCCAATGCATTTCAAAACAATGCATTGGATAATCCTCTGGCACTCAAAGAGTTAACTTCCACAATACTATGCAGAAAGCAAAAGAGGACTCAACTTGGAGCCAACCAACTGCACCGTAGGAGACAAACATTCCTCAAATCCCAACTGATTTATATTGGTCATTTAAATACTTAAGTGATAGAGAGGTCTCCATTGTACTGCATCACAATGCATTACAGACCCGTCTAGCATTCAAGGATATAAAAGCTCCAAAAAATCAATAGGAGCATTCATTTGTTTCCTCTAAGGCAGGTTGTTTGCTCCAGAAGGACCTGTATTGCAATAACAAGTTGTTACCCAGTCAGAGACTTCATAGTCAAGGAAAAGGTCAAGGTTGCAGGTTAGTGGAGAGACTTTATTTTGTCTTTCTCCGTGGAGTGAGCAGAATTAATATGCTCTGACCAGGAGAAATGAGTATGGCTGGCCTTTGAAAGAAGTAAAATATTAGGATATGCATATTTTGACCCTCTGTTACTGTATATAATCAGAGCTGTACACCTCACCCTTTATGTGCTTCATCACATTACAGAAAAATCTTGAGCAGACAAGTTGTTCTTATCCTAAAAGGGGAAAACCACTGCTTTCCCTGTGTAAAAAGGGATTTGAGAAATCCTTAAACATAGGCGTATCTACAGGGGGTGTTGTTGTACTGGGGCCCAGAATCCAAGGAGGCCCATCAGCCCCAGGGAACAGTTTGATTTTTCTTTCACCCATTTGGAACACAGGAATCGTGGGTTAAACAGCTACTACTAGAAGGCAGGGGAATTGCAAACAGAAGCTGTCTGGAGGAGGAGGAGACTCCCTACCAGCTCCTCTTAACCCTGCCCAGCAGCAGCATCCTTCAGTTTTAGTGCTCTGCCTACAGGAGAGCAACAGGGTGTCATGGAGTGACTATGGAATAACGACACTGACAAGTACAGATACAATAAAATCAATATCTTTATTTAAATAAGATCAAAAAATAAATACAGAAAGCAGTTTCCCAACCCTCATAGGACCAGGTGTGGAGACAGTGCACAAGCACTTCCCCAACCCTCACAGGACCAGGTGTGGAGACAACACACGATCCACTGACGGAACAGGAACTGATCTCAATCTGACTACAGAATGGGAAAGTAGCAAGGATAGCAGTAGCTACTAGTGCAGGTAAAGCGGAATCGCCCAAACAAAAATGAGAAATGCTTCCCTAGAACACTAGAGTACACCAAGGTAATAGACTCGGATACCCTAGAACGCTATGGTAAACCTACAGACAATGGCGACTAGAATTCCCCAGAATGCAAGGGTAGCTACGGGCAACGGTGATTCAAATCCCTAGTACGCTAGGGTGCACCCAAAGGCACTAACCGCCGGTATCAAGCAATATAGGATAGCCAGAGACAAAGTCCGGTGCAGCGGGAGGATACTGAGCACAGCTTGTACCAGAGAGATCAGCTAGAGCATGGTCAAGCTTAGGAGCGGAGTCAGTCAGGCCAAGGGTTGGAAACGTATTGGATAGTCAGCCGGAGCTAGAGCCAGCACAGAGCAGTTAGTCAGCCAAGGCAAGGTCAGTACCGTTTCGGATAGTCAGCCAGAGCCGGGGTCAGCACAGAGCGGTAAGTCAGCCAAGCCAAGATCTGTACTGTATCGGGTAGTCATCTGGAGCCGAGGTCAGCACAGAGCGGGTAGTCAGACAGAGCCAAGGGTCAGACCGGAGCAGAAGGCAGCAAGTCAGGGATCTAATGTAGCCAGAGTCAAACGCAGCCAGAGGTCATAAACGGATCAGAGCATAGGAAATAATCACAAGAGCTAGCGCACAGGTACACCACAAAAGGGCAAAGGAGTACTAGCAGAATGAGGCCTATAAGGCATAGCAAGTAGGTAGAGACTGACTCTGGCAATTACCACAGGCCTATAAGAATAGCGAATGCGCATAAGCGTGACACTCAGGAAGTGAAAGTACAGTGTCGCCTGCAAATAGCAACAGCACTCCCAGCGAGCAATCATGGGCACCTTGATACAGGGCTGATTCTTTTCTTCAATATTTTATTTTCTCAATTTTCGTACTCATGGGGTGTTTAATTTTCTCCATATGGCTGTCTCTTTATACTCTTCATTCCTCTTGCATGCATAGCCGAACCTGACACAGACTATTTTCCTGGACCTATATTCTATAATTTCAGCAAAGCTGATGGCCAAAACCTTGAGAAGCCATTTTCCTGTCCAATTTCAGAGGAGCCAAGGAGCCAGAAAACAGTGAAGATTCGTTAGGTCCAGGTTTTGTGAATATGCCCCAACCCTGCCTCAATCTGAGGTCTATTTGTGGTACATGGTTTATTCCCTTATTTTCTTGTACTTTTTATTTTTATAATTTTCTATTTTTCACACATACAAACTTGTCCCTCAAACATAGAGGGACCAGTTGTGGCATGATGGGAACTTTAACATTGATTGGACCATGTTACATTTAAGACTCATTGATCAGCCTTTATTATGCAGCTCCGTCTGCTGGTAGCTCATTCCCCGCTGGTCTAGGTGGTGCCTGGATAGTGGAACTGGCATAATGCGTGCACTAGAGAGCATGCCACACTAGAGGAAGGCGAGTCAGGGGATGAAGGAACTGATTATTCTTCTCCTTTCTCCTGGGGATCCCCTTGAGGAGGACCCTAGGAGTCCTGTAGAAGCTTGATTCTGGTGGTATCTGAGACGCCAAGGGGGATGTCCAAGCTAGGCATCTATAATTGCAAGGGGATGCTATTAATTTCCACTCTTCTGTCTCTTTTGATAAGATTATCTTTGAGGAATGGTGGTCACCAGATAGGATGGTCTTTTTTTCTAGTTGTCTTTTGCCATTTTTCCCCCCTTCTTCCACAGCTGTATTACAGCTTTGAGGTACCTCCTGTGTTGATATCCCTTTTTTACACTTTCTAATACAATGCTGTACTGGTAGCTGATTCAGCTGCTTTTAAGAATCAGGTGTATATACGCCTGGATTCTCTTCACATAATGAATTTAATAGCCATTGCATCCATCCTTGGTCACAGCCATGGGGGCTACAGTGTGGTGGCAAAGGCTGTAGTCTTTGAGGTGATCATTTTATGGAAACACTACAGATGGTGTGTTCTAAGGAGGATCTTGTTTGTTTGCTTGTTTGTTTTTGGTAAGACACCCGCACTCTTTATAGAGGCACGCCATACGCTGGGACTGAAAATCTGTATAGCTGTTCAGTATTTTTAGAAGTCCCTTTTTCCTTACCATTTTTGGGCAAGCAGTGCTTTGGCCCTGAATTGGATAAGACCATTAGTTGTGCTGTTGGAGGCCAGAGTTTTCTGTTTACCCCAGTTCATGCCTCAGTCTTGCTTTTTTATTTCCACTGCCACTACTCTCAAGTGACCAAGGCTCTTACCCCTTCATTGATCCAATACCGTTTCCACCTGTAACCCAGACCAGCCTGGTTGTGTGAGAAGCCTTCACAGTAGCCCTCAACTGATGTCTTCCTCTGCATAGCTTGCAGTGTCCCTGCTATCCTCAGAAAATTAGAGAGAACTGCAGTATTTCTGCAATGTGTGGTCCCTCTCCGTGGTAGATAAGTGGGTTTTGTGGATTTTTTGGGGGGTTATTACATAGACTTCAAGAACCGTCATCTTCTTTCCTTCATTTAAAAATGTCCTCAAAAAAAAGAAAGGTGGTACATGCCTTGATAGACATGAAGGTCTTTATTCTGGTTGCCATTCCAGAAAGATTCATGGAATTCTATTCTATACCAAGAAAGGCGAAGGCTGTTGTCCGGCCCTAGGCCTAAAACATTATTATCATTTAATTCATATGCTGAGATTCAAGTTAATCTCTGCGTTCAGATGCATCCACTTTGGGTCCATAGGTGTTTTGGGCTTTTCTGGACATAAGGGACATATACATTGTCAGAGACACTCCGTCTGGCAGAGAGTTAATGGTTAATTATTATTTTTTTTTTTTTTAGAAAGCCAGGATTGTCGGAAATTCTGTTTTAGATGAGTTTAAATGATCTCATTTTAAGTTGGGGGTGGAAATATTTTAGTGAAGTGTTATAGAAATTTATAGCTAGTTTCTGGACAAGTAGTCTGGAAAATACTCACTCGTATGTAAAGATCTAAGGATAGGAGTGTAAGCTGATAGGTTGATATGACGTATGGTTACTTCCCAAATACCTTAGTTTTGACAACATATATGTACAAAATTGTAATATGGTATTGGTGCTCCATCTTCAGGAATAATATAAGTATTGCTAGAAGAACCACAAAATCTAAAAACATTATTATTTTGGGTTTGACCAATCAGAGTCCAGAAAATTTAGTCTGACATCATATTCTAATGATCTGAAAACTCATCCTATCAAAAGGATGGGTTGTGAATGTCTGATAAGAGAATTTTTACTTTATAAGGTACTGATTTTGATTTTGGGTAGCTCTCTCTCTCTCTCTCGTGGTGCTGACTTCCTTGAAGTGTTCCAGTAATCATCTGACAGAGCCCAAACAAAATTCTAAGAAATCTACGCTTATTGTCTGGTAAATATATCTTTCTTTACTATTAATTCTGTATAGTCCTAAGAATGATATATATTCCTCTATATCTGGGGCCTTATAATATTTTAAAATAATTTTGATAGATATAGACCTGGCCAGCGATATAAAGTAAATTAATTTAAGGAGCTATATTGGCTGTAGTTTATTATGAGGGAACTAAACAGAATTAATTAGCAAATGTATCCAGATAATTATGCGATAGTTGATAGAAGTTATATCAATATAGCGTTATATATTATATAATTATTGATACCTATAGAATTATATATTTGTGTTTCTGAAAACGTCACTGAGCTTATATTTGATCTGGTGAATTCTTTGATTACCCTTAGTGATGAGCGAGCACCCCAATGCTCGGGTGTTCGGGTGCTCTGACCGAGCACCCCCTGAGGCTCGAGTGCTCGGCCGAGCACCCGAGCCCCATTGAAGTCAATGGGAGGACTCGAGCATTACACCAGGCACCCCCTGCTCTGATGAGGGGAGGGTGCCTGGTCCATAGGAAAAGGGCAGAAAAGGATGGAAACACCACAGAAATGGTTCAGGGACAGCATAGGGAGGATGTCTGGATGCATCTTGGACTCCAACATCGCTGCTGGGAACGATCTTTCGCCCGTAGTACGCCATTTTTACAGACTGACCATAAAACACACAAAAAGGAAAATAAAAACGACTTTAGGCGAAAAATTGTTACCAAACAATATTTGCTGTATATTTACTTGTATATCATCTGCAAATTATCCCAAAAATTTCCTTGATTTTCGGAAGTGAGGCCATGATTAAGAGGGAAACGTGCGCAGAGGCAAATTCTCCCAAAAATTTCCTTGATTTTCAGAACTGAGGCCATGATTAAGAGGGAAACGTGCGCAGAGGCAAATTCTCCCAAAAATTTCCTTGATTTTCAGAACTGAGGCCATGATTAAGAGGGAAACGTGCGCAGAGGCAAATTCTCCCAAAAATTTCCTTGATTTTCAGAACTGAGGCCATGATTAAGAGGGAAACGTGCGCAGAGGCAAATTCTCCCAAAAATTTCCTTGATTTTCAGAATTGAGGCCATGATTAAGAGGGAAACGTGCGCAGAGGCAAATTCTCCCAAAAATTTCCTTGATTTTCAGAACTGAGGCCATGATTAAGAGGGAAACGTGCGCTGAGCTGACCATCTAAAACATTATGGGTGAGGGTCTGCTGCAGAGCTGACCATCCTAAACATTATATGCGAAGGCCCGCTAGTGAGCTGACGCTATAAAACATTATATGAGAGGGCCCGCTAGAGAGCTGACCCAATAAAACATTATATGAGAAGGCCCGCTGGTGAGCTGACCTATATAAAAATTGTCAAACAGGGCCCGCTGGTGAGCTGGCCCTATATAAAAATTATATCACAGGGCCCGCTGGTGAGCTGGCCCTATATAAAAATTATATCACAGGGCCCGCTGGTGAGCTGGCCCTATATAAAAATTATAGCACAGGGCATATGGAAGAGGAGGAGGAGGATGAGAAGATTAAGAGTCAACCATATACCCGTTTTTTGGGTGGAAGGGGTGAATGGGAATACAGAGTATTCCCATCATTGTAAATAACATATATAAAGTGAGTTTATGTTCCCCCGGGGCTTTCCTCCAGTGGAGTGGAGAAGTCAGGGGAAATCCAGGCCTTGTTCATTTTTATAAGTGTCAACCTATCAGCATTGTCGGTGGAAAGGCGGATACGCTTATCTGTTATGATGCCACCAGCAGCACTAAATACCCGCTCAGACAGAACGCTGGCGGCAGGGCAGGCCAGCACCTCCAAGGCGTAGAGTGCCAGTTCATACCACGTGTCCAGCTTGGACACCCAGTAGTTGTAAGGCACAGAGGGATCATTGAGGACGCTGACACGGTCTGCTACGTACTCCTTCACCATCTTCCAAAACTTTTCCCTCCTTGTGACACTAGGCTGCGCATCAGGGTGAGGGTGCTGGCGGGGTGTCATGAAGGTGTCCCACGCCTTGGAGAGTGTTGCCCTGCCTTTCTCGGAACTGCTGTGTGCTCCCCTTTTCTCCCCTTCTCGGTTGGCCAAGGTAGCACGTACTCTGCCGCCAGCGTTGTCAGATGGAAAATTTTGGAGCAATTTTTCGACAAGAACCTTCTGGTATTGCAACATTTTGCTTGTCCTCTCCACCGGAGGAATGAGAGATGAGAAATTCTCTTTGTAGCGGGGGTCCAGAAGGGTGAACACCCAGTAATCCGTGTTGTCTAAAATGCGTACAACGCGTGGGTCACGGGAAAGGCAGCCTAACATAAAGTCAGCCATGTGTGCCAGAGTACCAACAGTCAAGATTTCGCTGTCCTCACCAGGAGGATGACTCTCAATATCCTCATCCTCTTCCTCCTCTTCTGCCCACCCACGCTGAAGAGATGGAACTAAAGTTCCATGGCTACCCTCTGTAGCGGAGGCAACCGTGTCTTCCTCCTCCTCCTCCTCCTCCTCCGCCTCCTCCAATTGTCGCTGAGAAGACGAAGTGAGGGTGCTCTGGCTATCACCTTGTGTAAGCTCTTCCTCCCCCATTTCCACCTCTTCCACATGCAAAGCGTCGGTTTTAATTGTGAGCAGCGAGCGTTTCAGTAGACACAGAAGTGGGATGGTTACACTGATAATAGCGTTATCGCCGCTCACCATCTGTGTCGATTCCTCAAAATTGCGTAAAACCTCGCAGAGGTCTGACATCCATTCCCACTCCTCACTTCTGATTACAGGAAGTTGAACGGAGAGGCGACGACCGTGTAACAGCTGGTACTCCACTACTGCCCTCTGCTGCTCACAAAGCCGGGCCAACATGTGGAAGGTGGAGTTCCAGCGCGTGCTCACGTCACACAGCAGCCGGTGAGCTGGCAATTGTAAGCGCTGCTGCAGCTTCAACAGGCCGGCCGAAGCTGTTGATGACTTACGGAAATGTGCACACACGCGGCGCACCTTGGTCAAGAGATCATGCACATTGGGGTAGGTTTTTAGAAATCGCTGCACCACTAAATGAAATACATGCGCTAGGCATGGTACATGTGTGAGCTTGCCGAGCTCCAAAGCCGCCACCAAGTTACGCCCATTATCACACACAACCATGCCTGGTTGCAGGTTGAGTGGCGAGAGCCACTGCTCGGTCTGGTGACTAATCCCCTGCAACAGCTCTGAGGCCGTGTGCTGTTTGTCCCCAAGGCAGATCAGCTTCAGCACGGCCTGTTGACGCTTCCCCACTGCAGTGCTACACTGCTTCCAGCTACTGGCTGATGGGGGAGTGGCGCTGCGTGTAGAGAATTCGGAGGTGGAAACGGAGGAGGAGGAGCCAATAACGTAGGTGCTGGTGGAAACCCTGATGGAGGTAGGGCCCGCAATCCTCGGCGTGGGTAGCACCCGTGCCATCCCAGGGTCCGAGTCGCTCCCAGCCTCCACGACATTCACCCAGTGTGCCGTCAGGGAAATGTAGCGTCCCTGGCCACAAGCACTTGTCCATGTGTCAGTCGTTAAGTGGACCTTCCCAGTAACTGCGTTGGTCAGGGCACGGGTGATGTTACGGGACACATGGTGGTGTAATGCGGGGATGGCACACCGGGAAAAGTAGTGGCGGCTGGGGACCGCGTACCGAGGGACAGCTGCTGCCATCAGGCTGCGGAAGGACTCAGTGTCCACAAGCCTAAATGGCAGCATTTCGATGGCCAGTAATTTTGAAAGGTGTGAGGTTAGTGCTATGGCCTGTGGGTGGGTGGCTGGGTACTTTCTCTTGCGCTCAAATGCCTGGGGTAACGACATTTGGACGCTGTGCTGGGACAGGGAAGTGGATGTGGTCGCTGATGGTGCTTCAGATGGTACAGGTGCAGGGCGGGAGGTATGCGGGCCTGCGCCTTCGACAGGCGATTGGCCGGCACCGAAAACAGGGGAAGAGGAGGCAGTGGTGTGGCCTGCAGACACAGATGGGCGATCCAGGCGTTCCTCCCACTTACTACGGTGCTTGGATGCCATGTGTCGGATCATGCTGGTGGTGGTGAGGTTTCTAGTGTTCATGCCTCGGCTCATTCTGGTGTGGCACAGGTTGCAAACTACAATTCTTTTGTCGTCCGCACTTTCCTTAAAAAAACGCCATACCGCGGAACACCTACCCTTTGGCAAGGTAGATTTACGCAAGGGGGTGCTCCGTGGAACATTTGCGGGCCGGTTTGGTGCGGTCCGCCTTCTTTCTGTAGCCACACCACTGCCTCTTCCAGCCTGTTGCGGTGCTGCAGATGGCTCACCCTCAGGACTGCTGACATCGCTCGGCTCTACACCTTCCCAGGTGGGGTCAGTCACCTCATCGTCCACCAAGTCCTCCTCCACTTCCTCACTCTGATCATCCTCCTCAAGTCTTGATCCCACCACATACTCAGTCATTGACAACTGTATAACATTCTCCTCAACAAGGTCTTGAGACGGAAATAGTGGTTGATTTA